>JAOXXN010000395.1:6737604-6759760 GCA_026770055.1 Myrmophylax atrothorax
AGGGGGGGTGTTAAGTTAATATCTAGCACCAGTGATTACATAATTATCTAGGAAATCCCTATTTTGTTGGTTTTTAATAGAATAAACACAAAATATACAGTGCAGTTTTATTCTGTTAAAGAATTGTAAATGGCACTGAGAAGAGAATATGTTCTTTCATGCTGCAATTACAAGGAAATATTCTCTTTTTTTAATATAATAGAATTATGGAATGGTTTGAGTTGGAAGGGATCTTAAAGATCATCTTGTTTCAAGCCCCCTGCCATGGGCAGGGACACCTTCCACCAGACCAGGTTGCTGAAAGCTCCATCCCTTGAACACTTCCAGGGATGGGACATCCATAACTTGTCAGGGAAACCTCTTCCAGTCCCTCACCATCGTATTGTGATACTTTTAAAACATGAAATCACAAAATCATAGGAGAATTCAAGTTGAAAGGAACCTTAGGAGGTCTCCAGTGCAACCTCCTGCTCCCAGCTGTATAAGAGAGGATCAGATCAGGTTGCTCAGGGCTGTGTCTAGTCTTGCCTCCAAAGCATCCAAAGATGGAGAGGGAACAACCTCCCAGGACATCCTGAACTATCCAGTGACTTTCCAAGGTAGACAGAGAATATAGAAAATGCCGGACACATTCCTCCACATAAAGTATTTCTCTTAGTATTAGCATATATTAATCCAACAATAAACTTATACTTTAAAAATAGGGACAAATGTTAAATTTTGCTTTCATCTCTTTCCATAGTTTGCAGAAAGCCTGGATTAAAAGTGAGTTGAAAGAGGTTAAATTGAGGGATTCAATTAGAAATACCAGGAAATAGAATAGAAACCAGAAAAAGAGAGGAAATTGAGTATGGAGATTTTTCTGTTCGGATTCCATAGATTGAACCACATATTGAACCAGCATAACAGAAAAAAATACCTTAAGCTTTGGGGAGTCAGTGACTCCCATGTGCACTGGAGTTGTTGCACTATCAGGTTCCTCTGCAAGCAAATTCTTCTAATCTACCTCCTTTGTACAGCTGATCTTATCACTACAATCGGTGAATGCACCTGCAACATTCCCTAAAGGTTGTAAGTTTTCCACGTTCCTCTTTGGATCCATCCACATGCATTATTGCATTATGGCTTTTGAAAACCTTAGCCAAAACTTCATGAAAGGGAGGAAATGCTCAGCACACTCAATGTGACACTTCATTGGATGATATTAATTAAGAAGGAGAGGAGGGAGTTTAGTGAAAGAATTGTGAGCGAAGGTTAAGTACCAGCAAAATGAAAGCAGGAAGTGGATTATGATGAAGGGAAATATAAAACTAATTGGAGATCAGCAGCAGGGTTCACGAGGAGCTGGTCTTGGGAATGACCTTACGTAGATTGTTCCCTGGCAGCCTGGGAACCCTGGATGAAGCTAATGGAATTTGTTAAGACCACAAAGCTGATAAGCATCATCAGAAAGCAGAGACAAATACTAGAAAAGCTGGCTGTGTTGCAGGACTGGAGTGGGAGAAATTAATAGTACAGAGAGCAAAATTAAGCACATGTTGACTCAACACAATAATTTTTCTTGCATGTTTGAAACTCAAAAATGCCTCAGAAGAGCAGATGAGTGCCTGGACACACAGGTGCTGATCGCTGGATGTCTGCAAACTGCCTGCCTGTTGTGGTAATGGAAAAGGTGGATACTCTTTTAGGATGGATCAGGCAAAGAATTTTCCACAGAACTGGGGAAGTATCATTTTCACTGTAAGGACCAGTTATAAGGACCAGTTAAGACAGCAGCAGCAGCAGCAGGGGTAGAGTCTTGATCATTTCTGTTCAGGAAGGAGCAACTGAATATAAAACTCTTTCATTAAAGAGTAAGATGAAAAGAGACTCTGTCTTACAAAAAGGAGTTAAAATAATCTAGTTTGTATGACTGAATGAGAGCTTTGGGGATTCTTGACTGCTCTGATTATAATGGAAATACTCATGCTTAGTAGGAAACAGATTATTGGAACAAACCCAAAAAGGTGTAAATTGGAGTGACAGCCAGTACAGCGTCAAGTTGGAAGTCAGCTGCTGCCAGAAGAGTGAGATGCCAGTAGGAATTATATCAGAAAACCCCATTATATTTAGAGGGTGTTTGCCAATATTTTTGTAATACACAATTTCCTGAAGAAGCCAAAGAGGGTCTTGTTGCACCTGAAGGCCCCATGTCCTTCAGTGACCATAGGACAGACAGTAGGGTAAGCTGGTTAGTGTCAGCCCAGATTCCCATGCTGCTATTTGTAGGCACCTCTGAAAACCCATGGAACGGACCAAGGACCTGACCATGATTATTCATTGAGCAACCTTTTGAAGAACTCACTGGATCTATTTTGTGTAGTGGAATTAAGACCAAATCTCTTGTTCATTTGCCCTCTAGTCACTGCTAACTGATGCTGCCTCAGAACAACCAGATTTATTTCTGCTCTACATAAAGTAAGCATGAAATTTATTACCAGTATCAGACAGGGCAGAGACAAGCAGTACCATCAGAGTGGTTTGTTTGATGCTGCATGTTGCCTGAGAACAAGCCAGGATTGATTATTTTACAAGACAAGTTACATTTGAGGAAGTAAAGATTAGATTAAAAAATTAAATGCCTTGGGGAGGGTGAATGGCAGCACAAATCTGTTTGATGTTTATGTCAACAGGGTTGCCAAAGCAAACAGCACTAACATCTGTCCATAGCATCAACCATAAAATACTGTAAATGGGAAAAGATTTTAGTTGTAAGCAGTGGTTCACAGAAATCCCCATGTCTTTATTTATTAGGCTGATACTATCACCCCAACATATGAACTTTATGCAGCATGTATAAATAATTCATGGATTAGCAAATAAAGAGATCTAGAATCTGTACACAGAGATGGCTGTTGCCAATTATCTCACTTGTGCAGAGCCAGACCCTTTCAGCTCCCATCACTTGCAGCTGCTCTTTTAAATCATTCATCAGTGCTTAAGAGATATGCTGGTGGCGCTGGCAGAGAGTATTTGAATTTTCATTGTTTACATACTGTGAATTTAGCTTCTGGTTCAAAATTATCTGCAACATTGAAGCCTTTGAGAATATAGATGAGAAGAATAAGACAATTCCTCTTTTTTATCCTTTGTAAAGACTTCTGTAACTATGATTACCTTTTCTGCAATTTTACTTCTTATTCTTTTTATAATCACTACTTTCATTTTAAAGCTATTATAACTGATACAATTCCCTATGCTGTTGAGTTCATGAAAACATCAGAAATACTATGGAATACAAAAAATATTATGAAACAAACATCTGGTAAATATTTTCTTCAAGGTTATATAATTATTACCTATTTTTATTTTGGAAATCTTTATCTTTGCCTCCTAAATATCTAGAGTTGCTTCTTTTTGATAGTTTTCAAGCAGAACCCTCTAGGAAATAATAATGAAAGCTGCCTAAAAATTGATGGTAAACCATGGCCAATACTTTTTCTTCTCAAATTACTGAGGCACTGAGTTTCTGTGCCCTTTAGATCACAGTGGGTAGTGCTTTCTCAGTGATAAATTTGCCTGTTGTCATTATAGTGTTATGGCTCAATTTACTTCTTGCATGGATAATGGCAGTCATGTTTTTAAAGTCAAAGGCCTTATGCTAAAACCAGAGTTTCAAGTGTATTAATTGAAAATTTCATTCCTGTAACAAGAGTTTTATGCAGCATTATTAACCATGCGTCTATTCAGGATGTATCGAGTGTGTCTATACACAATAGTTTTGGTCTTTCCCTTAAGTCCTAAATAAAGCAGCAACTTTAGAGCTTCTTCAGGTTGCTGGATTTGGCTGGTGCAATGCTGAAGAGAGGAAAGGGGAGTGGAGCCTGCAAGAAAGACGCGTGAAGAGTTGCAGCTGACGGCATTCCACTGCACCCCATCCCACTCCCGACAGAGGAATGCAGAGAGGGGTGACCAGGGTATAGAGCCTGTTTGGTGCCACCCAGCATCCTAAAACTTTGAGGGGAGGTGACAGGGAGCAGCAGTGCCATGTTCCATGCCTTGGGGGACATCATAACCCTGCTTGTACCTACCCTTCTGCAAGCCAGGGCTAGGGCAAGAAATCCAGCAGCAGCATCTTCACCATGTCATGCAGAAGGTGGCCTGCCTGTGATTTCAGGAACAGTTAGCCAGGTTATGGGGTGTGTGCGGGGTCTCTCTTGCCTTTGCAAATTGGGGCAAAGCAGCTCAGAGTCTGCTTCATGTTCTGAGAGTGGAGCACTTTGTGTTTTCTCCTTCAAGGGGCACAAGCAAATGCTTGCTCCTGATGCTCATGTGCTCTCTGGATCTCAGGAGCAAGAGGCAGTGCACTCACAAAGTTTCCAAGAGGGGTGGGTAGACATGGGTGTTCCTCAGCGCTGATCACAGAACAGAAGCAGCAGAATGTGCCAGGGCTCAGGAGTCCCCATCAAAGCCTGTCTGGATGGGCTCTGGAGGAAGCAGACATGGAGCAGGGGATGTCCTCACTCTGCTTCTGTCAGCTTCCAGCAGTTCATGGAACAAATTAGGTTTCCCTCTCAGATTCGCACATGACAGTGGATGGCATTTACCAGATGGCATGTGTAATGGGACTGTCACACCGTTGTAGGTTTAGAAATAAAGCAGGGGAGGCAGTTAATGAATATACACTGCTAATTTTGAGAATTTCTTTCTGTCCCTGTCAGCCACTAGACACTCAAGTTGTGAGTGTTGAAAGACTTTTGATGTGTGTGTATTAAAAGACACAGTCTAGCATGTAACTTGGTTGTTTTACTTTAAAAAATGGCATTGAAATAAGCAATTTGTGTCATTCCTACAAAAGTGATTTTTTTTTTTTTCTTCTTCATTCAGCCTGCTCACAAGTGAAATGCATTCTGGACTGTCATCATTGAGAATGTTTAATATTAAGAGTAATCTCACAAACCTGATGATTCTACTCCATACATTCCTGCCTTTACAATTTTTCCTAATTTGTTGAAAAGTAGAAATTGGGCAACTCAAAAGTCTACTTTTTCAAGCATGCTGATTCACTTTTTAAAATAATTTTTTGTTTAATGTTACCTCAAACTGAACACCTTTAAATGGGATTTCATTTTAAAACATTGATATGGGGAGATGACAATAGTAGTAGTAGTTGTTGTAGTAGTTGTAATAGTAGTAATGAGCAGTGAGAGACTAAGAAAGCAGAATAGATAATACATGGCATTTTCTAAATACATACTGGCATTTTTCTTTTTTCATGAGTTTCTCATAGCTTTTTCCATGCCAACATAAAAGTAAAAATAAATTAGAAAATAAAAGGATTATATGCATTGTATTTCTCTCTTTATGCCTTTGTTTTTCCTAGGCATTTTTGTGTTAATTAAAGGACTGCTCTAGCTCCAACTCAAGTCATTTGGGAGCATTCCTTTTATTTTCAGTGATGATTTTATCATGCCCATGTTTATCAGGTTTGTTGCTTTTCCAGCAGTCTGGGACTTCAGGGAAAAACAGGCCAGATTTATAAATAAATATGGTCAGCATATCAATGTTTATCAGTAGGATACAGGTAAATTCAGCTAAATCCTGGTGAGTAAACCTGTTTTCCTCTGTGCATTATATTCACCTTGCTACATTCTAAAAAAAAATGGTGCAAACAAAGGAATTGGATTGTTAGGGGAGAAAATTCTCAATTCCAAGGAAACAAAAGTCAGGTTGCCATATCAGTCATCTTAATTATAAATAAAATCTTTTTCTGCCTTTTCTCTGTATAGGTAAGGTCTAGATTAAACACTTCTTGTTCTCAAGAACTTATTTCATGGATGAGACCAGTACAGATGGCTCACAGTGACCTGCTTTTGTTGCCATTTATGTGCACATTGTCAGTTATGGCATTTCAGAGGCTTTTTCTCAGCCAGACCCACAGAAATTGATGGTGCACGATTGGTGATCCCACAGGATTTGCTTGTAGGTTGAAGGACTCACCTTCATGATGTCTTAACATGATATCTTAAAGAGGCTGAAATCTCAGTGAGTAACAGTCTCTTTAAGCTGTCTTACTTTTGCAGCTTAAAAAACATGGGGGTTTTTGATACTCAGAGTTCCATTTTGGGCCCCTCACTACAAGAAAGACATTGAAGCACTGGAAAATGTCCAGAGAAGGGCAGTGGAGTTGGAGAAGGCTCTGGAGCACAAATCTAATGAGGAGTGGCGGGAGGAATTGTGGTTGTTCTTCCTGGAGAAAAGGAGACTTGGGGAAGACCTTGTCACTGTCTGCAACTACCTGAAAGGAGGTTATAGCCAGTTGGGGGCTGATCACTCCTCCCAAGGAACAAGAATTGGGGCTAGAGGAAATGGCCTCAAGTTTCACCAGGGAAGGTTTAGATTTGATGTTAGAAAAATGTCTTCTCCAAAAGGGTTGCCAAGCATTGGAACAGGCTGCCCAGGGAAATGAAGGAGTCACCATCCCTGGAGGTTTTTAAAAGACATGTAGATGTGGCACGCAGGGAGGTGATTTAGTAGTGGGCTTGGCAGTAGGTTGGACTCAATAATCTTATGTTGATGATTCTAAACCTGAATGATTCTCTGGGTCTATGATTCTATAGTTTTCACACACACACCTTGTGGGAGTCTGCTGGGCATACAGATTTCCCCAGCAGCTCACCCTTGCTGCTGTTGTATCACATTACATTCTGGGGAAAGGGAAGGAAAGTAAGATAACCACTGTCTCTGAGTTTCAGTGCTTTTTCCACCTTCCTCAGCAGCACTGTCAAGCTCATGGAAAAATCTACAAGCAGGCACGGTAGTAACATGTGAGAGGCTGTCCTGGGTCATCTTGGCCCAGTGTCCTGTCTCCAAGAGCAGTCACAAGAGGCTAATTGGAAAACAGAGAGAAAGAAGCTGACAACTACAATATGAATCATGTGCCATCCCAATTTTCTGCCAGTCAGTCAGCTGGTGACTTTCTGAACAAGATGAATCCAGATCACTGTGCTAAGGACTCAAGCACCCTGCAGCATTCTGTGGTAAAGACTGTGGCATCCTAAATGCTGCAGCATCCTATGGCAGTGAATTGTGTGGTTCACTCATGTGCACTGCATAGTAATGATAATCCTCTTTGTATAACACTGACTGATTTCAATACCCAAATGCTGCATTTTAAGACAGAATATGAGGCCTTTTTTACAGTGAGAGCCAAACTGGTGTTTAATTCATTAAGAAAAAAATAACTTCCAAAACAGCAACAGTTACCCATAGCATACAAAATGTAAATGCTTTGTGCTGTGTTGTTTGGGTGTCATTAGAATAATTTTAAAGGCAAGTGATTTAATTGTTTGTGCTAATTATAATGTTTACAAATTAGGGAAAGATGCATGTAGTGGTCTGTTGGGAAAGGGCTTTGAAACCTCACATGTCTTTGAGTCTACAGTACTGTCATTTAGTCAGAGACTCTTTCTAATACAAGGGTGATTTGGTTTTTAAATTACTCTTCCTTGAAAAGCGAGTCTCAAGAGTCTTCAGCTCCACAGAATTCACAACCAGGTTCACGAGTGCCTATGTGTGCTTTGACGGAAATTTAACCAAGTTCTTTTCTTCTTCTTTTCAAGGTCCCCGTGTCCCGATGGTGACTGTTCACAACACAACAGATGCACAGAGTAAGAATGGGTTTGAGCTTTGCAATTCTTTAGAGAAAAGTAGCCAGGCAGGACAGCGAGATGTAGCTGCTCTTTGGTAAACTTAAACTACTGAGGAGACCAGACTGTGCCTAAATTCAAGTTTTCTGCAAGGCAAAGGGTCTTGCAGAGCTGTTGTGCTGCCATCACAACAGCTTGCTGTTTGGGGTACAAACACAGTGGTTTGGGCATGTTTGTTATCAGCTTTCTCTAAACCAAATGCACAGTTCAGCTCTCTCTCTCTTTTTGTTAGTCTTCTGCAGATTTTGTTTTATGTTCCATATATAAGAAATAAGATAAAAAGAAATAAGATAAGAAATATTTAGCTTAATCTGTTGTTCTAATAAAATCACTCTGGTATGAATTATCAGAGATAATGCAGAGAAATGAGCCCTAAAAGTAGTGCCTCTGCCTGGTTTCCTGATCTGTCTATGGAGATTGCAGCACTTACTGTTTGGTAAGGCTTTTTCATGCAAATGTTTTGCATCTACATCAGTGTGAAGGTGGAATTAATGAAAAAATAGATTTCTCCCTTCAGAATTTTTGGTACTGTCTGTAGCCATTACCAGACAACGTAGCATTCAGAAAGCCATGGAGTTTCTGGGGTTCCTCCTTCACACCTGTAGTAATGCAAATTATCCAGTAAGATCCATTTTTTACCCCAAGTCAGGATAGCAGTCTCACACTCTATCACACAGGCAGTCTTTCTCAGTCCCTTCTATACAGGTGTCTTAAACCAAGATGCCCCTTTCTGTCTTTCATGAATCTCAGGAGATTTCATGGCAATGTGTGGGACTGACTCTCATGACTTTAAGATTTATCTGTTCCCATCCTTTTGATAGGAGACTTTACCTTTCATTTTAACTCAGCATTTAGCCCAGTGTTAACATACAGTTAGGGATTTCAGGCATGGCTGTGGCCCAAATAATAAGCAACACCTTTATTGCTTTGTACATGATTGATACCAGTTAATCAAGTACCAGTTTCACTTAACTGGATTTACAGCAACTCGGTGCTCTTGTCTCTGCAAAGGAGCAGAGCAAAGCAGGGAATTTGGGTCTCAAACTAAAGATTTTCTGTGAAATGCTGGGCTGTTTCATTTCCCACTGAAGGTAGTAAGTGTCACAGGAAAGGCTCTTTGCATAAGAATGTGTCAGCTCTTCTTCACAGCAGAGGCTTAAGCTTGGCCATGCCCTGCACGGCATAACCCCAGAGCAGCCAAGAGAATGCCCACAACATTCCTCAGCCAGCAGAGTTTCTTAGCTCTGACCTGAAGCTCCAAAGTCATTTTCTTTTTTCTCTCCCTTAAAGACCTTAATTTTGCCTTGGGCAGACTGGCCATACCAGAATGTACAGGTTATTGTTCTCATATAGTTTTATAAAATACAGATACTATAAAACAGAAACAGCAAATTAAAGTGTTGAAAAAGTAACATAAATCACACCAGGACTAGTTTTACTTTGACAGATACATGTGGGTAGCATTTATTACATAGAGAACTCAACCTACTCATGTACAATACACATCCCCTACCGAAATTCATGATTTTCTGCATATGATTACCATTTCCCCTGGTTCCCTTTTTCCCCCCCTCATTCTTTTGCTTTGAATAAAGGGCAACTGACAATTGCATGTTACTGAATTTACGTATTTAATATGAGCCCATTACTCTATAAAGGGACTTTGCCTCTGTATTCTGCAATAATCTGATAATAGTGAGTCGCACTGAATATTATAGCGTGCTTACATTTAATTAAGCAATGACCATTTGTACTCCACAGACTCAAGCTCCCTGTGGTCCTAAAGCAAAAAGGAAAGTCCTTTAGGAGATATGCCAATCTTTTTTATTTCCTGCACAGTCTTCCTGGCTTTCTGTGAATGCAATTACATGAACAAATAAAACAGCTTGACTAAATTCCCCTACGTGGCAAGCCCCTTTCTGCTGATAAAGCTACTTGTGTATGCCATAATTAAATGAGAATCTTAATATTTAACTAAACGTAATAGGCTGTTGGTTTGGCACTTTTGTGGGGGCTGTGGTTTTGATAGAGAAGAGCCAGGCTTTTCAGAAGCAGGGTGAATAATCATTGAACCAATACACTATTGTTGAAAGATCTCTGAAATTTATTAATTGGGAAGGGCA
The DNA here is from genome assembly GCA_026770055.1 of Myrmophylax atrothorax. Lineage (NCBI taxonomy): Eukaryota > Metazoa > Chordata > Aves > Passeriformes > Thamnophilidae > Myrmophylax > Myrmophylax atrothorax. Next base: position 6,747,416 of record JAOXXN010000395.1, read on the forward strand.
AGGTTTTGTGCTGTGCCAGCCTGTTCAGTGGAGATGGGCAGTGAGAGCAGAATAATCAGGTACCAGGAGCGTTACTTGAGAAGCTGGGATTGCCTATCTATTTATCAGTGTGTCTCTAAAGGGAAGTTACAGTCAATGGAACACAAAATGCGGTGCAAAATCTCAAACCCTGCTTGGGTTCACATGGCAGAGATAATGCCCTGGATACCCCTGGTCAGACCCAGACTCATGCCATGGGATGAGCACTGTAACAGACTCCCTAGACCAGGATTCATTGTTGTCACAGTGGAATCATCCTGGCCCTTGAATCTCTCCTTCATGGGGCTAAGGAGCTTCACCATCACCAGGAGACATTTCTCACCACCTAGAACATACAGCCTGAAGTGTCTCCTAAAGATGGGCCCTTTCCTTACCAGCTGGGAAGGACCTTGCTCTTTTTGATGCTGGAGGTGGCTGCTTTTTCTGGAAGAGGCTCAGTAGGTAAAGCACATCTCCAGGATGTGGGGATAAAGATTAAATCCTGGGTAGCAGGAAGGAATCCTCTATGTCAGACCCAGAGACTCATTGGCTAGGATTCAAAAGCAAAATGAATAATTCCTGAAACACTCTGAAAGCCAAGACTGTTTCAAAATCTGATGTTGCAGGTTTGTATGACCTTTGTCCACTCTCCTCCCCATGGCTTTCCTTCCCATGGATTTTATTTTGTGTAGCAGCCCAACCTTGTGCTGAAGCCTTCCATAGTGTCCTCCCTTTCCCCATTTATTGTGTGTAACTTGGGTACAGACTTGAGGACCTCTTAATTTGATATCTAGGTTTGCATGGCAGGTGGATATCTGACTGGGACCCTTAGCAGTGTACCAACACAGCAGGTCACATCCCATCTCCTGTAAAACAGATGAATGTCACAGATTTCAGGAATAAAGCTTTTTGCCAATGCAGGACTTGGAAAGGGCTTCAAAGACTTAACTGACTTAGACATCTGTGAGGACTAGAGGGAAATCCCTTCACAAGGAAACTTGTGTTATATATATTAAGGTGGCTATAAAATGTTCAAATGCATTTTCACAAACAATGCCAAAAGTTTTTATGTTCTTGTCCTTCTTCTTCCAGAAATTTTTGAGCTGGAGGTAAATGAAAATGTGCAGCAGGCTGTAAATGACAGGCAAATGCCTAAGGTAGAATACACAGAAATCAAGATAGATGATTACAGTAAGTAGCACTTTTCTTCTCACTTATTTTTCTCTTTCGCTGCTATAGCTGTGAAATGATACAGTCATCTTGGGTAGACTGGCAGGAGGAAAAATGACTTTGTCTCTCAATAAACTCACACAGTTTGCAAAGCACTCTCACAGGAGAGTCTACATAAGGAGGTTATTACAGAGGCAGAATTTGATGAGAATTCAGCTGAAGGAAGGCAAAATGATAGGATTGGGTGTTTTTTCCTTAAAAAAATTCCTTTGTAGAGAACAGCCACTCTGGGAAATGACATTGCAGGGTACCCCCACTGTTGGGGGCACATTTGCCATAGCTGTGTGGTGTATTTGAAATGAGTTTGGAGTGGGATACTGTGTGTGCTTGCTGGCTACAGCTTTGGCTGCCTTTCAGTGCACAGTCTGAACCGCAGTCAATGAGGAAGACTGTCCAGTGACTGCCCATTGGAGTCATTCAGGATTCTTTGAGAAAGCCACATGATTTGACAGGGTTGGAAAAAACCAACTTATGAGAAAAGACAAAAGAGATTTCACCTGGATTAAAGAAAGTAAAATCTTGGAGCTGTTAGTATTTGCAGCTGGTATATTATTTCTACTACTTGTATAATCATTCCCCATGTGTATATATATGCCAAAAAGAGAGAAAAAGGCCTGTGGCAAACAGCCAAAATGTAAGCATCTTCTGCCTGTCTGTGTAGTTGTATCTGAAACAACCTAAAAAGCATCTCCTCTGGTTGTAATCAGATTACTGACCTATATGAGGAAAATCCACATACTCAGAGCTGCACAATTACTCCCCAAAATCCCAGTTTCTGCATATGTGGCAACTCAAAATAAGCCCCAAAGACCCAGGGCTCAAAGTGTGGCCAATGCTGTTTCCCATGCCAGCAAGGAGTGTAACTCTAAGGCAGTAAAATGAAAGCAATGAGGTGTGCTGGGGACAGGTTACTGATTTCAACCATTACTAGATGTTTTAAATGTGAAGCAAAAGCTGAGGGCTGGTTTCTCTTTGAAAAGGATAACAATGGCCCCAAAATGTTCTGCTTGCCACACGGGCATTAGGAGCATAAACCAGTGCATAAAATAACAGGAACAGACATGACTGCCAGGTCTTATGGGTAGGAGAAGATGGGGAAAAATCTTGTCATTAAGATCCTGTCCTCTCCATGAGCCAGCCTGTGTGACACTGGCAGTTTATTTAAGGGTAACTCAGCTTGATGCTAAGTGTCTTAACTGCAGGTATCATTGCAATTCTGCTCATTTAACCAAAAATTCACACGTGTATGTGTAGTAAATATAAACTGGCCACAGCCATGTGGCTGTTCTGCTGTGCCCTCCCTGCGTTTTCAAAGCTTTGGGCTTAACAGCCTTGGGAACACTGCATGTAGCACTTAGTCATATTTAAAGTCAAGCGGTGGCCTTTTTGGCTGTCTCTGGGCCATTGATCCAATTTGCAGCTATTAGCATTCAGATAGAATAACTAATTAGGCAGAGTGTCAGACAATTGCAAAGCAAACCACTTAAACCATGCTGCTAATCTGTGTATTAATCTACTGAAAATGCTCCTAATACCGATTTAATTGCTGGGCCTTTGCTAATCTAGATTGTAGTTAACATTTTGAAAATAAATGTGCTGAGCATTTATATGACAGCAGTTTTGACTATTGGTATGAAACCATAGAAATGCCATTGAGTTAAAAGAAGCTTTGGTGATCACATCCCACCCTTACACTGGTTGTGTACCAGTATGACAACATGGATTTCAGCACCTTTGCCTCCTGTTTTACAGCAAAATTGAGTCCTTTGGAATTTAGGATTAAAATACTTGTTTCTCCCTCTGTCTTCACACTATTATAGCAAAATAATTGTGTTTCTCTCCCCCAGCCACCGTACTTAATTTGGTTTTAAATTACCATTTTCATCACTGATTTTCCCCCTTCCCTGCTGCCCTGAAATATTGATTTCTGTCTGTGTCACACATTCAGCTGCCAAAAAAAAAAAAAGGAAAATTATAGCTATTGACAGATGTTAATTGAATGCTGTAAAAGAGATGCATGACTGAGCACTCCTGATTTACATTTCTTGTCACCTCGGCCATCACAATATGGGTCCTTTCTATGATGACATCTGTGTGTTTCTAAGGTGTTATTTGCCACTACCTCTGATGAAATGCCATTTTCTTTCTGCTCGTATGTGGCCAAAACACCAGAAAAATCTGTTAGAGTTATGTCAGTGTTCCAACATTGAAGACATGTTGTTATTTGTTCTTTTTTTTTTTTGCTTAGAATTGCCAATGCAGATCTTAAAGCCAGCAACATTTTCGGACACTGCGCACTACCCCTTGCTTTTGGTTGTGTAAGTTCTCTCTTGTCTTTTCTTTCTGTTCCCATTATTAGGGAAGTGTGGAGACCTTGGCCATGATCAGATACTTCTAAGATATGTTTTGTACAAGGAATTCCAGAGTCCAGCACATTGGTCACCACTCCATCTTCCTTCACAGCTGGGAGAGGTTGGATATATGTCCCTTCTCTCCCATTTTTGAGCCAAGGATTTCAGCTCCCAGGAGGGCACCCTAGTGAAATCCTGCTGAGCGAATTGTAGGATTTTGTGAACCTGCTCCATGTACACTTACAATTGAATAATTTGGGGGGCAGAAACAGAAGCAGGAGGAATAAAAGGTGGATTTTGACTTTCCGTCCATGTTCTTAGGGCATTCATCTTGAACTTAACAGGTAGTTTTAGAGTGGAATTCAGTCAGCCTTACTATAGCTTGAATTTTAGATGCCCTCATGCAGAAATCTTTCTCTTGTAAGTGCTGGTGTTCCCTGAAGTGACAGTAAAGAGAGAGCTGGAAACCCTTGAAGATCTCCAGGATGTTAACATTTATATTAGGTAGGTAGGTTTTTCTCCTGGCGGGCATAGCAGATGGATATTCCTTTACGCAACATTTAGTAATAATAATACACATTGCTGAGGGTTTTTTCTGACAATTTGGAAAGAAACTGGGGGAGGGAATTCACTAACCTTGGAAGAACTTGTTTGGCCCTGGCTGCATCCCACTGCATTGCTTGCTGCCTGCCAGGGAATATTCCATGAGAGAGAAGCCTCATCCAGGAGTGATGAATGCCTGGCAAATGCCTCAACACACCATCCTCCACATCCCTCCATGAAGGACAAAAACACTGCAATAAGGGTGTCGTTACATCAAAAAATTACTGCAGAGAAAATGTACTTCATTATAGAAGTGCTTGAGGAAGATTGGTACTCATCAAGCTAACGGCACTTGATTAGGCTGGCTCTGGAGCTGCATAGGTCTGGGTCTCACTTGAATAAATGCAAATGACTGGAGTCACATGCACATTGAAATCCTGCAGTGAGTTGCCTGATGTCTCTGTGAACCCCCAAAATGACAAAAAGGGGATAAAAATGCCAGTGGCTCTACAGTAATCCCAGTCCTAAATTATTGCTTAAAATCATAATCATCAGACCTCGTTTTTTCCGAGCTGTCTGACTGAAGTGGGGTCTGTATTTCTCGAACATGGTTCCCCTGTACAGGATTAGACCATAAGCAAAAGGGTGAAGTGGAGGTCTTGCCCATGCCTTCCCCTTTCCCATCAATTTTGGACCAAACTGGGAATGATTAAGCCAGTTTTTATGACTTTAAAAGAGTCCTTTCCCTCTGTACAGGTATGAAAAAGGAAAGTGATACCTATGTCACTGCCATGGTTACACATGGGAGGAATCCTGCCCAGTTAGTGATGTGCTTGCTAGGATGGTTCAAAGCTCAGCTTAAGCGATAGCTGCTGCGCACAGAGGGAGGCAAAAACCAACCTGCTGTTCCCACCGAGCCTCAAAACCCATCCCACACAATCAGTCTCCTGCATGTCATCCTTGCAGAGACTGGTGTCCCCTTCTAGAAACCTGTCCTGCCTTACCCTGCACGATGGAGCTGTGGGTCCCCATCCCATGGGAAGCTCAGAGCCCTGAGGAGAGTGTTTGGTCCCTGCTTGGTGCCGTTGCCTTTGTTTGATGCCTGTTTCTGTTTCAGAGATGGGACACCTGGAAGCCAGATCGTAACGGAGAGGTTTGAGGTGACGTGGGAGAGCGTCATGGTCAGCTCTCACAACGCCATAGTGCTGAAGTTCGACGGCCGTGGGAGTGGCTTCCAGGGCACTAAGCTACTGCACGAGGTCAAGAGGCGGCTGGGCCTTTTGGAAGAGATGGACCAGTTGGAAGCTGTCCGGTGAATTACATTGTTATTAAAGAAATTAATTTGTTAATGATAATGAACCCAATACTGTCTTTAGTCCTGGTTGGTTTAATTGTGTGTGGAGTAGGGCAAGGAGATGGGAGGGAAGGACAATGTACATACAGCTGTGATGAAGTGATGGCATGTGAGAGGGAGCTCATGCCAGCCAGTGCAGAGGGAGGAAAAATAAGCCTTAAACAGAGCTAAATTAGAGCACACTTATCTGTATCACGTGTTCAAAGCCTATTTATTTTTAGCTCTGTACAGTCATACAGCTACAAACAAGTAAGCTTGAATATCTGTTCCTGCATTAATCTTTTGCTTGCCTGGTAGTTAGAAAAATCCATCTTTAAATCCTTAAACTTTTTAAACAGAAAAAAATGGTGCAAAATCCTAAATGTCAAGTCCTGTCATATTGTTAGATTTATTCTGCACATAATCATGTTAAAACCACTATCAGAGTATTGCAATAGCTTTGCAATAGCTTATTATGACTTCCAAAGGTACTACACATTATTTGTTGCTATTGCTTGGTCAAATCCAGCACATGAGGTTGTGAGATTAAATCAAACAGACTCATGTGGAAGCAGCTTGTACAGCAGAATTTAGATTGTCTGTGTCAAGAGGTTAGGGCTTTAAACTGAAAAAGGGCAGGTTTAGATTGGATATTAGAAAGAAATTTTATACTGTGAGAGTGTGAGACCCTGGAACAGGTTGCCCAGAGAAGCTGTGGCTGCCCCATCCCTGGAAGTGTTCAAGGTCAGGTTGGATGGGCTTTTGAGCTACCTGGTCTAGTTGAAGGTGTCCCTGGCTGTGGCAGGGGGTTTGGAACAAGGTGATCATTAAGGTCCCTTCCAACCCAAACCATTCTATGAATTTTTCTGTAGCCACCCTGATTTAAAGTTGATTAAAATTACACCATTTACTATATCTGAGATAAAAAATATTTTTAACCCACTGTTTCTCCTCTCTCATGTCCTAGGACGATGCTGAAGGAGCATTTCATTGATAAACTGCGAGTTGGTGTGTTTGGGAAGGTAACATTTTCCCATTGTTCCTCTGTGCTGTTCAAGTTGGCTGATGTGGCTGAGCAGCTGAGCTAAATCCTGATTTATGGAATATGTCAGTGGTGATTTTTTATTATTATTTAATTTTGAGATAGACTTCATCTTGCTCAGAAATGTGAAAGGTGGAAGCTATCATTTTATCAATGTGTTTGTCAATTGCTTTTTAAAATTAACTTACAAGTGCAAAAAGTGACTATGGCTCAGAAAAACATTGTCAGATAATTAATTTTTTTTCCCCACTGCAAACTTTCATTTCATTTTCATCCTGTCTCTTAAAGCCTGTGGGCATGTAGTTATCTCTAACTCATGTGTACAAGTGTGCGACAACACTAGTGATTTCTGAGGCACACAGTGTGTGCCTGGCTGGGAAACAGCAATTGTAAAGTACACATGGTTTGAGATGAGAAGGGGACTGCGAGTAGAAATTTTTTATTGTGGGAGATAAAGGCTTGGAGTGGGCGTGGAGAGCTGCACATACAGCAGCATCTCTGCAGGGAATTGTTAACAGGCTGACAGAAGATGCTGAAATTGTGTTGTTCATTTTAAATAGCCAAAGACTGGGGTAATATTTTGGAGAGATAACGTATCTGGTTAGAGCTATAGCCATAAAATGGGATGAGAAAGGCCAGTTCCTGGGCATACAACCCTTCTGCAATGACTGTAGAGTTCATCTTCAACCACATCGGCCAAAGACAGAGAGATAACTCTTGTTTCATTTTTTCAGAGCAAAATGTTAAAGGCTCTTTAATGGCCAAATGTTTGCTGCAAGGTCTCAGCTGCCCTGTTTCTGTACTCAAAAGCAGGACTACCTCACAGCAGGACCACTGACACCTCTGTCCCCTTTGTTCCAGGACTATGGTGGCTACCTTAGCACTTACATGCTTCCAGCCGGTGAAGAGAACCAGGTGTTTGCCTGCGGAGCTGCTCTTTCCCCAGTGACAGACTTCAAATTATATGGTAAATCCCATCCCTGAGCCCACAAACCTTCTTGCTGACCACAAATGAGTTTCTTCCATATCCTTTCTGTTGCCATCTTTCCTCCCCAAGATCCTCTATCTGTTTTGTATTCTCTGTCTCCTTAGGACTAGACTTAAACACTTTATCCCCACTCAGGCAATTTTGCTGACCTTTTAAATAAAGGAGAATTGGCTTTAAACCCTTCCAGCCTCTGCCACCAACCATGATAGCGCTCTTCTTTTCTATCTCAGTTGCATAGGGAAGAAAAAAAAGGTTCTTCTGTGACTGATTTAGAAATCAGAAGTAGATGGTGATAATGACAGATTGTAGTATCACACATATCCTTAAGTGTATTTTCAAAAGCTTTTAGAAATATGTCCTCTATAATTAAGGCAATGTTAGAAAATAAGGTGTTTTTTAGTATTTGCAATATTTGACTCAGAAGCACCAGAGTACTCAGTTCTGACTGAAAATTATGTTTGCATTTTTTCCTTTTCAAGCTTCAGCCTTTTCTGAAAGATACTTGGGCTTGCACAGGATTGATAACAGAGCGTATGAGGTAACTGCATGGACACTGCATTTCCCTGATAAAATGTGAACTGGGTTTTAACTCTTCCTCCATGTGTTCTCTTTTGGGGAGGGAGCAAGGATATGTAACAGAGACTCACTGTAAAGATCTGAAGGTGTCTTTCTGCCTGCTTACTGCTTTTCTTGGCTTAATAGTAATAATGGATAAAGGTTTTATTGATTATCCCTCACGTCTGCCTCTCTAAATTGAATAAGTACAGTTTTAGAGATTGAAAGAGCTGAGGCTGAGTCACTCAGCTGTGCCCTCAGCTGTGCCCAAGAGGACACAGTGTCACAACCTCCTTGGAAGTTCCTGCCACTGGTCTTACCACTTTGATTCTCTTTGAGATATACTTATATACTCAAAAACTCAAGTGAAACTCATCTTCTCCTTACCTTCTCAAAGTATGTGACATTTCAGATAGGCAGAACTCTGTGCCAGAACTGAGCAGCACATGAGAAAGGAGACATGGCACAAGACATTGTTTAATATGTGTGGTGGGGTCAGTTGGATCCTGTGCTACAATTACATGAAGGAAAAACCTAATTAAGGATAGACTCACTAACAAAATTCGTTATAGAGAAGACCTTGTTCAGCTTCTAAGCCTTGTCTTCAGCCAGAAGATGAGAAGGCAGCAAAGGTTTGACACTGTTATTACAGAGAAGGCAGGTATCACCCTGTGATCTAAACTCGGAGTTCATTGCCTCTCAAATTTTGCACTCCTAATCTCTAGATCAGATTTTTTTCTGTTCTCTTGGGAATTTGAAGGCAGGTCAGTACAGATGAAAGCAAGAGAAAGTATTCCAGAAATGAGAGTTTTGGATTATCACGTACTCTTTGTGCATTGAAGAACTGGCCTGAGCAAATAGTGGTACTGCTGGTTGTCTTGGAATTACCTACTGGAAATAGTTCCTGAGTTCTCTGCAGAGCATGGCAGGGTCCTAACTGAGTGGAGAAGTTCTTCATTCTTACCCTCTGCCATTTGTGGTCACAAAGATTTGTGTTTATTTTCCCCTGTGCACCTGAAAGATAGTTGGAGGCAAAATCGTTCTCAAAAATGGATGCTTGAATTTCGTATTGGATCCTCTCACAAGTTGCCAAAGCTTATTGAGGTCGGCTTTCAAGCCACACTGAAGTCGCTCCAACTTCCTAAAGAGTTCTTAGGATTTGGCACCTGGGCATGCTTTTCATAAGTGTTTTCAACTGAAATTCACTTCAATATTTCCCATGTGCTCTGCAATTCAGGCTTTTAGTGAATATTATCAGAACAGAGAAGGGTCTCTGACTTCTTCCTGCTGCTGACACTGAGCCTGGAAGCACAAGGTTGGGGTCTATTTTACCTCTAGATTGAGAAAAGTAGCCAGAAGAATGTGCTGTGCTGGTGTCTGCTTGTTATGTTCGTGGCAAGGTACTAAATGGACTTAAGTGCTTCTATTGCCTCCATATAAATTGCTAATTCCTAGCAAGCTTTTTAATCTTATTGCAACCCTTACCTTCACAGATCAACGAATTAGCACGCAGAGTGTCATTACTGAAGGAACAGGCATTTTTGATCATTCATGCTACTGCTGATGGTAAGTTAGCCCATCATTTGAGCTCATTATATGTTTGTGATAGCTTTGATTTTTCTTAATTAAATTTGCCTCTTTAATGATTGCAATCTGTTTTTACAGAAAAAATCCATTTTCAGCATACTACGGATCTTATCACATACCTAATTAGGGCAAAGGCTAATTACAGCTTGCAGGTACAGTATGTGTTTCTTTTTTTTCTTATTTGAGCAGCTATTTCCCAGTTTGAACTCAATACTGCTGTTTTGAAAAGCCACTTGAAAACTCAGCCTGGCAGTAGGAGTAGCACCAGCATATAACACATTCTTACACTGATCCTTTCCTGTGCTTATGTGATACCACTGTTTTGGTTGGGACAGTTGTAGAACAATTATTAAATTACAGTAAATTAGGTTGTGAGAGACATGTCTCTAAGGAATTTATGCCTGTTGAGTTTCTTTGGGAACAGGACAAATTCACAATGTATTACAGGGGCAACAGAGATCTAAATTAAATCAACCAGAAAAGTTAAGAGAAATGTCACTTGAATCTGACACCAGCTGTGAATTACATACTCTGGTCTGGAAAGCCCCACTTTCCACCAAATTAAATCCCTGTTTTGCTGAATGACCCATGTGCAAGCCATTAAAGCTTCCAAAAGGAACCCCCTCACCAGCCATGAGGATGGTCCCAACCCTCTGCTAAGTTCCAAGCCACAGCCAAGAGAGTACAACTCACCCAGGCTCAATCCATGCCAGGGCCATGCTACAGCTCACAGTGGAGATGATTGTGTTGCAGTGCCCAAGTTCTACTAACTCTTGATTTACTGAATACCAGCTCCCTCTGGCTGCATTTCTGCAGAGCTTCATGTGCTGGGTGTGCTCACTCCATCATGCTCCAAAGACAGGTAGGATGGAGTGTGTAAGCAACGAGCTTGGCACAGTTCTGGTCAGCACTACAATGACTGAGGTGCTCCTTCACATTTCCCAGTGCAGAAGCATTAGGAGAGTGGAGCTGGAAGGCACCAATGAGCTTGACACATATCAAAATTTAGTTGAGGACTGAATGTAGGCCTGAGGGACCTTTGTCTTGCATTTAGGTACCCAGAGCAGCAGTGAGAGACACCTCAGTCCTGTCTACCAGCATCCAGCCCTGCGGGACTCATTTTTCCCCCTTCAATAACGCTGCCTAGACAACACACTATGATCCTCTTGCATTCCTTCAACACATGCAGAAGTTACCCACTCCATTTATATGGAAAGTTATGTTTAAACTATGTAATTTCTCACTTCCCAATTTTTTTTCTGTTTAATTACTTCTCCAGCAAACTTTATTTAATTTTCTAACTCAATGGCAATTTTTTAAGCCCTCATTTCAGTCAGTAAAACATAATGCCATTTCTCTTCAAAACTGGCATTTTTTTTTCCATTTTTACAAGGTGAAAGCACTGCTGGTTTTAAGTGTAGTCTGGTTCTTCTTAGCCTGAACTTGTTCAGAATGGAATTAAATGAAAAATCCTGCCTCCAAAAAAGTTCTTGTGAAGGAAGATGCAAGTCTGTACTTACAGCGCTGTGGTGCCCCAATTACCCTGAGCCTCACATGCATCCACAGGAAGACCCACAGTTCTGGGGATATGCAATGGGTTCACAGGTCAGGTTGAACTGCAGGTGTGGGTGGTCAGTCCTCAAACCTTAAGCTCCTAAAGGTGTGTATTTGCCTGGTTTTTGCAGATTTACCCCGATGAAAGCCATTACTTCAGCAACGCAGCATTGCAGCAGCATTTGTACAACTCCATTGTCAACTTCTTTGTGGCGTGTTTCCAAGTTCAGGATAAACTCCCACTAGCCCCACTGAAGGAGGAGGAGGATGACGATTAGCCCTGTTTGTCCGTGCTAAGCACAAGGCAGATCTCTGACAATATGCAACTGGATAATTTTCCTGAAGAAAGAGATGTTATGATGTTAGCATGTATTTAAAAAAAAAAAAAAAACAAACTGAAAGCAGCTCATCTGCTTTACTTGACAGCAACTCCTTCCTAAATGGAAGAACATTAAGCATGGTGAACTCAGCAGAAACTGCTGTCTGAAATAAATCCATCACAACCAACATCTTCTTTTCTTTGGTTGTGATTTTGTATTTTCCTCTTTTTTTTGCTTTCTTTGGTTTGCCACAAAATGACTTCTAGAGTGAAAGTGGTAAGACATTGAACTTGAAGGAACACCCCAAGAAACCACTTTGAGGACCGGAAGATTTAATGTCTCTTTGCATTCAAGCAGTCAAGCAGTAGCAGTGAAATCCATCATCCATATTAAGGTTACTATAGTTAGCATCACACTGTGTCAGAAAAAAATCTAACCTAATACATGGAAAAGATTATAGCACAATTATTTTAAAGGATACTGATTCATATACACATGCCTGCTCTTTCCCATCTTCAGGAGGTTTGTCATTGTTACAAGACATACAAATTCAATTGTACGAAATATCACTATAGTTACACTGGTCTTTACCTTCCTGTAATTATTTAATTAATTCTGTATGGCTTTTACTTCTGTTTTCATTGGGTCTCATGCTTACCTTATTAGCTTCTCAGCTTGTTCTGGATGGGGGAAAAACATACACTGAATTAACCAACTCATTTTAGACCTCAGGGGTCTAATGAGGCAATGGGAGTTGAGGTACCCAGATGTTAAAAAAGAATAAAGCAAAGAAAAATTCACTCTTGTGTTCCCAGAATACCTTT
>JAOXXN010000395.1:6781965-6796485 GCA_026770055.1 Myrmophylax atrothorax
GATGAGGAGGTTTTCTTTCTGGTGCCTATAACAAAAATGTAGTTTAAATGTCATAAATCCCAAAGCAGCAGCTGGATCCCAAGCTCTCTAGGGTGGCAACAGCAAGTGCCGGTGTCCACATGACTCAAGTAAACCCCATAATTTCAGATGGTCCTTGCACAGACAACCCCACCTGCCTGATGCTGTCAGGCCAACACAGAGGACTAAAGGTCCAGAGGAACTTTGAAGTGACTTCGTCCATTGCTAAGGTCATGGGTTCATGTTCAAGTGCTACATGGCAGATGAACCCAAGCATGAGAGACAAGGATGTGTCTTTGGGATACTCAGCATGCAAATGTCTCAACAGCATTAGACAAAATTTTAATGATCATTAGCATCAAATAAATATATTCTTACAGGAGGGACACTTGTGTCCAACAAACATCACACACTTAAGAGTTGTGAAGGTGGATACACAAACAGTAGATCTGTTACAAAGCTATCTGTAAAGGGCTTGCTTCTCCCCAGCTTTTGATTTACTCTGAACACAAGTGGGAGGCAAATATCAGGAACAGAGTGTTCTGCCAGGCTGCAGAGCATAAGAAAATTAACAAAAAAAATGAACCAGCATTAGCAGACTCATTACAGCTGTGCCAGAGCAACTCCATGACACAATCCGGTCCCTTCAAGCTCTATTTCCATACTGTCCTAAAGAAAAACACTCTTGTGCACAGTGCTGCCTTTAACAGAGTATTTGGCCAGGATTCTGCATGAGGAGCCCTAAGCCAAATGCAACAAGCACAGCTGGGAGGAGAGGTGGGGTGTAGGTGACAGATGGGTCACACATGTGCTGTGATTCCTGTTCTTCCAGATGCAATCTTTGCCCTTGCTATGACCACAAAGCACAAATGTTCTTGAATTCCCTATTAGAAGCCACAGGAACCCACAGCTTGCAGTATATTTTGTTGAGAAAGCAGCACATGGGTGTGCCTGTGACATGGACTCAGTGACATTCTCTCACCTCTGTATATTGTCACCCAGTTTTAAAAGGGCCTGGCAGTACCTGTTTGTGCAGGAGGAACAGCATGCTGAGGAGCAGCAAGTAATGATTCTGATGGACACCTCTGACACACGTGTGTTAACTGGTAATTCATCACTCACAGAGGCTCCAGCTGCAGGTGACAGAGGACAGTGCAGAATTTTTCAGACACCAGGAATGTGTCTGGAAGAGGATAGGTGGCAAACACTCATTCAGGACTTACAGAATAGCGCAAAGGGGCACACTGTAGAGGCCATCAGGATTTCCTTCTACACAGACACAGTAACTGGCACTGTCACACAGATTCACTGTCACATTAAAGCAGTTGCATGTTCTGTGCATTTTACAGGGCAGATGTTATTAGTCTTCTTTAATGTTGCTGACTTATTAGTGTGAGTTTTCATCCTTGCTAAAACTGGCATTCACTGTGAACTGGCAGAGCACAGAATTGCAAGAGAAGTCAGCAGAGAAACCAGAGGTCTGGCTCTGCACATTTGCAGCCATGAAACACATAGTTTGGAAGAAAATTGCCATGATGGGCAAAATCTAATCAGTAGTAGGGAGTGGAGTTGATGCAGGAGGGTGGGAGCAGGTGGCTGTGGCTCTGTACCTGTTGCTCATCATCAGGCTGTCCTCTGGTGCATGGGCAGCCTCAGCTCCAGTGCTTTTGGTGTAGGTCTAAGTTTGGGCATAATCACAGAAGGTCAGTACAGCTACTCCCACGGTTCATGTTAAACATGTGTTTTTATTCCCCAGGGACTGAGGTTACTTGGACCCTCTTCACTGAATTCATGAGCTAAAGGGCAAAACCCAGGGAGAGCAACTCAATCTTTTCAAAGCATTAAATTCTCTCTATACGGCACAAAAGGCTATATTGCTTTCCTAAAAATCCAGGGACACATACTCATCACAGCTAAGAAAACCAGACTTTCTGCAGAAAGGAGCAGCACTGAATCCAACAGCTTCTTCAACCTCCTTTGTCATTTTCAAAATTGACAGGCAGAGAAGCCCAGGAATTATGTTTTTTCTACTACAAAATATAACCCAGTGCCAGCTGCTGTTTGATGAGGATGTTTCTCAAAGGAGAAGGAAGGGATTTAAATCATTATAGGTAGAAAAAGAGTTCTGTTTCTGTCTTTATATTTCCCACACTGAGCTTAAAAATTTTATAAGATGCTGCTATCAAAGCTGTAATTTTTCTGACAGTCCTTTGAAGGACATACTTCTTACAACACTGCCCCTCTTTTTTCTTAGCCCTTAGAGAATGCTTAGGACAGAAGATTCACCTGTGCTCAGCAAGGGCTCCATGGCTGTTTGCTGCTTGTATGTGGAGGGAGGGTGTCATAGGTCTTGAGATCTGTGTAACTGGAGGTTAAGCACCAAATAACACCAGTTACACCACCTAAAGTAATGACTGAACTACCCTGTAGTGCTGCATGACATGCTCGTGATGTCAGAGGTGCTACAAGGAGGAGATGGTAAGTTAGCACTTATGCCTACTGTGGTGCTTGAGGAAAAACCAAACTTAAAAAGTTTCTCTAATTACTTGGTCAGAGTTTGGGTACACTGCAGTGTTTCAGCAGTTATGAAGTGATGCTGTTGCAAAACTGTAAAGCAGAATTCTTATTTCAGCTTCCCCACAATGAGCTCGTTTGATTATAGTGATTTTGTTTCTGCTTTGTTTTCTCAACTAGTTTCATATCAATTACTTTATTATTTGATACTTTAGTAATCCATTTTGTCTTCCTAGTCAAAAAGCCCCAAACTAGTTTAATTAAAATTGAGTTTCTTGCAATATACTTCAATTTTAATGGAAAAATTTACTAATTTGTCAGCTCCCAGAGGCTCCCAGCCTTGCAAAATCACAAACATACACACACCATTTTTGGGCAGGGTACATTTCCTTCCATTGCTCAGAGGCACAAACATGAAATTTCCACTCTTGCTTGGTATTATCCCTGAAAGTCTTTCAAAGCAAGCAGCGTAGGACTACACGTCCATGGGATGCTCAGCTGTTCCAGCTGGAGGCTGAGGACCAGTGATTCAGTTCCTGGGAGCCATCTCAGCACATCCCATCAAATCTCTTGCATTCCCTTGCCCTTACTGACCCAGATATTGAGCTTAACTCTTCATTTAACCCTTATACCATTCTTGGGTCTTAGAAACTCCCTGGGTCTCACATCCATGAAGGAATGTTTTCTATAATGACTCTGTAAATAGTTTATAATTTGAAATGATCTGCAGAGAAAGGCAGAGCAGCTCCAGCCCCTGGGCAGGTTTTGTTCTCTCACCCCACTATTGCTCACAAGCAACTGATGCTCCAAGAGGCTCCCACAGCCCAGCTTGCTGATGTGGGGAAAAAACATGATGGGAGAGGTGAGGATTTTTCAATGACAAAAGCCTTCCTCCAGGTGTACATACGATTCAGAACTTGGCCACTTGGATCATCTCCTCTAGGTAGATATCTTCTCTCCTTCTAGAGCTTTTTCTGGATTTCTGTGTCATCACAGCTGTAACAGTGCTTCCAAGGGTTCACTCATATTGGCATTTTACCACAAATGTAAACAAATGGATATCTGATGGAGTTTGAATTCGATCAATTTGAATTTCAGGTATCTTGGTACCTTACAGCAAATTGAATCAGAGCAGTTTACAGATATCTTTTCTTCTACTTATCTTCTGTCTCCAAGATGAAGAGAAATACTTCTTCAATAACTAGACTTTATTGTATTGTCTGTTCCATGGAAGTAGAAATGCAATTCACAATAAAAAACCTCTTGGGTTTGTAAGAGAGGAAATGAAGCAGTATCAGTCACTGCTGACCTAGAGGGAAAGGCTCCATAAAACAGACTTGTTGAGATGCTCATTGCAAAGAGACTCTGGAGAAGCTGCTAGTGAGCAAGTGCTCCATTTCTGCTCCAGAGCTGTGCCATGACCCCACATTAATGTGAGGAACAGAAAGGTGAAGAGCACAGATGGAAATGAGATGGTTTAGAAATTGATTGGAGGCCAAGGACACAAAATATATTGCTTTTAATGCCCTCACTAGCACTTTTAATATCCTGGATGGTTTTTATATTGTGATGGGTCAGAAAGATGGTGCCATTGGGGAGGCCAGGTAAAGCCCAACAACAGCTAGAGAGTCTGGAAAGTTAAACTCATGGCTGTTGCAGCCTCCTCTGGACAGACAGAGAAAAGAAGGACCCAGGAGTGAAAGCAGTGTGAAATGAGAGAGGAAGAAGCACTGGACTGACCAACAAACTCACTGAGAAGCAAGATGCTAGTATTGCCAGAGATAGGAGTCTTACTCTCACTCAGTCCAAGTAGAGATAGATGGGTTTGCTGTGTTTGAAACTCTGCTGGAGTGGTGATTTGAATTGCCTTGGACCACAGTTCCTCTGAGTTCTCCCCTTAGGTGATGTGAACTCGAACTGTCAAGCCCCTCAGCTAAAGGATGCTGGAAGAGGAAGAAGCTGTGTTTTGATTCCTCACTTTTCTTGCCACTGCATTTCAGTCACATCTGCAGAGTCTCTCCACAGGCTCCCCTCCAGCTGGGCTGAGAGCACAGAGCTGCCCTTGTCTGTAGTATCTCTGTAGCTACAGCAACACTCAGGTTTGGGTGCTGGGTGAGTTACCACTGAAGGGCTCTGTGGATGCCCTTTTCCCAGGTAAGCAGCACAACGTCACTGCAGACAAAATGAAGCTGGTTTACGTCACACCTGTCAGGGCCTCAGAGCACACAGCCCATTGCTCCTGACTTTTTAACTCCTCCTGATCCATCTGCAATTCGGATTTCTCCCAGCTGGCCTGGTGGCTCCGACCTGCCTCTCTCCATAATGGGCTGGAAGCCACAATCATCATGCGAAAAATCACACTCTTCTCACCCCTTCTCCTTTGAAACTCTTTCATTGTTTTAACCAAACATAGACAATTCTGAGCTGGTTTGAAATGTTTTTCTTCAGAGGGTTCCTGGCAGGAAGGCTGACTGACTTCACCTGGTGTTATCACCGAGATACTTTTCCTTCCTCTGCTCCAGCCTGGCCTCTGGAAGGCTGGTGGGCTCCAGTTCTTTTGGGCCCTGGGGGTTAACTCAGCCTTCCCAAATGTAGTTCCAGTGACAAAGACATTTCTCTACCTTCTTTCACAAAGTCTTTTTGTACTGCAGAAAAGGACTGTAGGACATAGTTATGTTTGATAAAAATGAGAGTTTATTAAACTTAAATGTCAAATCCCAAAATCCATGAAAATGCTGAGGACATATCATTGCTTATTCAGGTATTTTCAGTAACTGGAAGGAGAAATCACCAGAAAGGACTGTGCAGTTGTCTGCAACATCCCATGTGAAATGAAACTGAGTGAGGATCAGTCCTATAAAAAGCCACAGGGAGCACGGAGGGAAACTTCTGTTTCATCTCTGATGTAACTGTTTCATTTAAAAGTCTTTAGTGGACACAATAAAATTTGGCCTTTTGAGCTTAAAATAATTTCCATTTTCTTGTAGGTTGCTACAAGCAAACACCCTGGACAGACCCACTCAGAGCTGTGTCAGATCTGGTGTTCCCTGCTACTGATGCTTCCTCCCTGGCAAACACAGCCTGGTCTCCTTCTGACAAAACACTGCTTGAGGATCAGAGAAATGTCCCCTGTTGGTAAAGATGTATTTTCCCAGGCATCACTCAGTCTTTGTGCTTGTCTGCGCACATACTCTACAGGTTAAAATTCCCTTAGCAGAGCTCTGAGTATCTCCTAAGGGCTCAGTTCTCCAGGGAAAGCTCCAGTATCCCACTGGGGAAGCTTCTCAAGCATGCTCTTCCCTGTGTAGGAGCCTCTTGTGTTTCAAAAAGACACTGGATTGTGGTTTTAAGAAGACAGCAAGCCCATTCCTAACCCACCTGCCTGGTGCTACCATAACCTGCTCCACACTGAGCAGCCAGTACATGGATCATACTCCATACTCGCTCTCCAAAAAGCTTGGATGGGCAGCATGTTCAGGATGAGGACATCATTAGCATCCTAATGGAACAGGCTGAGTAGGCACTGCTGGCCCATCTGAAGCACCAGCCAGGCTCAGGCATTTAGGAACCCTAACAACTAGAAAGTGATTTTTTTTCTTAAACACTACTAGACATTCTGAAGACTAAGAAACAAACAAGAAGGAGGTGCCTGTAGCCCACAGTGCTTCCTGCAGAATGAATTTTGGCAAATGAAAAAATTTGGACTTGTCTCTCGATTTCACAGCCCTGCAGGTAAAGTGAAGAACCTGCAACTTCCCCATTAACACTTCTCTATTCATCAATGCTATTCCATAGAAATTCTAGGAAAGCTTACATCTATTAAACCCTGGAGTCACTTGAGAGTTTGTTCTGAAAGGCCAGCCTGCCTCTTTCCTTGTGTTATTTGCGTGAGTTCTTTCTCCTGCTGCTGTTCTGTGGTTCTGCTCCTCTTTATTCGTGCTGTGAGCAGCATAGGGCAGGCAGAGGGAAAGAGAAGGGTTGTGGGGCTTCCTTGGGTGTGAAGGTGTGAACTTTGAATTTAGCTAACCTGGGTTTTACTCTCAGATTCACCACCCCTACTGTAAATTTCTCTCAACTGCCATCCATTAAAAGGGTAATTCTTACCTAACATAGTCTATGTAACTCCCCAAAGCCGCAAGGTACGTAAAAATAAACAGAGCTGGCTTCAAATCTACCCCTTTTGCTATGAGGCAAGACAAACTGAAATGCACTTAGAGTATGTTTGATGGAGTTTTTAGTAGTAGAGCTGCCTCAATTTGCACAACCTTCCTAAACACAATCATTGTGGTGCTTACTGCTCCACTCAGAGGTTTTGCACACCTTGAACTGCAGTTTTTATATATATAGCTCAAGTACAAACTGGCATGAGGTGTGAAAGGCAGAAGACTTCCGTACATACATTGCCAGCACAAAGGAAAGGAAAAGAGACAAAGGAAAAGAAAGCAAAGGGAAAGGAAAAGGGACAAAAAAAGGAAAGGGCAAGTCTGCTGCTCAATGTGGCATGGGGCCTAGAGATGAAAGACACAAAAAAGGCCAAGGTACCCAATACCTTTTTTCTCTTCTGACAGTTTTGGGCTTCCCCACACAATAAGACAAAGACTTACTGGAGCAAGTCCAAGGGGTTTACAACTACCTGCTGGGAGGAGAAGGAAGACATGAGCCAGACTCTGCTTGGGGCACATAGGGATGAAAGGAGCATCCACAACCACTTTTGGAACAATGGATTTTCTGGTTAGATACAAGGATGGTTTATTTATTTCCTTGAGGGTAGTAAAATACAGAAATAGGATGCTCACGAAGGTTGTGGTATTTCCATCCTTTGAGGTACTGCAAACTTGACCTCCAGAGGTCTATTTCAGCTGTACTTCTAAATCTCTCTACAATTCTACTTGATGACTCACAGCACAGAAGGCTGCAGGGTAACAAGTGGACATCATGCCTCCCTGACTTTCAGCACATCCCTAGTTGATGGAATATCTTTCACTGCTACAGACATGTTCTATATTGACCTTTAAATATCTGCTTTATCAGGGCAGATTTCCTAAAATGAACACAAGTATGTATTATGGACCTTATGTTTCTGCAAGCGACAAAACAACAGCATGCATGAAAAGGTTATTTTTTTTCTGAGTACAGAGGAGAGGATCAAATAAGTCACTTCAGTATCACAATCTTCCACTAGGGGAAAAACATGTTCCTAACAGCAACTTAGATACTTCATGAAGCCCTTTCTCTGTCACTAATCACACGCACAGTAACATCTGTGCAAGCCAGTTGGCTCTGGACAGCTCCTGTGGTTCTTGAAAGACTATTTCTTGGCAGGTTCTGTTTTTCACTCTAATTGAAAGGTTAATAAAATCAGTCATACTTGTATGTTGGCTAAATAAACACACTGTCTCCACTGATGATGAAACAGATGCATTACCACTCATGTTTCCCACGGGGTTCATTTGTTCCATGATCACATTTGGTTTCCTTCAAGCTCTTCTATGCAGTATCTGACAGCATTTTGGATGGTTTTCATAAGGAAATTCACCTTTCAGATGCTACTGCATTCACATGTCTCAACTCTAGTAGTGTTTGGCAAAGGCATTATACATCCTCAGCATTTCTTCATTGTGGAAAACACGGAGGAAGATAATCCTTACAAAAGGTTGGGAACTCTCAGTGAGTGTAAAGGCACTATGGAGACGAGCAGTTTGTTGCTGAGGCTGAAATTGCCAATGCATTCAAACCTGGCTTCTCCCTGCTTCTCCCTCAGGCCGAGCCTCATCTTGCACCAAGCTGTTTTAGCAGGTCTTGCTGGCTTCTAAAACCCAGTCCTGCAGTTTCATGCGCCTCGAGTTTGATTTCATGAACAGCTGAACTCCTGACACTGCATTTCTCTGAAACCAGGATTTGCATTTGACAGGGCAACACAAGGTTGGTAAGGCAGGCAGGAGACATGCTTAATGCACACAGGTAGAAAGCATGTATTCAAGTTAAGTTTTGTGTAACACAACATTTCCAAACATACAAAGAGTACAACAGCTGATATTTGTTTTAAAGCAAAAGACATCCCAAAATGTTTCTGCAATGAAGAAAATCTCAAGCCATACAAAGATTAACACAGATTTAGATAATTTCAATATTAAATTCTGAAGGAATTAAATGTACTTACTTCTCCTTTAAAAAATAGTATTTATGCAATGCATCACTGAAGTTCTTCAGGGTGGGATCATCTTACTTATTTTTTGTGTTCTAAAAGATGTAGATAATGAAACTACCTTGCTGAACTGTAGGGCTCTTTAACTAAGTCAGGTTTTAAAGATGTTCTCTCCCTCCCTTGACAGTAAAGGGAAACCAGACTCCTCAGGTCTACATATCCCAACAATTTAAGCCATTTGCACAACTACTCATCAGCCAAAAATTAACTCCCACTGCAGTCCCTCCTTTTTTTATTGTTTTTCAAAGTTAAGGCATAAAACCATGTCGTCAACTTCCAACCTTAGGTCTCCATGTTACAGACTTTTCCTTAATCTGTCTCATAATGAAGAGGAAACTGAGGAATAGGAAATGGAGAGCTGACTATCACCTTAAACAAAAGCATAAAACACTGACATAACAAATAATGGGCATTTGTGAAAAAGTACCCTTTTGTCACACTTTTTTAACCGTCAATTCACCTAAAACCATCTTGAGCCAAAGTACAACATTCTCATTTATCACATTTTGTAACCTCAGCAAAAGTCTCACTGGTAGAAATGTCACCATTCTTGTGATCCTCACATAGCCCCTTATTGCTTACAACAGAAAAGCCAAATAGAGGAGTAGCTCAGGATGGGGATACAGCTGAGGAACCAGTGCCAGCAGTAACAGGCAACAGGCACAGTGCTGACCTCTGCGGGACTTCATTTATCTTGAGAGCTACTGCCACTGTGTTCTTACAGCAGGAACTTGTCATTCACTTAAACACTTTGTTAAACTGAGGCACTCGGAAAAAGGCAAGAGAATCAGTGGTCAAGCACCAGCTGGATTTACACTTTAAGCCACAGCACAAAAGAGATTTGAAATTAGTAATCTCCATGATGAGGGAGTGCTGATACTCACTTGTCTGTATGGCATCAGAGTTGAACACCTTGCTGATCAGAGAATAAATGCTTTTAGGATCACTTTTTTTATCTACTTCAGTCTAAACTGATAAAAATGGTCAAGTCAGATAATTGAAACTTAGAAAATACAACTGAATATAGATTTGGGAGACTGTTTTTTATTATTTATTTAGTAAAACTCACTATACAAACAAAAAGTTATCACAACAGTGTAATAGGCAGGGTTGTAATTTCTCCTTCCTTCAAGCTGCTTCTTTGCTTCAGTAAAAACACATATATACATTTACAACGATTTCCCTTCAAAGCACTGGGATTGATATATTAAAACATACCTGGTAAAATAAGCTTAAAATAATTTCACATTGCTTGGAAAAAGATTTGAGTAATTTACTCTTACCAGAGTGCCATTGTTGCACAGTATTCAAAAAAATGAACGACCACTAAAATATAGAGTAAAACATTTAGAAGTACATTTATTTCAAGTGTGGGCAAAATATCAATATAAAAGAAAATAGAGTATAAGAAATAAAAATAAAGTACAAAACATTTTCATCTTTGACATCCATAATTTAATAGATAGCAAGCCCTTCTATTTTTACATCCAAATCACACTCTTGGCTGAAGTACCATAATTTATTTTAAAATGCTTAAAAACGGGTTAACCATGATACCTAAAGTGGGCTCCTTTAAAATGGTAGTATAATACAAAACATAGTAAATTATGTTTCAGCATAATAAAATTACACATCCTAAAAAAGATGCAGTTTATTTTTGCTTTCCTGCTTTAAACTGCTCATTGTCCCTAGGAAAACAGCTGGAAAACGGCATCCACAGGAAGTTCTAGTGGCTTTGTACAATGGCTGAACAGCTAGATATAAGGCTCCAAGGATTCCAAAGCAGTAAGGCATTTTACTATCCATCAAGTAAATTTATATGTATGCTTGTTAAGAAAGAACAACAGTAACAAATGACTGCAAAATACAACTTCTATAAAAAACATGCATTAATGACACGGAGGCCTTACTGGTCCCTCCACTGCATTTATCAAACAGGGTCTATAATCTTCAGTAGAAAACTATTTTCCTCATCTGAAGAAACTCGTGACAAGTATTTTCCTTAGTAACAAGGTTTTTTTTCCCTGTTGCCTAATATTCTACCACTGTTCTTTTGTGACAACTCTGCCTCCCACCTCCCCTGAGATATTTTCTATCAAATAGTAATTCCATTCTAAATTTAAGCCAGCTTTCTGGGTATAAAACTACCCTCATATCAAGTAAACGTTACATATCCTAAAAAATTATAATTAATTGTTCCTAATTAAGAAAAACTTTTAGCAAACCACCATTCCCTAAGCAGCGGACAGTCTTCACACAAAAAGGATATGATTCATAATCCAGTGTTTGAGTTAGTACTCCAGTCAGGACGAATTCAGCATTGTGGACATCTGGAAATACCCAAAACACTATTGGAGTTTACACCCCACAAAGACATCCTGCCTCATTCTGCAGGAGGGGCCTTCCTGGACCTTTCTGCCTCACATGCAAAGACATGAGGGGGTATTGCCCCACCACCATCAGGGCCCCCTCTAATCCATCACACTTGACATTACAAAGACCAGACTTGCCCATGCACATTCCTGTTAATAAATACAGCACACAGGGATCTACACTGCAGTAAAAATAGCTAAAATGAAACCCCCCAGATCTTTAACTAACTTGATAAATACTCAGATGGTGTCCTGCTTTTGGCTCAGATACAGTTTATTTTCTTCTTAGTGTCTGGTACAGTTCTGTGTTTTTAATTTAGGATGAGAATAATGTTGATAACACATGGATGTTTTAGCTGTTGCTGAGGAGTTCTTATCCTAAGTCAAAGACTTTTTGGTTCCACATGCTCTGCCAGTGAGCAGGTGCACAAGGAGATGGGAGGGAGCATGGCCAGGACAGCTGACCCCAACTGGCCAGAGGGATATTCCACACCACAGAACACCACGCCCAGTATTTGTATACTGGGAGGAGTTGGCTGCTCAGTGGAGCCACCGATCACTGCCCAGGGATGGGATGGGCATCAGTCAGTGGGGGAGCAACTCTACAACTGTGGTGTGCATCACTTGTGTCTCTTGGGGTTTATTCCTCTCTCTCTCTCCCTCTCCACTTTTCATTAGTATTGTCATTAGTATTAATTAATAATTAATACTATTAATTAGTATCATTGGTATAATTAATACTATTAATTATTATCATCAGAATATTATTATTGTTGTATTATGTATTATTATTATTGTTGTTGTCTTTAGTATTAGTAGCACATTATCTTGTTTCAATTATTAAACTGCTCTATCTCAATCCATGAGGTTTACACTTCAGGTTTTTTCAATTCTTTTCCCCTCCAATGCTGGGGTGGAGGCAGCTGGGGTGTGTTCCTTAGTTGCCTTTTGGGCTTCAACCACAGAACAGAGGAACTTTGTCTCAGGCAGGACTGGAATCCCAAGTTCAATCCTACCCTTCCAGAGATTTACAGTGACATGTTGTGGTAGTTTTGGCCTTAGTTTTAGCTAGGCCTAGATTAGGCCTTAATTTTAGTAGGCCTCAGTTCTAGTAGGCCCAGACAGTGTGATGTAGATTAGAAGGGAAAGTGTCATCTGACTGAAGCAGCCAAAGAGGAGCATCAAAGATCATTTGATGCCAAAACAAGTATAAAAGGAAGTGAGGGAGGTGCCTCTGTTTCTTTTTCCTCATGGTTGCAGTACTAAGGACGTGCTGCTGTTTTGTTGCCGAGATCAGGCCCCACGGCCACCCCACCGTTGTGTTATCTATGAAGTGAACACTTTATTGTTAGTTTTTCTTCTCTCTTGCTGAATGTCTCTTGGGAAGTGTCTTTTGGGGTGTTTTTGTGGACTGGAGTGGTGCAATCTGTATTACTGGGTGGGCGACTCAGTGGGGTTGTTGTTTGTTTTCATATTTGCATATATATTATCATATCGTATTCTGCTTTTAATTTTCTCTCTTCTGTGTAAATATAAAAGGCTTGCCATTTTAAGTTTTAGGGGGTTTTTTCTTCTTTCCCTTTTCCCTTGAAGGGGCAGGGGGAAACTCTGCCTCTGTGTTTGGGTAGTTGGCATTTTGCCAGCTCAGTTGAACACACCTGTCTATAAAATACCTCTGTTAGAAATACCCAGCAAACAACTGGCTTGGATTTCTCCACAGTTTGCAGGATAGTCCACCTATTCCTCTATTATTATCTGAAAGCTTCAAAATATCTCCGTATTTGTATAACAGTAATTGCAAAAATAAAAAAAAAATCAGAATAGCAGCTATACTGTTCAAATTACAGTGAAAGCTTATACATACCTATGCCTCTAGCGAAATATTCTCGACATAAATGAAGGTCATTTTCACAGGAAATCAAGATTATCTCTGGCAAACTCTAAACAAAAGAAACTAATGGTAAGCTCAGAGAAACAGAGGAAAGTATTGCCAGTAAATTTTAGAAAGCAACACTGAACACACCTTATTCTGCTTATGCTCCATGAGTTTTCGAAAAGAAGGTTGTTTAGATAATACTTTTCCTCCTGCACATTCCACAATAGCTTTCATGGTGGAAAGACTGGGACAAATTCCAGGAGTAATGTAAAAGTATTTTCCCTAAAAAGAGAAAAGGAAGAAGAAGATAAGCCTATTATTCTTCTAACTGATTTCTGCCACACATGAAGCTTTATTGCCATCTGACTCCTCTCGTACACAACCACAGGGCAGGCTTTGTAAGCTGGGCTTGGGTATGGTGGTTTGTGGACACAGATTCATCAGCTGATGAGTTTTCCCTAATTACCACTGATGCTTCCCTTGGTGGGGGCAAACCCACAATTTTGATAAATTTGAGTAGTTTAGGGGTGCCTATTTCAATGCCTGCAAAATAACTACCAGGAAATTGTCAAATGGCCACTATGGTTCAAAAAAACCCCAAAACCCAAAGTCAAAAGTAACTGCACATGGCAAGACACGCAAGAACAACAACAATGCTCCTCGCTTCTTCAAGCACAGGGACATCTCAAGTGTTACAAAAGAACTTTTACCTTTTTATTAACAGCCAGTTTCTTACTTCCTGATAAAAATTATCCTACTACTTGACTGAGACCATTACCAGTGATCAGATCATAAAGTAGATTATCTCTGTTAACCAGTCAGGAATAAAAAAGTAGAAAGAACATTGCTATTTAGTCTGCAAAACTGAGCAAAATGTAGAATTTAAATTTAATAAAAAACATAGATTCTTATTCATTACAGGTTGAAAAAATACCCTTTTTAGGTGGTTTGCCTCGACAAACAGTCTGAAATCCAGTTAGGCTGAAGAATCTCCAGCAGCTCAGATCTCCAGATCCCTCTCTGTACTGTAATGTAATTTTAACCAGAGACATGAAGACATCTTGCACCATCCCGGCAAACAGCCTGCTGGAAAGTGCAGTCTCCAAGGAGAAGCAGATCAAAAACCTCCTGAGACTGAAGTGCAAACTCACTCTCAGACTCCCATTTCTATGGGCAAGTGCTCTGACTATCAGGCTGGTGTAAAAAAAGAAAATAAAAAGAAAGAAAATAAGGTCCTTTCCATAAGTGGCTTTTCACAAGTAACAGAGCAATGTTCTAGATTTTGTTAAGCAACAAATACTGTTAATATGTTGAGTGTGTTTTGTCCACATCTACAGGATCCAGTCACTCAGAGGGCTTATATCCACCTCAGTGATGTTTAGGCAGGAAACAGGCATCAAGTCAAAAATAAAATTTACAAGATCTTCTGTCCAAACATATTCCCAAATAGGTTTTTTATATCTTGTACCAGCACGAAAAGTTATATCTGGATAAATTAAACCCCAAGGAGCTTCAACATTATCCAGTTTCATTAC
>JAOXXN010000395.1:6819909-6833336 GCA_026770055.1 Myrmophylax atrothorax
GTTCCTTCAATTTACGGAGTGTAAGGCCAAAAGGTCACTTAGATTAACCTTCCACATGGAGCTCTGGGAGAAGAATTGATCATTCTGATGTTTGTCTCTAAAAACAGCTGCAGTCTGGGAGTACATTTCTGCTTTGTGGCTGTCCCAGATGCTGAAGCTTAGAGCAGCACTTTTAGGGTAGCTCAAGGACAGGTGCCTGCACATCCTTAAAATGCAGACACAGATGTAGACATGGTTATCTGTCTGTGATACGGTATAAACAGAGAAGCTGATTGTATTTGTCACACATTTGTAGTTGCAGTTTTGGGAGGCTCCCAGTGCTTACAGATGGATGTGACTGCACCATGCAGACATGTAGTTACTTTTTCCGTGTTGAACTACCACCTTCTTTTTCTGTGGAAAGAACCTGATTTTTATTTCTCACATATTTTCAAATGAAAAGAAAAAGTTACATTGATATCCTTAAAAAATATGTTCTGACAGCATTCTGGTCACAGCCTCTAGGCCATAAAAAACCAGTAGGTCTGGCTCCTTTCTTATAATTTGCCCTTAAATTTCACCCCAAATATTCCTTCTATGAGCTGAGCTAATATTGAGTCTTGATCTGACAACATCAAGAGATGAATCCACTGCTGCTCTTAATTGATTAATCTTAACAAGACCTCAGAGCCATCTTAATTAACTGGAGATTTATATCCAGAACTCTGCCTCTTTGGTATTCCAAGCACAAAACCTTATGAAGTGACACATTTGTTACTTAGGTTCCTAATTGTCTGCCACTCTTCAATTAAAAAAAAAAAAAAGAAAAAAGTTATTGTTTGGGTATTCAGAGTATGTCGGTTTAAATGATCTCAACTATTCAGTACTGACCAGAAGTTGGGATTCAAACAAATGGTGTCGCTCTCAAGACTTTCTTATTAGAGCTAAGCTGAGGACAAATGCAGACCTACTGCTTATACTCTCAGACCACTCCTGGCTCTCTTTTGTTTCCTTCCAGGAAGCTTCAAGGGACATAAAGACTCTGTAAGTCCCTAAATGTTTTGGTCAGTTAAAAGATATGCTCTGTAATATATTGGAGCTCCCTCAATAGGAGTACATAGATGTCTGAAAGCCTACAATTAATTTATGTTTCAAGGTCTACTTTTCCATGAACTGGCTGGGGCCAAGTAAGGTTCAGGTTCACAGTGTGGCTCCTGCAGTGTAAGGTCTTTCACTTCTACCATATCCCTCATACCTCTACAGCCCAGTCAGATATGGCTGAAACTGCCCAGGAATTGGGGAAAAGGGACAAGTACCATACCACACAAAAGAAACTGTGATCACATCAAACCTCTTCAAGACACCAGACTACAAAGCAGCTGTTTCTTTTGATTTTGGCACAGTACAGCCAAACCTTTAAGTTCTCCTGTGTGCTTAAAGAACTGTCCTCCCCCCTAAAGGACCATCTTCCTCCTTAAAAGACCATCCTTATCCTTCATCACTGAAGCTTCTGCCATATTCATGTCAATGTTGGTAATTTTTAATCTATGACACTGTGTTAGATACTCAGAGGTTTAAACTTTGAAGAAGTCACTGAAAACGTCTCTGGGTTTACTTAGAGCTTGCTACATCCCCTATATATAGTAGAGCAGCCTCAGGATCGCAGGGCTTGACACATCTGAATTCTGTGTTGCAAATGGAAGAAGAAATCATGGCATGAGGTAGCAAGCACCAAAGCTGTAATGATCTTCCTTCAGGGAGTCAATTATATTTGCTGTTTGCCTTATGGCACACATAGGTGATTACTGTGTGAGGGCCAGGGTACATTTGTTTAATGTATCCTTGAACTCCATTACATTTTCCACTCATCTTGCTAGAGCCTTATCTTCAATTGCACTCCTTTCCACATGCCCCAAGCTGTTGTAACAAGACCAACCTGACCCTCTTGTATCCAAAATGTCACTGAATTAAATGAAATTTTTATACTTTTCAACTTGAACAGTTATCTCTCGATGCACATTACAAACAGATAATGAGATCTGCATTTTATTTGACACAGTGGAGCTCGCTGATGTTTAATTACCAGGCAGAACCATTCTGCTGCTCACAGTTACAATTACATTATTTTTCTCTGTGGCTGGATAGCCAGTAATTGATTTAATTCATTCTAAATATGTAGTATTTTCCTTAATGTTGTTTGCATTCAAAGAACTGAATACATTTCTATACTTTTTCCCTAAAAGGGAAAGGACTTTTCTGTACAGTCTAAAGTTTTTGCCTCAAAATTTTGTGACAATCTTCCCAAGCTTTGTGTCAGAGTCAGGGATGCCCCAAAATCCCATTCTTACCTTCAAGCATATCATCAAACCCTGATCATTTGGAGAGGACTAAAGCACATACTTGAAATTAGACAGTCATGAATAAGGATGTGTTCCTGAGATAAGTCCAGCTAAAAATTGACCCACTGGACACATTCCAGTGGCTGACATACCCACCACTAGCTGTTGTGCTCTACACATTTTGTGCTTTATAGGTACATGCTCATAATTTATGATTCATACAGTGTTCATAGTGATTAAATGATAACAGCATTAAAGTGAGATCTAATCAATGTAAGTATTTCGGTCCATCCCAGGACATAGGAAGATCTACTCTCTGCAGAAGAGCCTAGATACCACATGGCTCTCCTACATGCTGAAAGCCAACTCACATGTTCATAAATAATCCAGTTAGTAAATATCAGAAGGTTACATCCCCCCACTGGTTTTGTGTGCATACTCTTGCTCTGGCTCAGTGCAAGGGAAGGAAAAGACACACACAGGGAGATGGGTCTAACCCCCTTTAGGATTTAGGGTGACAAGAACAGAAGCATGTATGTTATAATTTTCTGTATCCAAATATTGTGGAGGGTAATTTCTCCTAATAGGCTGCCTTGATTGCTTACTGAACACACCTTGGAGACTGGTCTTGCTTTTGTATAGCAAAAGCTCACCCATATCTCTCTTTGCTTGAAAGGCTAAAGGATGTAAAAGATCCTAGAGGAGTATTACTATTCAGATAAAGAAAAGAAAGCTTGATTTATATAAGGATGTCTTTCTGAGATTGACTCAGCAGTCCACAGGATTTAGATATCTACATTTTAGACATCTCAGTTTTATATAAAAAATCTTATTACATTTCAAAATAATAATCCACCTTGAACTGAATGGATGAGATGCATCCAGAGCCATAGATTGCTTCAGAAAATCTATTTCCTCACCTATTTCACTGTCCACAGAAAGCAGCTGCCATAAATTTTTATTTATGCACATCTAGGCATATGGATGGCTAACTGCTTGCACAACTCAAGCCTGTGCAGCAAACCTCACCTCTGTAAAATAGTCCAGCTGAGTGTTTAGCAGTATTTATTTGCAAGATGCACCCTAATGAACCCTCTGTGGTTCTCCACAACCAGTGGTGCACTTTTGTAACACTTGTCATTAATCTGAGGCTGTAATGATGTGTTTAAAGGGGCAGGCCTCTCACTGGGCAGGAGGGACTACCTGGGGCAAGGACATCAGGATTTATGGTTCCTTACAGTCACAGCTGTCATAAAGACAGAAAACCTCCTTGAAATGGAGAACACGCACTGTGAAGAGACCATTTGTCCTTGTGCATCTCTCTCATGTCACATCAAGCTCAGGACTCCACTTGCAGCCTCCCATCAAGATGTGGCCATGCTGCAGAAGGGATGATGGCAGAAAGACTGAGCACCAGCAGCCAGACTGGCTGGAGTGATACCAAAACAGGAGGGATGGGAAGCACGTGTGTGTGTGTGGGCAGCTCTGCTAGACTGAGAGTAGTGCTAGGAGTCAAAGCCAAGGGACAGGAGATGTTGCACATCAGAATGCTGGATGAAAGGCTTTAAAACATGAAAATACTGGGGTTTTTTTCTATTGAATTATTGGTCATGATTACAAAATTGCATTTATAACCCTACTGCCAAGTCAGTTGCAAGTGGTGATACAGTAAAAGCTGCCCATGTCAACTATTCCAGTGCTCAGTAAAACACAGAAAATGGAGAGCTAGAAGCATACAGTGAAGATGGAGAAATGTGTGAAGGAGGAAGGACACTGACAGTCTGCCCAGAAAGCTCTGAAGATATATCAGGCCAGATGAGGAGTTCTTTCAAAAAGCAGTGATTTCTTTGTTTCCAAAATGAGATTCAGATTTTAAATACATGAGCCATCTTCTGTGCAGATGAATTTAATGAAGACACCCCAAGAAGTATGACCATAAGAGACCCTGAATAATTCAGTGGTATCAAAATGGAAGATTTTTACTAATTTTACACTGAAATTCTGATAAAATTGAAAAAAAAAAAAGCTTCAGTCAAAACCTAAAAGTAGACAGTAACCATAGAACAGGCAGAAAAAGTAACTACAGAAGATGAACTTACAGGAGCTGCCAGCTGACCAAGTCCAGCCAGGTCCCTTGGCATTCAGGTCACATCCTGAAATCTCTGCAGGGACAAGAATTACACAATACATTGCATCTACCTGGAGGCACCTGAAGAAAGGGAAGGGAGGGCTCTGAAAAGAAAGGAGAAACTCCTTGGTGGCAGGTGCCAGGAGCTCCCTCCAAGCCTGGTGGCTTCACCATGCGTCAAGGCCAGGGTGGGCACAGAGCAGGATGACTCAGAGGTGCTCAAGCCCTCTTACTGGATAAGTCTTCCCACCACCAGCTCTTGCATGAGCATATTTCCAGTGTCACACATCATGTTTCCAGTGTGGCAGCCGAGGATCACACACCACTGGGCCACCACCTCTGAGCTGCAGTCTGCCAACCTTGACTCACAGATCAGCACACAGGAAAAAAAACATCAGCTGTTTTACAATAAAATGCATTGCCAGACAATTAAGAAAAGTCTGGCAACATTTTGCTGTCAAAACAGTGAATACTGGTTGTCAAAAATAATGATGCTACTAATAAAAACCCTTGTAAAAAACAGAGAGACATTTAGACACATTTATACAACCACTTTCATCCCATGGGTTCAGAGAATTTTATAGCAGTAGTAAGAAGACTGCTTGATCAGGTGCCTGCTGTGGTAGAAGGAACCAAAATAAAATACTTCTAACATGATACTGTCAAAGTCTACAAGAGAAGTTATGTTTGGGGACTGTTAAAAATGGCTGTCTTTGTTCAAATTGCTGGAGAAGTTTGCTGTCATGCCTGTGATCCAGAGGCAATCTCTTTATCAGCCTACAGGAGATGTCTACAAAGACTTTTCTTGCACAAACCTGGGAGTAGACTCATTTTATCTGCAGACAGAAAGTGTGCGGTCACATCTTACCATTTGACTTTTTCTAACTTGTAAATAATTCCTCTTATTTGTATGAGCCTCTCAATCACTGAAATTGCAACACAGATATGAAATATAAATAAGCAAAATTCCACAGCTTTCGCATTTTCTCTAGTGACCTGACAGGTTGCACAGCTTGAAAATACTGGGAATTTACCTCCCTTAAATTAAGAACAGTTCTGCTGATCTGTGTGACCTGGGCAGGCAGAGGCAGGGAAACATCCAGCTACTCCAAAGATCAGGGGGAGGAATATTCCATAGCCAGAAGGAAGCAGCTTGGGAATATGAATCTAAGACACTCATCATACACTCAGTACCCAAGCTGAGAAGGCCGGACAACTATGCCAGTACTGTAGGAATGTGGCTGTTCACAGATCTTCAGGGAAGCAACCAAATGTCTATAAAGAAATCAGGCTGTTGGAGTGGAAGAAAAGACAACCCTTGATGATGGCATCAGTGGTTTAATTTTTGCATATATTACCAAGCAGTTATAATAACAAAACCAGTCTTGAATCCTAAAGTTAGTGGAGGTTTGGGAATAAGGCACTCCAAGCAATGGAAATGTGTTGCCCAATGGGCAAGGAGCCAAATGGAGCATAATGGGGATGAAAGGAGGTATGTGAAAAAAAGTTGAAGAACTTCTGGCCCAGTAAACTGTTTAGAGCATTTTCTGTTCTTATTGTGGTAAATGGATCCTAAAATGTTTTGCTTCTGGAGCTCGAGAAAACACTTCCAGACTATGGATGGATTTACATAAATAAAGGTTCAGAAACCTCCCACTTGCAGGAAAGCAGGAAGGCAACCTGGAAAACACCACAACACAAAAACTCATGTTCAGCCTCACACTATCACAGACTTCCCTATAGTTTCACACCTATGCAAATTATCTGCCACAATGCATAAAGCTCAAGATAAACAAATCTCTTCCACAACTTGGCATACAAAAAAAGGGTCTGAACTGAAATGGTAATTGAGTTTTAAGGACCCATCCATTTGCTGTCATCATGCCATCTGTCTTCCTGGCAGAGTCCTGACAGTTTGCATTGGCAGCTTTGATTGCCAAAGCTCGTGTATTTAGATTTACCTAGTCTTCCCACACACAGTTTCTTAATTTTCTATGGCCCGGCTATTCTAGATGATTCACAGAACTGCAGGATACGCCGTACTCCCAGAAGAATTTCGGTATTTTTGAAGCTTTTTTTTTAAATCAGAAATATGGATAATTTTCTATTGCAGTTTGTAAGTCACCTGTAGACACTGGGTCCTTCAGAGTTCAGAAAAAGACTTTCTTAGAGACTGACCACAGGTAAAGGAGATCACAGGTGCTGGTGTATATATGTATGAAACATTTGCTTCCACCAGTGTAATAAATGAAAATTGCCTTATGAGGGCAGGACCTCCAAGTTATTGTGTTACTGTCCTAACTGCTCACTGCAAAGCACCTTTCACTAAAAGCCAATATGATGCCTAATGTAACTCTGATGACTCCTCTGAAATTACACAGACTAATATCGTCCCTTAAGGTATGAAAGAGGTGATAAAATTATTTACATTTCATTTCTTTACAGAGTGTGCAACTTTCACTGCAGCTGTGAATGATGTGGGAGTCGCTCTCAGACTTTATTAAGTTACGGTCCAGTTGGTCCTCTTACCCTGATCATGTTTTTCACTACACAAGAACAAAGTGTTTAATTCCAGCAGGAGTTAATTCACGTTGGGCAGAAGACAGATAAGCACTCCTGGCAATCCATTTATTGAGACACACACAGTAGTGCGAGGTACGAGTGTCCATCCTCCCTTTACGCCACAATCCCTGTGGCCACGTTCAGAAAACACAAGCACTGAGACACCATTGAGTTTACATAAGAGACAAATCTGCTCTAGGCAAGACAGACATGAAATGAGGCTTCTATCTTGAATAACTTCTGTTCTTGTTCTGCTTTGTTCCTGTTGCAGAATTCAAGAACACTTTAGTTATGTCATTAAACCACTGTCCTGGTTTCAGCTGAGATAGAGTTAATTTTCTTCTTAGTATCTGGTACAGGGCTGTGTTTTGAATTTAGTATGAAAATAATGTTGGTAACACACTGATGTTTTCGTTATTGCTAAGTAGTGCTTACTCTAAGTCAAAGACTGTCAGCAAGCAGGTGCACAAGAAGCTGTGAGGGAGCATGGCCAGGACAGCTGACCTGAAGTGGCCAGGGGGATATTTCATATCACAGAACATTATGTCCAATATATAAACTGGCAGGAGTTGGCTGAGGGCACCAATTGCTGCTTGAAGATGGGTTGGGTATCAGTCAGCAGGTGCTGAGCAATTGCGTTTTGCCATCACAACCCTCCTGAGTTTCATTCCTCTCTCTCTTTTTTTCATTAGTAGAGAGGTATCATCAGAGTCATAGAATCATAGACTCATTAAGGTTGGAAAAGACCTCTAAGATCATTGAATCCAACGTATGACTGATCACCACCTTGTCAACTAGACCATGACATTAAGTGCCATGTCCAGTATTCCTTGGACACCTCCAGGGATGGAGAGAAGCAAGTGGTTGCATGGTACTTAGTTGCTGGCTGGGACAACAGTCATACAGTTGCTGCCTTCCTAAAGGAAAGGTTGCATGACCTAAACTGCATTAGACCTGCCTGTAGAATAGTTTTCCAGTCATACAAATAAAAAGCCAACAAGATTTCAACACATTGTTTTAATTTCTGTCCCAAGACAGAGAAACTTTTCAAAGTTCTTTATAAGCATCTGAAGTAACACAACCCAACTAGGCAAACACGTCAGTCAATGGGACATTGTGGGGATGTGGGGTACTCAGGTCCTCCTTGTTCCTGCTCTGATGTACTCCCACAGTCCTGCTGAGTCTCCTACTAATACACAACAGGATTTATCTCTGCTTCTCAATCAGTGGGAATTGCTCCACTTTGCAGTAAGAAATTACATGTCACTAGGAGAGAAAGGCTGACTCCAACTTTCAGTTGCTCTGGCTCTTGGCTGGGATGTTAGAAAACCTCAGGTAAGTCCATGATCCATTAAATAAGCAATTATTAACCAACTTCAACATGAGAAACCTGAGAGACAGCTACCCAGAGCAGGCAGCTGCTTGGCAGTGGAAATGTTTACATGAACTACAAAGCATCATGATCCAAGCTCCAGCCTGAGCTGAGATACTCTGAACCTTGGCTGCCTATGCCCTAAGCATATGCAGTCACAGACACCTGGAGAAGGAGGGAATCAGCCATTCTTTCTCCCAACTACAGCTACTACCCCGCTCCTGAGAGTTTTTATGGGATGAATTGGACAAAGAGATGAGTTTCATGAAGAGCTCTGATTCAGCTGTTCCCCACCTCCACTCCCAAAATTACAGTTCTAACACCATGGGACACTTAAGCCAGAGGTGAGACATGAGAGTCTATCACAGTTCTGATAATGGCCCTCACTGAAGATGAGGTGGATGAAAAGCATAATTTGAGCTGGCAGTATGCTCTTGCTGCCCAGAAAGCCAACCACAACCTGGGCTGCATCACAAGCAGCGTGGGCAGCAGGTCGAGGGAGGTGATTCTGTTCTGTTCAGTTCTGCCCTTGTGAGATCCCACCTGGAGTGCTGCATCCATCTCTGGGGCCCTCAACATAAAAGGGACATGGACATGTTGGAGCAGGTCCAGAGGAGGCCACAAAGATGATCAGAGGGCTGGAGCACCTCTCCTATGGAGAGAGCTGGCGTTACTCAGCCTGGAGAAGATAAGGCTCTGGAGAGATCTTAGAGCACCGTCCAGTGACTAAAAGAGAGCTGGAGATGGACTTCTGACAAGGGCATGGAGTGATATGACTAGGGGGAATGGCTTTAAACTGAAAGAGGGTAGGTTTAGATCAGATGTAAGAAAGATTTCTTCCTCACTGTACCATGTGTATGACACATGGAAACAGGTTGCCCAGAGAAGCTATGGATTTCCCCATCCCTGGAAGTGTTCAAGGCCAGCTTGGATGTGGCTCTGAGCAACCTGGTCTAATGGAAGGTGTCCTTACCCCACTGATGGAAGCAGGGGTGGAACGAGATGATCCTTCAGGTCCCTTCCAACCCAAAGCATTCTATGATTCATGATCTTGGTTTCAGAAGACTAGTGACATCAGGACTGTGGATGGGCCCTGAGGGTGTGAGAACAACCTCACAGTCTGTGCATTTTAACTGCATTCATGTTTGAACATTTTGTTATAGGAGAAGAGCAGGTGATCTGCAAGTGTGTTCCAAAGCATGGCTGGATGTAGTGTGAGGCTGGACCAAGGCTGGTTGAATTATTAAATGAAATTTAAGGGCTGAATACCTGAGGTTTAGAAATTGCCATGACAGGATGCACTTACTGAGCAGTCTGGCTGGCAACTGAGCAGAGCTTTCAGTAATGGTGTATATGTACAGTGAGAATATGTGTTCCTTTAGTCCTTGTTTAACCTAGCAGCTCCACCTACCCTGTAGACTGAAATTCTCATTCACTCATTAAGCATGCCAGGCAAAAACTCCTCCTGAGCCATCTCCTCTCTGTTTTCTGCCTGTTAAAAGGGCAGAGCTTCAAAAGACCTGTGCACAAATTAATAATATAAGTCTGCTCACCCTGTCCTCCAGAGCAGATACTACTGGGATTTGCATGTAGGCAAACTCCAGCCACCAGCTACATATTTTGAATTGGAAGGTACCTCCAGTAAATGGTATTTAGCAGCAAGCAGTATTTGTTGTCTTTACTGGAGGGAATTCCGTTAAATCTAGGGAAGTTCTGTCTCTTTTAATTCTGCTGGCTCTTTCAATGAGGATATGAGATAATCCTGACTTTGTAGAGTAGAACCTTTTCTCAGAGACTTTCATAGATGTGATCATTCCACAAACATTATTTACTTGCTACAGATCCCAGCCTTCCACCTGCTTTATAAATATCAACAGTTCTGAGGAAATGACCGCATTTAGCAATCTGTGTAAAGTAAACAGCATTTTGTCCTCAAAATAACAATATTCAGTCACCTCCAGAAGCTGGTACATTCAGCTAACATGCCTAGAGATTGCAGAATTAGAATTGTTGAATGATCTAGGTTGGAAGGGACCTCTGGACATCACGTAATCCAACCTGCATTAAAGAGGGACCAACTTCAAAGTCAGATCAGGTGGCTCACAGGGCTTTCGCTGAATATTGTACATCAGTAAGGATGGAGATTTCATAGCCTCTTTGAACTGGTTTCAGTGTTTGATTACTCTCCAGGTGAACATTTATTTCCTAATTTCTAATTGGAATGTAGAATCATAGAATGCTTTGCGCTGGAAAGAACCTGAAAGATCTAGTTCCAACTCCTTGCCATAGGTAGGGACACCTTCCACTAGATCAGGTTGCTCAGGGCCTCATCCAACCTGGCCTTGAACAATTCCAGGAATGGGGCCTCCACAACTTCTCTGGGCAATCTGTTCCAGTACCTTACCACCCTCACAGGAAAGAATTTTTTCCTAATATCCAAACTAAAGCTACCCTTCTTCACCTTAAAGCCATTACCCCTTGCCCTATCACTCCATGCCCTTGTAAACAGTACCTCTCCAGCTCATTTGTAGCTCCTTTAGATACTGGAAGGTGCTCTAAGGTCTTCCCAGTGCCTTCTCTTCCCCAGGCTGAACAACCCCAGCTCTCACAGCCTGACTCCATGGAAGAGATGGTCCAGCCCTCTAGACATCTTTGTGATCCCCCTCTGGACTTGCTCCAACAGCTCCATGTACTTATGTTGGGAGCCCCCAGAGCTGGTATGCAGCACTCCAGATGGTGTCTCAGCAGAGCAGAGTAGAGGGGCAGAATCACCTCCCTTGACCTGCTGGTCTGGGTGCTTTTGATGCAGCCCAGGACACAGCTGGGTTTCTGGGCTGTAAGCACACATTGCCAGGACGTGCTGAGCTTCTCATCAACCAACACCCCCAAGTCAATATCTGATGTTGTGACTTTCATTCATTGTATCTCATCCAATCTTTGTGCACCTCTAAGAAGAGTTTGTTTTCACCCTCTCTACACTCACCCTTGAGGTAGCTGAAGGCAGAAGTTACATTTCCCCCTTAATATCCTTTTTAGGACGATAAATTCAGTTCTCCCTCTTTGTCCATCATATGCCAGTCTGCTCATCACCCTGACTACCATCCACTGGATTTCCCCCAATGAAAAACCCCAAATCAGACAAAAAATTCCAAGGTTTGTTGAATAGAGGGAAATAGTTATATCCCTCAATCTGATGGCTGCACTGTTGCTCGTGTAAGGCCAGCATGTTCCAGGATGTGCAGTGGCACATTGCAAACTGCAGTCTCTGCCCCAGAGACCCACCAGGTCCTCCTTTGCACAATGCTGACTACCCAGTCAGTCCCCAGTCTGTACTCCTGTATAGGGATCTTCCATTCCTGGTGCTGACCTTTGTATTTCCATATATATCTCCATAAGCATATATATGGATATAGATATTTGTCCACATTTTCTATTTCCCATTACTACTCTGATTCTACCCTGATACTACAACTGAGGCAGTGAACTCCAGAATCTGCCAATATATATTTTTTAAAGTCAAGTAAGTAAGATAATAAAAATACTTATAATCTTTCATGAGAACATAATTGAGTTTTACATCTTCAGATTTAATACATTTTATTTTCATTTCCCTTTAAATGTAATTTTCGTCTATTTGTTTCGGAAGCAAAAAATAATAATTTATCTTCAGAAGCACATATTCCATAATTTGTGACTGATTCTACTAATTCTGGGTCATAGGTTTTTCTGGGAAGAGCCCACACAACAAAAAGCTCTCAGTCCTGGCAGTTGCTAAGTGTTTTGATCAATATAATGACAGTCAAGGATGTTTTGCACCTTGCTAACCTGGAATTTTAAATCAAGAGGCTTTGTGAAAGTCTGAAAACCACATTTGTCCTTTGAGCTGTAAGTAAAACAACTATTAAATCCAAAATTGTCAGTATTCTTGTGTATAAAGCACAAAATAATAATTTTTCCCCCCAAAAGATGGCAGTTTATTTCCAAAATTATGTTATAGTCTCTAAGGCTACATCTGTTCCAGTAACTAC
Source organism: Myrmophylax atrothorax (assembly GCA_026770055.1). Lineage (NCBI taxonomy): Eukaryota > Metazoa > Chordata > Aves > Passeriformes > Thamnophilidae > Myrmophylax > Myrmophylax atrothorax. Next base: position 6,832,318 of record JAOXXN010000395.1, read on the forward strand.
AATAGGCCAGATCCCCAGCTCTGAGAATGAGTAGCACTGCACAGAATGAATCCATATGGGTAAAATCCTCTCCCACCAAAACAAGGTCCTGGAATTGTTGTGGATAAGCTGCCTTGCACTTTACTTGGTAGCACAAAGAAACAAGTAGCAGCACTAAAAAGCATCTTGTTTCATTACCCCTTGTTATTGTTCCTTTGCTGTTTTTCATTAAAAATTCCAGAGAGATTCAGAGGAGGCAGCAGAAAGCACCACCTTGGTTTTACCCTCCAAATACTGTGAGGACGGAATGAATTGGGTACTCATGGAACATCTCTGCTTCTGTCTTCTCCCCAACTCTCAGAAAGTGCAGTTCACTGGCAAATGTCACTGTCACCAAATCTTAACACAGATTCCCTCCCTTCTTTCTCCTCCCAGAGATGCAGACTGTGAACCCCACATCAGTGCCTGTCAGCTTCTCACATCATAGGTCATCTCTGACCCAAAAGCTCTTTGGACCCTTTATCCCAGGACTGTCTGGAGATGCCAAGTGCCAGCACCGGCACAGCCCTGCCTGGACACCATCCAAGGCTTGCGGACTGGAGCTGGCTGGCATCCCTTCACGGAGCTGGGGCACAGGGAAACAGCAGCCAAGTGAATGATTATTTCTAATGAAAGGCCCCGATAAATGCTAACAAGTTAGGAAATGCCAACACAGAAGTTTTCAAATAATCCCCTACCACATTCACCCTACACATAAAAACCAAGATTAGTAACAGGTTTGCTGGACTCAGACTATAGCCTAACTGGGAGCTAGGAAATTCCCGTGGCGCCTCACTAATACATTTCTAGAGGAGCCTAGGGAAAATTTCACAGGGCTGGTAACTTTCTGCGGCTGGTACGGAATAAACCCCGAGGGAGAAAAGCCACCCCGAGACAAAGCCGGGGCTGACTCCCACACGGCGCGGGCAGCGGCAGCGGGGAGCGGGCGGGCAGGGGATGGGCAGCGGGCAGGGCAGGGACAGCGGGAAGCGGGCAGGGCA
>JAOXXN010000395.1:6834757-6850053 GCA_026770055.1 Myrmophylax atrothorax
CCGCCTCCCTCCGCCGGGGCGGGCCGGGGGCTGCCGTCAGCCGCGGCTGACGCAGGGCTCTTCCTGCCGGGGATGAAGCCCCCGGCGCCAGGCAGCCGGGAGCCCCCGCGCCCGGCCACACTCGGGGTGACTGGGGACCCCCCGCGCCCGCGGTAGGGCGGCGCTTCCCCTCCATTCCTGGCGCGGGGAGCGCAGCGGCTCCAGCCTCCGCCGCGCCCGGAGGAGCCCGGAGCAGCCCAGCAGCCCCGGGATGGAGCGCCCGCTTAACCTCAGCTGCTTCGCCGATACGACGCCGGTCCTTGCCAACAGGAGCGGGTCCTCAGCTAGCCCCGAGGGCGGCCAGGCCCATCTGTCCATCTTCAGCGTGTTGGTCCTCTCCCTGCTGGCCATGCTCGTGGTGGCCACGTTCCTCTGGAACGGGATGGTGCTGGCCACCATCCTCCGCGTGCGCAGTTTCCACCGGGTGCCCCACAACCTGGTGGCCTCTATGGCCATCTCCGACGTGATGGTGGCAGCCCTCGTCATGCCCCTCAGCTTGGTGCACGAGTTGTCCGGGCGGCGGTGGCGTCTGGGCCGGTCACTCTGCCAGGTGTGGATCTCCTTCGATGTGTTGTGTTGCACTGCCAGCATCTGGAATGTCACAGCCATTGCCCTCGACCGCTACTGGTCCATCACCCGGCACCTGGAGTACACGCTCCGCACCCGGCGCCGCATCTCCAACATTATGATTGCCCTCACCTGGGTACTCTCTGCCTTCATCTCTCTCGCCCCGCTGCTCTTTGGCTGGGGAGAGACTTATTCAGAGGACAGTGAAGAGTGCCAAGTCAGCCGGGAGCCTTCCTACACAATTTTCTCCACTTTTGGGGCCTTCTACCTACCACTCTGCGTGGTGCTCTTTGTGTACTGGAAGATCTACAAGGCTGCCAAGTTTCGAATTGGATCTCGGAAGAGTAACTCCATCACCCCTGTTACACCAGAAACCCTGGAGGTAGGTCAGCTTGGTTGTATTTTGCTCGGGTCAAGCACTGGCAGCAGCCAAGCCCTTCCCAAAGTGGGGAAACTTAGAGCTCAAGTGTGCAACCAAAAAGCATCCCATCAAAGCCCTCCGAATCCTGGAGGCTTCCAAGGGAAAGCTGACTTCAAAGGTTGTGAGCGCAGCCTTTTGACTCCTTCTGAGCCCCCAGTTGTGAGTATGCCAGGTGTAGCTAAAGCAGCTTTGGGCCAGATTGCGAGTCTGAGCTCCACGTGGGCGAGTGGTGACTCACAGCTGTCCCCCCATGGAGTGCTGTATGAGTGCTCACAAGCATGAGTAAGGGGGTCACTGTCCCTCCTATGGGGTGAGTGGAGGGTGGATGGATGTGGTCCTGTCTCTGCTGGGGGCTATAACCTGGCAACTAGCTGTGGCTTTGGATAGACTGTGAATTTACCCTGACAGAAGACACACGTGCGGAATGTCCTTGTAAATCCTTCCTAATTGTGCCTGTATTGTGTCGGTTCATCCCTGGCACAGTGACTGTGCACTGTAAAGATTTCTTGCAGGGAGAAAGCAAATGTATGCTCATTTTTGTGCCTCTCCTACCAAGAACTCTTAAACTCAATGGGTTCAGAGAAAGCAAGGAGACCTTTGTGTACTGCATGTGGGTGTGTGCCTGTTCTGCTGATCAGATTGCAAGTGGGGAAATAGCGTTATTGCGATCTTGTGTGAGCAATCCCATGTACCCAGAGATCACTACTCTTTCTAGTTTCTAGCCTCACTTAAAGTAGTCTCCATTACCCAGAAGAGGGTCATACAGCCAGTGTCCTCTCAATTAGAGTGTGACGTAGATGGCCTGCATTTCCCTGGGAGCCCTGGCCACTACTTGCATTGTTTGGCTCTGTGCTTACTGTATGGGATCAGCTGCCTGAGATACACATAGTGCAGCTTGTGTTTGTGTTTGGCAGGTAAAAGAAGCTGCCCAGCAGCCACAGATGGTCTTCACTGTCCGTCATGCCACTGTTACATTCCAGACGGACGGAGATACGTGGAGAGAGCAGAAGGAAAAGAAAGCTGCCCTTATGGTTGGCATCCTTATTGGGGTCTTCGTGCTCTGCTGGATCCCCTTCTTCATCACAGAGCTCATCAACCCACTCTGCTCATGTGACATCCCACCCATTTGGAAGAGCATTTTTCTGTGGCTGGGCTATTCAAATTCCTTTTTTAATCCACTTATCTACACTGCTTTCAACAAAAACTACAACAATGCCTTCAAGAACCTATTCTTTAGACAGTAGTTTGCAGAAAAAGCTTTCCTGTTGCCCCAGGAAGCTGATTTCAAGTGTTGATGATTCCTACCAAATTCCTGAGGAAGTTCAAAGCCACAGATACTGAGGTGATGCTGAAGATGCATCCCCATGGGTTGTATGTCCCAGAAATGGTCCTGGTTCCTAGGCAGGCTCTCCATCCCAGCCTCTAAGTTAGCTGCTATTTTTCCCTTAAGCAGCGTGTAAGGGTTTCTCCTGCCAGCAACACAGCATCCTCAGTCCAATGCCCCTCTGTGCTCCTCCCACCTCCCGCGCTCTGTTTGATGGCAGCAGTGGTGCAGAGGAAGCCACTGGCAATCAGTCATATCTGAAATGCTTGTTTGGCCACTGCTGGTCTCTCACAGCATTAACCGACTTTGTCCCAAGTGCAGAGCCAGGACCCTTCAAGATCAGGAGGTTTTGTGATTACAAGTGAATCTACACATTTTATGGCTTGGTTGAAAACATGGCTTGTCTTATCTTTTACCTGTAAACACTGCCAAGTGTTTGTATGTGGGGAATAAAACCCTTGGTAAGGGTTAAGGGCAGGCTCTGAGTACCAAACTTCTTCTCACATACTTTATGAACAACAAATTGTGCTATTTGCTATTGGATTCTATGTAGCAACTTTTTTAAAAAAATACTTATTGTAAATCTTAATGCATGGTGTATTCTGAGATGAGAAAGAATGCATGGGAAACTCCCCTCTTGTTCCCTGACTGCTGTGTGTAAGCATCTGCCTCAGACCTTTATGTTCAAAAATACCAGCTGTAAATGTTAATCTTTGTGCCTGTTTCCCATTCATTCTAAATGATAAATGTATTTTAAGCAGCTGTGGGCAGGTTTCCTGTAGTTCCAGGGGATGCAAGGAGTGTATTTTGAGTTGCCTGTCAATGAGGAGCTATGTTTTACTCTGAGTGCAATCCAGGTCTTCTCGAAACCAAAGCAAAGACCTCCACTTTGTTTCCATGAGCACTGGGTTTCAATCAAAGGGCAGTTAATAACTGGTGATGCTTCTTTCTGGAAGCATAACCAAACCATAGAGGTTCTTTTCTGCAATGACCAGACTTGAATATTGTTTTGCCCAGCTGCTCTTCTTTTCTTGCCTCGCCCCAGGGCTCCATCCCGCATGGCTGTTATTGCTCTGTTGCCTCCCTACCTTTACACTTTGTCAGCATAATTACAAGAGTTGACAATTCACCTCTAGAATTAGAGCTGCACACTTTATACTGCACAACTGGATGACTGACAGGCCTGAAGATAAAGGAAAGCATGAGTTTTAACTGTTGGTTCTGATGGGACAGCCACTGAAATGAGACCAGAACTGAAATGGTGGAGAAAAAGAGAAGGTGGAAAATAAAATGACATGATTTCATGTCAATACTTCAGGAGGAAGAGGTAAAAGGGAAGAATGTCAATGGATCATGGGAAAGCTCCCTGGGAGTAGGTAGTATTAGTTTCTGTCTTTAGCAGATTGTGAGACATCAGATGTGAAAATTGTCACTGGCCCTTTAAACCAGCCAAAAATCCTGGCAGAATTGGTGATAAAAGCCCTTTTTCTTTTCCTGTCTTGGGACTAGTGAAAATGGAAGCAGAGCTCAAGGTGCTATTAAGGGATGCAGCTCTTTCAGAACCAGTTAGACAAATATCCATCAGCACTGACATGGATGTAGCTGATCCTGCCTTGCGGCAAGAGGAGAAGTTGGATGGCCCTTGTGTCTTTTTTCAACGCTATTTTATAAAAGTCTGTTAGAAATATTAGGTAAAATGCTGCCCTCATTGGAAGCAATGGGCAAATTTTTGATGATTTCAAGAAAATCAATTTTATCTAGCATGTCTGGTCTTGTAAAAACATAGTTTTAATGTTAATTAATTCAAGGAGAAGATGGGTGGGATGGGAGTAATCTTCTAACTCCCCTGGAAGGGACTCTAACCTGGACTAATCATGGGCCAAGCTCTGTACAGCTAGTAAAGAGCATTTTCTTTCTTTGTATTTTAAAGTATTATTAGTGACATCTCTGATATATCAAAAATTGTAATAAACTGTTGAGCTGCTTTTTTTTTACTGAGGATATAAAAAGTGTGCTGCTTTCTCTGGACAGTCCGTCACCAATGCTGAGTTGTTCTCTTTGGGAATTACGACTTTTGTTGTGCCAAGGGTTCTTTAACCAAAAATGAGTTGGAAAAAATGCTTCCTTATTCAAGACAGAACTTCAGTTAAGCTTGGTGGTGCTTGAAAGTAAGAGACTACTTCTTTGCCACACAGTGACACTTGAAACACTTTAAAGCATGGATTACCGGAGACTTTAGTTCCCCATTTTCACACGACACCATGTCTGCACAACTCTGTGTCAGTCCCAGCTCTGTCTGTGCCAGTTTCATTTGCTTGTTGATGAGTATTGAGGATTCTCTGTGTTGTGTGGGGTCCTTGTGCAGGCTGTGGAATCAGCTGCAAACTTAAATTAGTAGCAATGTAAGCAGACAAAAATCAAACTGAAACCAGTGGGAAAGTCCTCTACTTTTGCTGCAGCTTGGTGCTGGGTGGAAACTCCCTTTGATTATGCCCTGTGTTTATTCATGCTATGCCTTAAACAGTGACAAAGAGAAAGGAGATAGTTTTAAAATGACACTAGATAACTCTAATTTCTCTGTCGTCATGAGCAGTTCAACATCCTGATGTAAATTACTTTTTTTCTTATTTGACAGCCCACATCCCATTGATCTTATATCTTTCTATAGTCTATCTTCTGCAAATAACAGGTTCCAGTTGGTTGTAAGTTTTGTTCTTTAGGATCTCGACATAATTAGCAACTTTGTTATGGGCCAAATCCTACAGGTCCTACTTAAGACCTAAGACCATGGACTTTCCTTCTAAATACCATTCCATAGGACCATGTGGAGAAAGTATCAGTATTCTGGAGATTGCACTGCAGAGTCATACCAAAACATGCCACAATGGTCTGAGCACAGTGAAGTGGCACAAAGAGACCTTGACATCTGATCACGGCTCTGAGGCTTTTTATAAAGCTCTCGTTATTCAAACACAGATGCTGAGTGGGCTCCCAGAGACCCAAATCCTGTTTGAAGACACACACAACCACAGCTTCAAAGGAGGCATCTTGTACCATCTTGTTCCCATTTATACACAGAATCAGTGGTGTGAAGAGATCTGCCTCACTGAGGCTTTGTGAGGATTAATTACTAAATGTTTATCATGTACCAGGAAGGTAGAACACTCTGGTTTGAATGCCAAGCAGCATTATAAATTGAGCTTCTATTTAATTCCTCGGAAGAACATTATTCCCATTATTATTGAGTTTTGTATGTGATTTAATAGCTATATAATACTTCTAGAAAAGATTTAACTAACCTGCTCCCACTTACAATTAATTTCTTTTCCTCTCGATGCTCTGACAGTTCAATGAACATCTGTATTGGAGCTCAATAGTGAGGGCAGCATGTGCTGAATGCTGGCTTCTGAATGTCTCCTTGTGATGCTGAACGTGTATTGTCAAGGTTCAAGGAGCAGCAGCTCTACAGGCAGTCTGCTCCGTGTTTCTTTTATTTTTTAGGGAGGAGAAGAAAAGGTCATCGAAGAATGCCCATGGATTACATGACAGGTTGGCTAACCACCTTCCTCCTCCACCCCCAGCCCACTGACCTTTCTTCTCAATGCAAGCAGGTCAGGCAGGTGACCCCAGGACACCTACCAGTCCTGTGCAGCAAGAGGTGAGCCCCACATGACTCCATCCCCTGGTAATTTTCCTGGACTTTTCATAAAAATCACTGCTAGGAGACGTGTCCTTTACACTGTCAACAGCAGCTGAAAGTGGGAGTTTCCTGGAAGTGAAGTTGCAGGTAATTAAAGAAACTTCACCTGACAAAGGTAATTACTGACTATTCATTCCAGCGATTGGTGCTGTGAGGTGCGACTGACAAAGTGTCAAAGTGATTTTTGCAGTGCAGTGATTGGAGCTGCGTTGTTCGTGAGGGGTTCATCGTGTTTTGCTCTTGGATCCCTTATTTTAGCTTCATTGGTACAGCATCCCCCTGGGACACCAGAGAATTCATGGTGAACATGATATAGGTATCATTAATGCTCCATGTAGGAACTGTGGGGTGAAACATCCATGGCAAAATTTGCATCCCCACTGTGATACACCCTGGCTGAACATCATGACACTGCCAGCATATGCATCAAATTTAAGATGTGGCCAAAGAGCTCTTTAAATCACCATTATTTTCAGTTACACCGATGTGCTGAGGAAGTTGCAGAAGGCTGGGAGAGAGCTGAAGCTGTGCCAGTATTTTAAAAAGGCAAATTTGGAGAGCCAAATATTTCTAATGCTAATACTGTTACTGATTTACAGCTTGAAATTGATCCTTGGCAAAAAAGTGGAAGAGCTGAGAAAAGACTCAATGAATAAAAAATCACAGGAAATAAATATAATTAAAATAAATCACATTGATGTCTTTCTTTGATTGCAGTGCATGGTTCATTGCTGATGGCAATATAAAGTATTCACTCAGTAATGAATCTGACTTGACAACACTCAACACTTCCATGAAAAATTGAAGAAGAAACCACTATGAGGTTCAAACTATGCAATAATTGCTAATGACTTATGGACTGGGAAAGGTGTAAATACAGAAAACGAGGTCACTTGTTCAGAGAAATGAGGATGTAAACCAGCTGAACGTTTCAGGAGTGTGTGGTGTGAGGGAAAGGCCCATGTCCAGGAGCCATGGGGTGGGGCCCTGATTGCAGGCACAGCTGTAGCAGACTGCATCAGGAGCTGAACATACATGACTTCTCACCATTTCAGCAACAAGTATGCTTATTTCTTACTTGTGCATGGGCTGTGCCCAGCTGTGGATCCTATCCTGATCACTGGAGAAGAGGCTGTGATTTCAGTTTGTCACTTTTTTTCTCTTCCCCTGCTCCATGCCGCTGCCAGGCAGTCAGCCTCAGCATTGCCATTCTGTGTAATTTCCCATGCTGTCCAGATCAAATACTCTCCCTAATCATCCTCAAAAGCAAGACAGATGGGCCTTTTCCCTGGATCCTCCAGTGCATTGTTGTTGTTCCTCTGTCTATCAGCTTCAGCAGCGGGAACAACAACTTCTGCCATGCCAAATCCCCACTGCTGCTGTTGGATGAGACCAAACAGGGCTGAGTGCAGCTCCAGGGGTTGGTCCACGGAGCAGGCACTGCCTCACCACTGCTCTCTGACAGGAACTAGGATGGGCAAAGAACAAACAGGAGCTATACCCTCACCCTGTTTTTCTGCCATCCCCAACAAAACAGTTCCTAATCATCATGCTTGTGCCTTTCTATCCCCAAATGGTGGTTACACACAGGTCTCACCAGCCTTGGCTGCTGGTACAGAGGAGGGGAGCCTTTCAAAATTAGCATCTTTGTTTGTTAAGAAAATCCCGTTCTTTCTGGGATGAAGGTGCCAAGCCAATAGCTGAAGTGCCACAAAATCCCAAGATCTGCTGCTTCTTGCCTGAGCTACTGTGATTCAGTGTTTGGGTCCCCTGGCTTTTCACAAGACAACTGCTTGGGCAGTCCCAAAGCTTAAACCATGCCTGGTCTGGTTCATCTTGCTAAGGTCCATCACATATCCACCTTTTTACTGCTCTCCTGTGATGCTCTTCTGGAACTCTGGACATCAGGAGGCTGCTCACACATTGATCAGGGTGCTGCCTCTGCAACATCTCCCTGGCACGGCACAGCTGGAATAAACTGGGTTGTTTCCAACCCCAAACAGCCTGTGTCACATAGACTGTGGTGAAAATTAATATGATCACCTTGCAAGCCCCTTCTAGGTCTGCTAACAGCCTGATATCCTGCCCCACAAGTTGTTGTGCTTCTGTCAGGCAGACTTTATATAGGAAAAGCAGAGCCCATGGTCACGCAGATTTGTGGTTTGAATGGAGACCTGCTTTTGAGGAGGGGGGAGAAATAATTTTGATGCAATGCCAAATGGCTCTTTTGGTGGGCACTGGAGCATATGGGTCCTCTCTCACAATTGCCTGGGAGCTGCAGGTCTGTGATGTTTTTTCTCTCCTCAGCTGCTCACCTGATGCCAAGGTTTCCAGGTGCATTAAGGCAGGATGCTCCCGCCGTGCATCTTGGACCTTCCACCTGCCCATCACGGCATCAGGGTGAATATTAAACAGACAGCAGATGAGAAGTGCAAGTTCACTTGCTGGCCCGAGGGGCTACTCAGTATCTGGAATTTGATTGGAAAAGAAAACTGCGAGCCCATGGTATTAAGTAATTAAGCTTTTCTGAGACTTTTCAAAGTGAAGCAGGTAGATGCTGAGGCAAGATGATGCGGCACACAGCCATGCTCCTTTGCTTCCCACAGCTTTGCAGCACAAACCTCAGCCTTACTGGAGATTTCAGAGCACATTATCCTGACTAAAGCCCTCGGGCTACTATATAAGCTGTTAATACTTGCCAACCAAAATGAGTGTCAGGGCTGTCTCTTATTATAATGAGCATTTAAGGCACCTGGGGAACTCTGTAAGTAGCATAAACCCTATAAATTCCTTCCAAAATTGTCAAAGTGGCCAGTGCTTGCATGCAGAACACAGCAAATAACTTTTAAATGACATGCATTTGGCAGGAAATCTGCTGCTGCTCCTCGGATCAGCTTCTCCACCAGTGTTACTCACACGTGTCTCCAAGACAGCACATACCCACCCACTGTGTCTTCTGTGCTTTTCTCAAGTTCCCACTGCAGTGCCATATCTTATGGAAAGTTCCTTCTGTGGCCTTGACAGCATTTGAGATAGGCAACAGTACTCTAAGTCCTTACATGTGCACTACAAAACTTTCTCCCCATGATTCCTGAATCAACACCATGTGATTGTCCCGCAGGGGATTGTGTCCTGGTTTTCTGGATTGTTAAGAGCAAGGCAGCACCTCCTGTCCCTGGTCACCTGGGCTTCAGGGTTTACTGGATGTGGACATGGTATGCCTGGGTGTGAAGCAGCTGGGCTGTTTCTCACCCTGCTGTTCCTCATCCTTCTGTCTGGCAGCCCCAGTTCAGCAGGAGCTTCCACCCTATCCCTCTTCTCCTGGCTCCCTTCCCACTCTCCAAGGTGCCCTGTGGAGGTCTCCAATGGCTTGGTGGAGCCTGTTTCCCTCTGTACAGCCATGGTGGTTCTCCTGGAGTCTGCGCTGCTTCTTCACTCAAGGGCTCACAGTGAAGGTAATTACCTCATAAACGGAATGAGCCATGAAGCTCCAGATCAAATAGGGTGATAAAAAGCTGGTGGGTTTTATTGGTATCCCTTGGAAATGCCTGATTTCAATGGGATTAAGCACTTCAAAACCATAAAGTAAGCATGATCCTCACTAAAGGGGACATTCTTCCGGGAAAGAGGAAATAGTCTCAGCCTCAGTCTCTCCATTGCTGTTGCTGGGAGAGACATTTGTCGCTTTTGGGACACACTTTCTTACTTGCTTACACCCTGTGCAACGCAGCAGGACCCCTGTCCTTTCCAGGCACCCAGCATCAGTGCCACCAGGGAGATGAAGAGCATTGTGCTTTCACCCCAGCTCATACCTGACAATATGCACCTGCACACAGCCCAGAGCCAGCTAGAAAGGTCAGAGCTGGCTCTTGAGGCACAGCAGAAGGGTGAGGAGAGACGGGCTGGCTCCTCATGGGCACAGGAGCCAAGGGCTGCCAGGGCAGTGGATGCTGCAGGCGACAGACAGCACACTCCAGCTGCCCCGCTGCCACGGGTCTGCGCAGCAGGAGGACAGTGAGGGAATGCTCGCTCACAGGAGGGAGGTGAGGTAAAAAGCACCATCTGGCCTGCTCACCTTCCTGCTCCTCTGTGGCAAGATCAGCCTGTTTGGCAAGACGTGAGGTCAAGGGCTGAGAGAGCTCTTATCTGCTCGAGGGTGGCAGCACAGGGCAGAAAGAGACTGATTACTACTCATTTCCTTCTGCCAGCTGCCATGCAGGAAGGGGAAGGAGCAATATCCCTTTTATTGTTCCCTGATGTAGTCCTGAGAGAAGACAAGATGTTTAGCCTGTTTTTTTTTATTTGAATGGTAATGATGCACCTAAATTACCTGGATAACACAAACCTTAGTGCAGACAGTGGAAGGAAAGGAAAAATGCGCACTCTGCTGCTGAGCAAGTACCCTCCAGTATTGTGAGATGTCTCAGTACTGAGCAAAATGAGCAGGGTGTTCATGTTGTTCAGCACTCAGATGCTCAGCTTCATATGGCACTTTGTAACTGGAAAACATCTTTCTTGCTTACCCTCTACACCTGCTACAATAGCCCTCTGAACTAGATGAAAATCCACTGGCCTCCTTCCCCTTCTCTTTCTGAATGCTCTGATTTTGAGATGCTTCAGAGTAGGATTGGCTCTGCACATTCCCAGACTCCTTTCTTTATCCAGCTTTGCACCCTTTAACATTCCTACTCCATGCAAAGGCACAGCTATCCAGCCTGGCTCCGTCCACTGAAGTTCCAAAGTGATGTGTGTGGCTCAGAGCCATCTGCTCCAGGACATCTCCACAGCATCAGGGAAGAGGCAGCTCTGAATGCACTGAAGCCTCACTGGCCCAGATACTACATCAACATCCCACAGCAAGTAGTCAAGAAAACCACAATTACCCACATGGTAGAGTGACATTGTTTCTGAAGAATGGCTTATTTTATGGGGCCAGGATGCAACTTTTTTATACACAATGTCCTTAGGAGACTTTATAAGAGACAGGTAAGTATGGGAGCCTCTTTTTGATTTGCCTCCCAAGCAAAGCAGCCTAGGAGAGATGTGAACACATACACACATCAGTTTCCCAGAATAATTGCTCTAACTTCTCCCACCAAGCACACAGCACTGCATAACTAAATCTACCAGGAAAATATGCTCTCTTTGGGCACAATGATCAGCCCACACACACTGGAAAACATCATCACAGATAAATACTTTTCCTACAAAATACTTGCATGACCACACGTGCACCTCTTTTTAGAATCACTGAATCATGGAATGGTTGGGGTTGGAAGAGACCTTAAAGTTCATCTAGGTCCAAGCCCCCTGCCATGGGCTGGGACACCTCCCACTAGGCCAGGTTTTTTATGCCCCATCCAGCCTGGCCTTGAACACCTCCAGGGATGGAGAAGGGGTCATGCTGCATCTGCCATTTTAGCTGGTTTTTGGTTATTTTGTTTTTGACCACAAAGACTGAATGAATGTATGCAGGATGAAAATCCTCTGTCAGCAAAATGTTAATTGCTGAAGCCTCTCTCTGATCAAGGAGAAAAGGAAAGGTGAATCAAACTGATTTGCACTGAGGAAAATTCTGATTGCTTGTTGAATTTTTCTATGACATCAATTATATGTGATTTAAGGACATAAAACATTTCCAGAACCCTTTCTGGAGAAGATTAGTGGAATGTTTTGGAAATCACTCTGATCACTCAGGAGTGAGCACTATTTTTTATTGATCATTATGCTGTTCTATGATGTTATAGACAGAGGCTGCTAGAGGCAGAGCTGAGAAATGGGAGCTGGAGATCACAGAATGACAGCAGGGCCACCAAGAGCTAGTTGCCCAGGATGATGTCCAGATGACTTCTGAGTATATACATGGATGAAGACTCCACAACATCCCTGTGCCACGTGTGCGAGTGCTCAGGCACCCTCAACAAAAACATGTTTCCTGATGTTCAGAGGGGACCACCTGTGTTTCTGTTTGTTTCCATTGCTTCTGACCCTGTCACTGGGAAGCACTGGACCTTTTTGAAAGGTCTTTTGCTTTAGGCTAAGAGGAAAGAAAAGCTTGAAGGGACTGCATGTCATTTGGACTGCAGTGTGACAGATAGCTTTCTCTCTTCACATTCATATCCTCAACTGCAATTAAATCAAGTGTATTCTTCCAGTGTCTGATTGCATGTGGGAGGCAGGGATGTAGCCTGTACTCTGACTTACAGTATTCTAGGAATTAATGAAAAAAAAGTCTCTATTTTTTATATAAAGAAAAAATGTTATTGTCTGCTTTTTCTTACTGCCTTCAGGGATCATCAGGAGAATTCTTGTAGCTACATATCTCACAAGTATTTAAAGTAGTAAAACATATAATAGCCTCTTTTTACTTCTTTTTTTCTTCCTTTAGAAAAAAAAAAATTGTGTGAGTTGCGTGGAAGTTGTTTGGTGATGTGTGGGTGTATTATGTGTGTGTCAAACTTGCCGCAGGGAAGCTAATGAAGAGTGAGGAGTTTTGCCTACAACTTAAACATGTCCCTTTCAATCATTCATTTGACTGGCATTTCAGGGAAAATACAGTAGTTTGAGGATTAAAGAAAAGCCAGCAATGTGGAGGTGACAGACAGTGACGTTCAGCTGTGGCTGATGTTGCAGCACATCTCTGCAGTTTCTGCAGTAAGGCTGATCTGTCTGGGGAGGTGACAAGTTTGCCATAGGTTGTTCTGTATTCACACTATTCTTGCTCTACATGCCTTGTGGGGCTCAAAAATGCTCAATCACCCCCATGTACTGATGAGGAAGCAGCCCCATGTGCCCGGGAGCTGTGGGGCACCTTTGCCAATGGCACTTCAGTGCTGGCTCCTAGAAATGAAGATTCATCCAAGCAGACAAAAAGAATTTTTGGCAGCCCTTTGCTGTTCTTGTTGCATGGTGTTTCTGTTTGAGACAGTTAAAATGGGCTTTTCAACAAGGCAGAACTCAGGTGTATGAACAGGAGTGATCACTTGACAATAACCCAGCACATCCTGAGCATGAGAAAGCACTCCACAAATCTGTTAGCAAGGGGGTCTGGGAAATACAAGCATCTCTTCATTCAAGATGAGACTTGAGTGGTATAAACCATGGTTCTGAGAATAGCTCAAGAATTAATTATGTGAGTTTCTTTTTATTTGGTGGAATGGGAGGGAGCACAGTGGAACTTCTTTCTTTAGCCCAGTATCTTGCTAGTCAAATACCTCCTTGGGGTGACTTTGCAAAATCCATGTACAATAGCATATTTACTACAGCCACATCATCAAAAAATGGGGAAATGTGTGGGTTTTTACAGGTGATATACTAGTCGTTTGACTACTGGCCATTCTTTGTAAATAAGAATGTGAATGTCCAAGGGCAAAAATACTGATGGCACTTCAAGTGACAGCTCCTGTGGTCTGCACAGGAAATCAGTCTTTTGCAGTTGAATATTACAGTACATACCAAAAGCCTCAGCACTGGCAACTGTAAGCATTACATGTATTTTAGATCCTGGAGGTAAAGCAGCAGATTGAGCTTCCAAACCATGGTTTCATATCAAAAACACCCACCTTAAAGATGCCAGAGCTAACGCTTTTTTGCCCTACAATAGTCAGTGCAAATGAATGTTGGATTTACCAGCTGGATTTTTTAGTATCTGCTCAAGAAGTGAGACAAGAATGTACCCTGCTCATGGGTGGGAACAGTGCTTCAAAACACACCTGTTATTGACTAGTATTGAACAGGTCACATGTGGTTCTTATTTGCTTTTTTTAAATCCATCAGGCAAACAGCAGAAAGCCACCACCTAAGTAAGTTTTGTCTATTGGTAGCACTTTGCATTTCTTAATTATTGTCAGGTTATTCCTGAGAAATTCTGCACTGCAAAATGGTAGAGGGTGCCTGGCTGAAGCAATCGCCATTACTGCCCCATATTATGGTCTGAAAGCATGAATCTGTCCTTTGAGTTGGTGCTATTTTTGTGTTGCAGCTCTGCCTTTGCCTGTCCATGGGCTTCATACGGCCCCCCACCCCAACCCTGACCAACCTGTCTGTGGCTCATCCCTGTCCCCATTCCCATGGATGTACCAAACATCTCTGGGCTGATGTTGAAGGCACTTGCTTGGGAAATGCTGTTGAAAGAGGTGAGAAGTTGCTTCTCACTTTCCAAGAGATTAATATATAATTTATTAATATATAGCTTCAAGTGCCAAGTTCCTGGCCAAGACTTGCACTTCAGAAGCTTCCAGAAGGCTCTGCTGTTCCCCTCTGGCCGTTGATGTGGGCTGCTCCTCTGAGCTCCCTTCCAACACTGCTGAACCAGACACAGATACCCAGGACAACCCTAGACACTAGCCCGTGTACAAACATTTCAGACAGATGCCTAAGGCATGCAGATAGGAAAGTGTGGATCTTGCCTTTGATCTATGCACATGTACCATCTCATTTATCTTTCACTACCTGGTGTAAAATCCTTCCCTCCGAAGGGCTGTGATCCCAGCTAGGTATTCTTGCTTCTTCTGTGTTGCAGATGCCAAAAGGATTTATGGGAGGTGCAAGCTGGAAAAAAGCCTCAGAGGAGGATCTCTCAGTGCAGACAGTTTTTAGTGAGCAGTGCAGAGCTGGCAGTGCTGGAGAACAAAACACTCTTGGCATTTGTGGTTCAGGTTTCCACAAAGCGAGAGCCAGGAGCTCCTCTCCAAGCACTCACTCTGCTGTAACCTCCCCTTGGTGCAGCCCCAGACCTGTCTCTGAGTCAGACCAGCAGGCAAGGGTCCTGGAAAGATGACATCCCTCCCTGAGGAATAACGTCTTTGTGAAAGAGGTGCAGTTGCCACTCTGTGCCTCTCTAAAGCACACACTGACATTAAGCAGTGATGTCTCGGTGAATGGCAGGGTCAATTTTGCAGGAAATTTTCTGTCCTATGCTATGGAAGTTGGAAGTGATGCTCCAAAAAGCTCTGCAGTCTTACAGAATATGAATTGTCCTCTTTTGACCATTTATCAGATGAGCCTTAATATTTCTGGAGGCAAATTTTGAATGTGGCCCATGTTGCTCGACTGCATGGTAGGTACTGCTTGATTTAAAATAAAATTTAAACAAAAAGAGCTCTGAGCGTAGCTGGTGCCACACTTGTACTTCATGGGGTGCTCCGGGGTCATCATTCTACATTTTATTATGTATGTATGGCCAGACTTCGCGAACGAAGATTTGGGCAGGGCTCTCCCCACGTGGCTGTGCCCTTCCAGCCTGC
>JAOXXN010000395.1:6857889-6892766 GCA_026770055.1 Myrmophylax atrothorax
AAAGGAACTAAATTACTGTTGTTGTTAATCCACCCAGATGGAAGCCAGACATGAAGAGGTGATATTTCTACCTCCAACATCAGCCTCTTCATTTCAGTATCTATCTTTCAGACAACAGAGGAGTAATTTCAATTTTAAACCAATTTATCCTGGGTAGTCTTATATTTGTGGTATGCCTATTTCTTGCCAATTTTTCCATTGTGCCTGCAGTGAACTCAACACCCTTCCTTTTTTTTTCCACAATCACTAATTTCCCTGGTATTGCAAGTTGGATTTATGACTTTTACTCAGCATCCCATAATGTCATGAGGCAGCTGAGGATCAATTTTTCCCTCATGCATATTAAACTCAGCTGCACAGAGAGTTCATGCTCTACCAACCACTTGCTTTCTAACAAAGGTCAGAGTAAGGAAATAGAAAGAAACTCCTTTTGCCGTGTTTCCTCCAAACTTTGTGAGATTCTGTGATATCCAAATGGGAGTGGGGACAAGTTGAAGGAAACCTCACCTAATTTCCAATTGCTGGAGTTCCTTTTCAACACAAAGTCTTCTCCAGCCTCATAGAACTGCTGTGAATGTCACATCTCTATCAATTAAACCAAATGGCCAACTGTATTGCCCCCCCTCTGGCTCACACTGAGTTCTTTCTGATGATGAATTTTTGCCTTCTGTGCTGCCCTGTGCATCTGTCAGTAAATCCCAGGTCAGCCAATATTTCTGTGCTTTCCAATGTTTCATGGGAAAACCTCTATAGCAGGTTGTGGGTCACTGTTCCAAAAAGTGAGATTTGCCAGTGGGCTCCCAACACATGCAGATGTTCAATATTTGCTGTTCATGGAAAGATGCTGCCTAGATGTTTAGCGTTTCAAGGAGAACTGAATCCTCTTGACAGAGGTCTGGGTTTATATCCTTTAGTGAAGTCTCTGGGCTTTAAATCCTTTTTAGCCACATCCACATTTGTGACTCTTTCTATTTCATGCTCTACCTTGGTCACCTCTCAGTTTTCCTTAAAAAGCTGGCTTTCTGCTGTCTTACACATTAACTCTCTTTATTTTAGTGATAAAGTAGAAGTCCTGCACAGTGTCCTGATTGCAAGGCAGAAGGAGAGGCACGGCCATCTGCTCTCGATGTCACCGTGTTTATGCACAGAGACACCCAGAGCTCTGCCTTGCTGAGTGTAGGAGTGAGCCAGCAACCACAGAGAATTTCATTGCTTCTTGTTCAGCCAGCCCTTGGTCCCAAAACTCAATCTCAGAGCCATATAGGATCTCAGGAGACATTAAAGCTTTCTTTACTAACTGAATTACTTCTCATCACCCACTCATGCTCTTTCCTGTACCACACTCTGCAAATCTCCTCCCAAACTGCTGGCACTCCTGAGTAATTTCACATTTACTTTTATGAGTGCAAGCTCCTGCCTAATCATCTGTAACATCGCCTCACATTAAAGGTGCTGATTAAATATCTCACTTCCAAAGAGGCTTATTCCACCTTAGAAAAAAACACCCCCAAGCCTGTGCTGTACCGCTGGTACAGTCAGTGCAGTGTGGCACAGCACTGACACCACCACTATCCCCTAGGAGAAGTCAATCATATCTATAACAACATTCCTGAGTTTATTTCTTTATTCAGCAGCCTTCTTGTAATGAATTCCTTCAGCTACTCTGACAGAAATGGCAAGGGACAAAGCTGGAGCAAAGTTGCAGTATTTTATGTAACAGTTGTAGCAAACCTAACTCCTCATATTGAACCTTTTGATATTAAGAGTCCTGCAAGGGAATATCTGACAAAAAATTAAATACTTGAGCAAATTCTGGTTGCTCTCTTCCTCAGAAAAATCATGGCCATAGTTGTGAAGGTCCCAGCCCTCCCTACAATGATTCTTCCCAACACACCTCCACAGCAGAGGAGGGTCTGTTTACCATCTCTACATCCCTCACAGGATGCCCAAGGTAACAAGTGACAGGATGAGATAAAACGGTCTTGAGTTGCATGAGGGGAAGTTTAGATTGGATATTATGAAACATTTCTTCGCCAAAAAGGTTGTCCAGCATTGGAACAGGCTGCCCAGGGCAGTGATAGAAGCACAAACCCTGGAAGTGTTAAAAAAGAAACGATTACCTGTGTCACTGAGGGGCATGGATTAGGGGTGTACTTGGCAGTGCTGGATTAATGGCTGGACTCAAGATCTTGAAGGTCTTTTCCAAGCTGAACAATTCTATGATTCTAAGTTTATTTCACTTGCACCTACAGCCCATTTCCCAATACCCAGATCACTTCTGCCATGAGTATTCTTTCCTGCCCTGTCTGAGGCTGAAAGCACTATTGCAACACAAAACAGAGTTTGGGAGTCTCAGAGACATCTTACTTCACTGGCAGAAATCCACAAAACAGAGGGTCAAAGGATAAAAATACCTAATTTCCTGCCCTTCACAGACCAACCTTCCTACTTGCAGTTGTGAGAAAGTTGACCGAGTAGAACTGGTAAGTCTCTTTTTACCTCTGGCTGATCTTCCTGTTACCATCAACTCTCATTCAAGTAATTGACCTGCTAACTTCCCACATTGACATGATGAGGAAGAGCCCTTTCTTTCCCAGCAGGGCCATGGCAGTCACCAGGCAGCCTCTGATCACACAAGCCCAAGACCTGGTTTGTATGTGTGTATTGCTTTTAAGGGGTTTTCTTTCCCTCTCTTTTATGTTGGAAGAGCAGCTCCACCTACCTGTTGTATTCATAAGAGAAACAGGGTCTGGACAGTCAACAAGGAAATTTCTAGAGGAAAGAGCTGTAGGATTTGAGGAGCATTTTGCACTAGGCAACCTCAAATAAACCCTGAATGCATAAATATTTCTTGTGAAGACCTGTGTGCATCAGAGGTGGCTGATGGTGGCTCTCAGAGCTGCCAGTGACACTGCAGTTGACACCCAGACCTGCCCCCTCATGCTCACTCACAGGTGAGGTGGCTTTTGCACATGATGGGGTGAAGGCCAGATAATGGTGGGGGTTCTGTAGCACATGGCCCTTGTCATGTGTTCAGAACTATTATTCCCCACCACATCCCCCAAAAGCAGGACTGGCCACAGCATCCTGACTCTGAAGGGTGTCAGATTTGGAGGGGTGGCAATGTTTTTTGATTAGCTGATGAAGCTGGAGAGTAAACTGATAGGGAAGATCTCTACTACACTACATTTTTTAAAGTAGTGAGTCAAAATTCTTCGTTTTGCAGTGTTAAAAATATCACATTTGTATTTTGTAGTTCTAAATGATGTTTCTAAATTTTACTTCAGCTTCACTACAAACCCCCCAGTTAATTTCATGAAGCTGTTATTTCTATTCTCTCTATAGACAGTTTTCAGTGTTTCCATTCAACTTTAAATGACTTTTCCTTCAAATCCTTAGTGCATCTAATGAACTAGCACACCAAACAGAGGTATGAAGCTGTTCACCACCTGGTGTCTGAGCTTTTGTCACAGCAGACCTCAGCATGAGATCACACGATATCAGGCTCAGGATTTTCAAGTGTCAACAACAGCTCAGTTCCACTGTGGGTATGAGCATCACCATTCATAACTATCTCAAGTAGCCAAAAATCATAGCACCAACTTAAAATTAGTTCTAAAATAAAAATCAGTACATAAATATTTTGATTAAACAACCATCTTTATATTTGGTACAAGATTCATGATGGGATACCTAATCAATGTAATGCTACACACAGGTGTTGAAGTTTATAGAACCACAACAGGTACACACAAATTTTTAGTCATGTTGGCTGTAGATAGTTTCTCCTTTCTCAGTTATTGGCTGTATTTTGGCCTGTGGAGCTTTTCTGTGTGTCTGTTAAGGTGAGACTTTCCAGGAGGGAGAGAGTGCACTCCCACTACTCCAAGATCTGGCACTTTAGAGACGCTGCATGTTATGAGACTTGAAGAAAAAAATGCCAGCTCTGGACACTGACTGGGATCTCCTCACACAAATAGCTAACTCTGCATCAAGATGTACTGACTGAGAGCCAAGCACTTGATAGCTCTGACAGAAAGAACGCGGTGTGTTCAGTTGTGCAGGAAACTCATTCAGCTGAAATAGATCCAGCTATTAGTACAAATTTCATCAAGATGGATATTCTTAACCACTTAAATCTCTTCTGATCTGTTTTAGCAAACTAAAAAAGATATTGTCATAATGAGCTGTCTATATGGAGACAATGTTTATATGCCTGTATGGTGACCACCTTGCAGAAGTAAGGGATGTCTCCAGCATCCAGAAAACTTGTGGAAAATCAAATACACTCACTGAAACCATCAGGAACTGTAGATCTTGCACTCACAGGTAGAGATCCAACTCTCTGCAACATCAGCTGGGAAATTCAGAATAATAACCCAGTTCAGCCTCTCTCTAAACTGTGGAAGCCAAACCATGCCTGTGACCACTGTGTCCCAGGGATGCTCCTTAACTACATGCATCACATAGACTTGGTAATATGAGCTACAACCCTAATGCAACACAGCCAATGCTGTGTACAGTCAGCCACTCAAACAGCTCTTACAGCTGAAGAAGTTGCCTGGGTTCAGCTCAAAAGCACACAAATGCAAAAATATCATAGGAAAGGACTTACCAGGTCCAAAGCTTCTGGGATTGGGAAGAAGTGGGGATCAAATGGCAAAAGTATGGAACGAAAAAGCAAGTGTTTCAGTTTCCTGCTGTATAAACTAAGAAGTGAGTGATGAGGACTCAGGCATAGCAGACATAGAACAGCCTTGCTCTGGACAAGCAGAGTGTGGCGAAGGGACGGAGACACCCAGGCAGCTCTTGTTGGTCACAGATTCATGGTATAGAGAGGACAGTCAAGCAAAATGGTAGCTCACATCCTCCTTCCCTTCATCCAGTTTAGTTTTCCTGGACTTAAACTCTGTACTATTCCAAATACACAACATCACTCCTCCCTGCTCCCATCAGTGTCTTGAGTTCAGGAATTCAGCAATGGACAATGAAACTTGTTTTGGAAAGAGCTCCTCATCTGATAAACACTTCTTAGTCTGGCACTCTTCTTGTTCCTCCTACTGGCCCCATCTAGGAGGAGCTGCAGCTCTGGAGGGTGAAGTTACAGCTACTACTTCCAAAATGGTAAATAAAATTGCATATCATTGGATGTCACACAGATCCAAGCATGTTATTATATGTATCCACCTACTAGCTCTGCACAAGGAAAAGGCTGTGAAAAGCTCTAAACTGGAAAAAAATGAGGAATCTCATCACAGAGTAAATCCTTTGATCCTCTTCTGCATTCAGCTGATGGTAGTAGATCTCTTCTCATGACATTTGGTCCTAAAGAAAAGAACAGGAAAAGCTTCAGTCATCTGTCATCACTCTGTTAATCCCAGACCACATTCTGGTCTAGATGTGAAGGGGTACCAGGTCTGTTCTCAGAAATCCATCTCCTCTTGTTAAATTTGTACTGGTACCAAATGGGTGCCATAAATAAACATGTTTGCCAGCACCCAACTGACTTTGGATGCAGGGTTGGGATTTGAATTACAATTTTTGTCAGTTGTTGCGAAGACTAGTTCAGTCATTAACTGATGCTTTTGCCTGATAATCACTGCATAGCTCTACCTGTTGTGACACAGGGATCCAATTTGTTGGATGACTTAAAGCAGAAACCTCACTGCATATAGAGCACAGGAGAGGTGTCACGTTTTTTAATGCTCAGTGGCTGCCACAATAAGCACTTTTGCAGACAATACCCACACTTGCTCTACAAGAATATATAACTAATGCATTTCTGGAAGTGATTTCATGAGGCAGAAACCATGAAGCCAAGAACAGATGGGAACCAAACTTTCACTCACTGCTGCATTTTGAAATTAGGAATTATTTCTACATAAGAACTCAAATGAACAAAGAGATTGCAGAAGCAGAAATGAACAGGATATGGTTCTTGTCTTTACTCTGGAACAGTCAAATCTTCCCAGAACTGCATTTACTTTCAGTAATTACCCCTCTTTTTCTTTTTATAAATAAAAAGTGAGTTATTGTAATACAATAATTACAGCAAAGGTAATGTGAAGTGCTCAGTGAATGCTTCTGTGTATCATTAAATATGCTTAAGCAAATTCTGGATTTTATCCATTGTAAACAGGGGGAGTTTAGTTACAGCACACTCATACAGACAGCTCAAGGAACGAGAGGAAGAAGAATTTACTACTGTGAAGCAAGGAACATCTTTTGTCTCCCACATCCTACTAGGCTAAATCTAAGAATAAAAAGTTGAAAGGAAATTCATCACACACAGAAAGGCAGGTAAAGGTGGGTGGAAGAGTCGACAAGAAAACAGGGAAATTATTCTGGAGAAATAATGAACAAGAAATGAGTGCAGGGGGAGGACCAAGGGAACCAGTTGTGAGTTTGATAAATCTGTAGAAAGCAGGCAGGCATGTTTAGTTGTGTATTTTTTAACATCTGGGAAAAAACTTTTGTGGTTATATTAGTTTATCTTCCTCTTTGTGACTTTTTTTGCCTGTAGAACAAGAAGAGACATTTAAAAAATTAGGCTCAAGCTTGGAATTTCACCATACAGACATGCCATGAGTGTGATCAGCTAGCAGTGGCTCACACAGATGATAACCAAACATAAATTTCAGGGAAGAGATTGTCTTTCCTATAGTCCCTCCCTTGTGTGCTGCTTGAGGAGTATGAATACACCCTGGAAGAGAAATAAAGCCTACGGACATGCCTAGGACTGGAATACATTGGAGGGATCTTCTGATGAGAATTAGATCTTAAATTTCCATTTCTAATTACTTAAGCAAAGAGCTGTTGAACCTCTGGTTCTGCTCTCTGTGCAGTGAACCCCTTGGGCAGCTTTGTGCTGCCTGCACTGGGGATAACTCAGACTTCAGGATGGACCATACGGTCACTCTGGCTTCTGCATTGGCAGTGGTGAGCTGCTGCTAAAACCACGAGCAGGGAAGAGTTAACTGGGAGTGGAAATGCTGGAGAATGTCACACTAGTGGAAAATCACCACCTGAATGAGCAGGAGTCTGCTCCTTATGCAAACCCAGAGATGGAAAGACCATGTCAGTACATCTCATATGCACTATAGAGCAACAATGCTGCCTGGGTTTTAAGAGGAGATAAGAGCTCATCTTCTGGCTTGTTATTGAATGATTGTAGACTAATAGAGGGACAATAGTGGCAAAGGGATCAAAGAGAATGTGGGTTAAGTAATTAAGTAACACATCTAATGGAGATAAAAATGAGGGAGACTAAATGGGTTCATTGGTTGGAGTTTTTATATGTTCCTCATTAAAAATATAAAGATGAAAGACATGAAAAACCTTTAACAAATGTATGGCTGAAGTGCAAAAGTCACATGAGTTATCTAGCATCTTCTCTGGAGAGAAGGGACTTCTGTGCAAAGGAACAGCCAGGCTTCATCTTCCTGAGTCCTCTGAGGAGCTCACTGCACCTTTCAACAGTTCCTGTTACATGTAAAACAGGTTAAGAAAGACAAAGTGCTTGGCCTTGGGTCTCTGTACCTGTAGCTCTTCAGAAAGATTAGGCAGAACACAGCATTATCCTTTTCTTTCTCTGGTTAATTCTTTTTCTCATTTTATTTGTAGGGTCTTTTGGAGTTCCTCAGAGCAAGTCCATATAGCAACTCTGCTCTGCTCCATCAGAAGCCTGATCTTCCACAGACTGTTACCAAATCACCTCTTCACTGGCATGGTTTATAGTGGACTTGGCAGTGCTGGGTTGATGGTTGGACTCCACAATCTTATAGGACTTTTCCAACCTACATGATTCTATGATTCTATGAAAAGAAAGGAGATCCTGATGGTTGAGCTCCAGCCTACTTCAGATACACACATTTGTTTTGCAAATATTTATCTAATGCACTCACACTGGCACAAACATTCCCAAACATAGTTTCTCCATCTTTTTCACTGCTGTGCTTTGTGTGCTTGCTGTCTCCCTTTTCTTCTACTTAGTTTCCAGACGGGGAAAACTATTCACATAAAATTTGATTTGTTTTAGGAATGTTTGAGAACAATAAAGGAAGGCAGTGTCTTTGTTTGTGAGCACATCACGTACCAAAGAATAGTTCTTTTCTATATCAACTGTGGAGTGTCACATCTTGTTTTGCCAAACCTTTTTGCTCTGCTTAGCAACAACAACAAAAAAAAAATAAAAATAGGAAATTCAAGATAACTTGTGAAATCTTAAATTATGGTTTGCAGGAACACCTTGCAATGCTAATTGGAAAATCTCGAAGGTTAATACATTCTTTGGTATTCTTTCATGAATACTTGAGTGCACTTAGCAGCAGGGGAAAAATAACTTTGATACAGAATAGTACTCACACTATGAGAAAAGGCAAAATACTACCTGTTACTTTAATGCATGGATTTGCTTGCTTTCTGCTTTGCATTGATTTGTTCTATGTGAATCCACTGACTTTAATACAGTAATTATTTATTTTTACTGTGGAAAGAGAGTGGAGAATCTAGCTCCATTGTTAGAAACAAACTAGACTCGTTTGGGCGTTATAGCAAAGATTTTGTTTCAGCTCAATCACAAAGCAAACAACAAGTTCCAATTGAAATACAAATTTTTTTCCAGGTTCAGACTGCAGGATTTCATTACAGGGAGTTGCAGAAGCTGTTCAGCCATTGGACAGCGGTGGTTCCAGCATTGAGGAAACCAGAAAATCTCTTCCAAGATGCTTAGGAGTTTTTTCTTAGAGCTGTAGAACAGCTTGGGTCAGAAGACAAGCTCTTCAAAGCTCATCTAGTCCACCCCCTTGCAATGAGCCTGGACATCTCTGATTAGATCCGGTTACTCAGAGTGATTGTTTGAAGCTTGGCTGCAACTTATGTTCCTTGTGGTTGTAGCAGTGATCAAAAGATGAGCTCCAAACAAAGCTCTTGATCCATGTTTTCTCCCTCAAACCCACAAACTCAGCCTGCGGCACTCAGACCATGGTGGCTGCAGTGACACAGTCTCCATTGCCCTGATCCTGCCTCACTGCTGAGTCTGCCTGGTCCCATTTCTGCCTTCTGGGTGTCCTCTGTATCTCCAGTGCTCCACTTGGGAAACACCACAGTAATTCCTGCAGGTGAGGGAAGGCAGGTATGCTCTCCCAGTCAGGAGCCAGCTGCATTCTGCCCTGCCCAGACACCACCATCATCCAGTATCTACCTTTAGGCACTTCATTAACCTTCTCCATCTAATCCCAGCTAAGTGGTTTTACCCTCATTCACTGTCAATCAATCAGTAATTGGGTTTGTTGACAACCATAAAAGTGGAAATGCCCATCTCTGTGCTTCAAATGCCACATCTGATCATTCCTGTCTCTTGGATACTTTGGTTTGTCATGGTGAAATTTGGAACTACCAAAATACTCCCTAAGTAATAAAACCCAGGACTGTCGCCATCAAGCTCAAGTAGATTAGTGCCCTTCAGTCTGGCAGGGGGATGCGAGTCATTTGGAGGTTTGAGGTTGCAAATCTGCCCTCAGTTGACATCACTTAATGAGCTTCTCAATGAGCACCAATCCCACAGAAGCTCTTAGGAAGGTCATTATCTTTCCATGATCCTTGATTCTCAAAAAAATGAGTGAGGCTTGTGGAGCCGGGGACCATTATAAGCATCTGTGAGGATCTGAAGTTGGAGCTGAGTTCTACTGTCACAGCAATATAAGAATGATATTAAGCCATTAGAGAGTGTCCAAAGGAGGGCCATGCAGATGGTGAAGGGCCTTGAGGAGGAGCCATGTGAGGAGCAGCTGAGGTCACTTGATCTGTTCAGCCTGGAGAAGAGGAGATTGAGGGGAGACCTCATTGCAGTTACAGCTTCCTCATGAAGGGAAGAGGAGAGGCGGGCACTGATCTCTTATCTGTGGTGACCAGTGACAGGATCTGAGGGAATGGCCTGAAGTTGTGTCAGAGAAGGTTTAGCTTGGATATTATCAGAAAAAGGTTCTTCCCCCAGAGTGTGGTTGGCCTCTGAGCAGGCTCCCCAGGGCAGCGGTCACAGCACCAAGTGACAGAGTTCAAGAGTCGTTTGGACGACACTCTCAGGCATATGATGTGACTCTTGGGGATGGTCCTGTGCAGGGCTGGGAGTTGGACTTGATGATCCATGTGGGTCCCTTCCAACTGTGATTCTGTGATACTAAATAGCTGAAATACCCAAAATAATCCCCGGAAGAGCAAGATGCCAGCATGACTCTTGACTTTGTGGAGAGAAGTCTGAGCAAGCAACGGCTGCCTGGGGACTGCAGGTGTCTCTCATTTAGGGATCACTCCCATGGCAAGATGACATTACTTCCCCATACCTAAGAAGTGTGCACAAGCAGACCTGAGCAAAAATAACACCTGACAACCTCTTCATGCCAGTCCCTGCTGGCAGCTGTGTCAGACCATGATTGAAGCTCTATGGCTGGATCAGCAGAGCCTGGCCAGGAAAAGGCAGTGGTGGATGCGTCATCCTGGCAGAACTGCACTCCCAGTGATGTTTCTTCTTTCCCTGGTGGAGGAAGGTTTTCCCATGCCTGCACAAAATACAGCCCTGTGAATTGTTGTGTGCACAGTAAAAGCACTTTGCAGGTTTAATGCTGCACAAACCCAAGTGAAGGTGGGTGTTTGGAGCGGTGCAGCCTCAGTGTTAAGCAGCAGGGGGGAGAGTTTGTGTTATGCACAACCAAGGTAATTTATCTTACTGAAAACACCACAGCAAACAGGAGCAAATGAGATGGTGTGTTCAGTCTCTCATGAAAAGGAGAAGCCATTTCCAAACAAAGCAGCTGTGAAGCTTTTTGGTCTCCAAAAAGCTCATGGTGATATGCACGTATCACTCTCAATGATTCTATGGTGCATGGTAACTGTGGTGGGGGAGAATAGAGTTCCTAAAAACAGGAACTCAGGGAAATCCTGACCACAGAAGGTAAGCATGAGGAATTATTTAGAGCCTTGCAGCAAGAAGGTAATGATAGACCCCATCCCTCACTTGTCTTCTCAGGTGGATGGTGCAAAACAACACCACTGCCTGCACATCCTTGAAGCTCCAGCTAATGCTACAGAACAGAATTTTGTATGGCTGTCCACGTGGCCTGACATGTTACATGTACATAACTGCGTAGATAAATGACTAAAGAATAAGAAAATGAGTTTAATCTCAATTTAGGATAGCTGAAATGTGCTTTAGTAAGACATTGGTTCAGCTACATCAAGGAACATGTCTGTCAGCCAGAAACACTGAGTAGTTGTGCTATCTGCTGACCAGGAGTTACCTTCTGTACTGATGCCTGAGAAAACATTAGTCCATTTATGTCCAGTGGTGCTGGTGGACTTCTGATTAATTGAGTAAATTAAAGATGCCTGCATAATTCACTAAATAAATAATTTCTTTGAAGAATTTCTCTCCTGTTTTGTTTGCAGATTGGAGTGTGGCACAAACAGCATCACACTGATTTGAGAGTATTTCCCCGTAACTGTAGCTCAGTCAACAATGCTGACAGCTCGTTTCCCATGCTCAGTAGCTGCAGTGCTGTCAGCAGGGAGCATTTCTGACTGGTTCCTGACAGTCTCAGCCCCAGTGGAAGAGCGGCTGAGGTTTCACTGAAGCCAAGGTCAATGTGATGCCATAAGTAGCACAGCAGAGGGATGAGGATAACAGTACCAAGTCTGTAAGGTGAAGAAACCCTGTGACAGCTCTGTCCTTTGGAGCAAGGTTTTTCAGGGTCTTGACTGTATTATGGAAAGCCACCCAGGGTTCCTAAGCCCAAATATACTGTTCATTGAGAGTACAGCCTTGAAAAGACTCCTAAACCCCTCTGTCTGTGTCTCCACAGACCGGATTCATGGGTCACTGCCTGGAGAACTCATGACTGAAGTCAGTGCCCATTCACTTCCCCTCCTGCCCTGACTCACTTGCAGGTGGGAAACCATCCTTCTCACCCTAATCCTTGAGGAGCTGTGAGGCAGTCTTGTCATGGCCTCAGAAAAATGGGGTTTCCCATGAAAATTGTTACATATATTCATTTAAGCCAGCTATTTACAAATATTGTCCTATTTATTCTTAAATTAATTATTAAGATGGGATGGGAACAAATCAGGTGGAAATGGCAAAACAAAACCCATCCCCAAATTCAGGATGTCTCCTGACTGGTGGTTCCTTCTGTTCCTTTACTCCTTTATAAAAAGACTAAAAAGGAAATTAAATGTCTACTTAATTAGCATTACTTTGGCCTTCCTATCTGAAAAGGACTGTGACTTTTAAAATATGTGATACAGGTTGAGTAAATCTACTATCATTTATCTACTATCTCTTAGAGGTTATATATCTTGGAGCATCCAAATTGCACTGAAATAAAGGTCATGATCCTCTTAGTGCCATGTTCCCCCTGGCACACATCTTAATCTTCAACTCATCAGTGTTTTTAACTTCCTTTGTGTACTTGGTTTTATATCTTGTTACTTTAACAGAAATAAAAATTCACTTTAAAAACAAAGTTTCAATATTGATAGCACCACAGGCACAGCTTTATTTATTGAGCTGCCTTCTGCCTAAAAATATTCACTGCATTTTTTTCAAGAATTAGCTTGATGGATTTTTTTTCCTCCCTTGTCTTAGCTGTCTTTAAATAAATGGAACCACACAAATGGAAGGTTAAACTTCAAGATAATATAGAAATTTTGGCACCTTTATTATGAACACAAACTTGCCAACCACAAAAGACTCATTCAGAAATTCAAATCATGTGAGTTTGCCGATTAGTGGTGGAAGGAATATTGACTCTGTTTACTTATATATGAAGATCATTTGTACTGTCAGGATAAAAAACCAGAAGATAGGACAAGAGGTGATCTCCAGAATTAACCAGATTCTTTTGAAAATTATGCTTAGACTCTCCCAATATGAAGTTGCTCAGGGTGGGACTGAATTTTGACTGGGGGGGAAAAAAAAAAAATCTTAGATTGTGTCTGGATCTGAAGGAGTTGAAATCCCATCCAAACCTTGGTCTAGAGAAATAAGACAGGGTGCAATTTACCAGTCTCCATGGGCTGGGGCTAGGGTGCAACAGGAACTACTGCCAGAAGGCACAGAAACCAGGATGGGGCCCCTCCTCCCCACATGTCAACACCTTTGCTTTACTTAACAGTGCTATTACCCATCTCTGTGCATAATTTTATGCCATTCTCCCATGTGCATTGCTATCTATTTAGTGATGCTGAATGTTGCAGTCTGTGTCAGGGCCTGGGCACTCAGGAGGCCATGAGACATCCTCTGCAGTGCTACTTGGGCATCAACCAACACTGTCACTGCACCTGCATTCCTTTTTCCTGATGATTTACTCTATTTCAAACAGTAAAAAGCCCAGCATAGGTCTTACAGATCCCTTGCACAAGACCTTACAAATCATGTCCCTCTAGTGTGAAAACCCAGCATTTTTTCCTATCACTTTTTTCCACCTCCAAAGGCAGTTTTTACACACCAGGACAGCAGGTCCAACACATTATTGTGCCAAGGTCAAAGGCTGTTCAGGTGAATAGAGCCCTTACTCACAGTGTACCATCTTGCTTATAAAATAAAAAGCCTTATTTCACTTATACCAATGTGGCACCAAATTCATCCAGGCTCTTCTAACAGCCCTGTCCAGTGGACCTTCCCTTTTGACTAGTGTTCCTTCCTTAAAAACCTTAGGGGAAAAGTCCTGACTAAAGCTTCTTGGAATCCAGGTGTTTTCTATCATCTCACCATGCACCCATTCACTCTTTTTTAAGAACTGGAACACGGTACTGATACACAGCTTTCCTCTAAACACACAAACATTCACAGAAATCTAACTAAGCATTAATCAATCCTTCAGTGGAACAGATGTGTTTTGTAGTAATAATAGTGATTATCTCTGAAAGCCCTTGAAAGTTTGACTGTTGTTTCCCAGAAATAAATAGAAATAGAAGATGAGCTATTTTAAGTTATAAAGGCAGGCTACTGCTGTGCTCATGGAACCTGTTGATTTCTGCAAAGGGCTTTTATTGGTCTGAGCTCCCCAAAAGATTACTTAACTGATGATATTTCTTTCTACGTGACACAGGAAAGGAGAAGGATGGCAGGTGTAGAAATATAAGCCAGCCTTTGAAAGTGGGGCAACTGATAATGAGTCGCTGCTAAATAGCTCAAGGCTATTTAGATTTTGTTACAAGGATAGGTGAAATTAGTAACACTGTCACCCCTGATGGTCTTGGGAAATATATTACCAAGGCATCTGTAAATTACCCCCAAAATGAGTTATGCAGCAACAACATAACTGTATTTTCCTCCCTGTCAGGCAGATATTTATGAATGTGGCCTGACACCTCCACCCTTTCACCCACTAACCTGTTATAGAAAAGCACTGTAAGTGTAAGAGAGCAGTAATCATCAAACTGAGATCTGCTCCTGTGCAGAGGACACAGGGAGCATCCCTAAACCTTAAATCCTAACCCCACCCTTCCCTTTCTTCCTTACATTACCTGATTTTAGTTGTTATAGTGCCTCCAAACAGCCCTATTATCCATCCTGGACACCATCCTACCAAGTGCTTTATACACACAAACAGGAGTGAGGGAAAGAAGTGTCATCTTGGGTTAATTTAAAAAAAAATAACAAAAGCAATTCTTAAGAACAAAAAAAGAAATTAACATGTAAATAGACACTTATATGACACACAATATAAAAATGTACAGGTCAATGCAGATGAAAGCCAGGGGAACTTTTTTATTGAAGTGCATTGGACACAAGGGTCCTGTTTCTGACTTGGCTCTGCTGCCCTGAAGTCAGTGGTAAAATTTTCATTAACCTCTGGTGGGAGCTCAGTTGGGCTGTAGTAACTGCTGTAAACAATTTGTCCTATAGATAATAAAAAAATAAAACGAGTTAAAGCCTTTTTTTTCCCAAGTCTTACAAACACCTGATAACCTTAATCAATGTTTACCATCTCCTGCAACAGGTGACAGAAGTAAAATAAATACAAGTCTGAGTTACAGCACAGCATCCACCTTGGCTGCTGTGCCACCTGGACTAAGTCCATTCCCAGAAAGAAGGGGAGAAAAGAGAAGTGAAAATGAGGGTTCCAAGCAGGGGCTGTGCAGCCCCTGGAGTTCAGCCCTGCTGGAAAACTTGCCTCAGTTCATTGTGTGAAATGTCCTTCTACTCCCTAGTTACTTTTCCTTCCACTCCCAGCAGCATGCAACTGCGAGGATTCATTCTGTGGGGAGAAAAGTGAAAAGACACAGATTTTAAAAATACCGCCCTCCTACAGTGACTTCGTTTGAAAACTCTAAAGGAATTGCCCTTTGGCTGGGCAGTGCCACACAGCTTTGTGCATTTCCTACCAAAACCAGACTCCATTTTGGAAGTGTCTTGAAGTCAGGTTGAGGGATTCTAAGGGGAGATTTGTACGTCACTGTGAGTTTGCACTTCTCTCAGCTTGCAGACACTTTCAGGAGGCTGCAGGAGGAATTTTTTCCAGTGAGAAGTAAATACAGAGGTGTTTGCCTCTCTGGGAGATGGAAAGCAGTCAACTTTGGAGATAATTACAATGAGGCTGATGGATGGTGACAGATGTATGGTCCTGGTGAAGAGCCTGCTGCTGATTCTGCCATGAGAGAGAGAGCAAAGCCTCTCTCCTTCTCTCAGCAGGCCCATGGCACCAGGGAGGAAGAGGACAAGGATGTCAGGACTTCTAATTATACACCAGAAACCTGTGAAATCAGAGGATTAAAAGTGTTAGTTAAAAATAATGCCCCGAGGTGATGAAGTCCAGCAGCAGGAGAAGGAAGAGCATGGAGGTGGGAGTGAGGGGCCGGAGAGGAGGTCTCCTGCTTGTCCCCAGAGAGGCTTCTTTCCAAGGATGCACAAAGTGCATATACAGTTTTATATCTGCTAAAGCCTTGACTGCATTGTAGTTTGACATGTGTTTCCAAAAGTAGTTTTAAACTCAGCTTAAAGCCACTTCTGTTGAAAATATTGCCAGTATGATCTAGTTGGTAAGACATCCTCCTGTCTAGAGAAAAGCTTCTTTTCTGTAAAGAAAGGAATGGACATCTACTGGTTCACCTCAGGCTTGGAAGACCCATGCTCAGTTCCCAGCTCTGCCACAGACAGACCAAGATGAGACACCCAGCACCTCTCAAATTAAAATTTATTACAGATTCACTCGAAATCTTCTGCATATAAAGCAACTTGGTCCTATTGAGCCTTTGTCTGAAAATCATCTGGCATGTTAATATAAGTAATTTAAAGCAACTTGGAGAAGTGTTTACTAAAAATCTACCTACATCCTCACTAGGGGAGACACAGTTATGACAGATAATGAAATGCACCTTGTCCCTGGAGCATGACTGGTGGGCAGTTCAATACAAGATGAAATGTCCACCAGGATCCAGCTGTGGCTGCAGTACAGCTGGGCTGTGCCAGTGCCATGTACAGCCAGACTTAGGGCAGAAACTGCACAGTGCAGAGATGTTCTGAGGAGCTGGGTCATAGCATATGTATCTGCATTTTGTGGATTCTCTAATTTATCTGCAGATCCAAATTTTCATTGAGCTGGTGACCTGAGAGGTGCATACCCTGTAAATCATTGGATATTATTTGGACAGGAGAGTTGCTGTGCAGAGGGAAGACGTAACCAGCAAACTCATTCTCCTGTCTAGTTCGATATATTTAAAGCACCTGACAGCAGCGGGGAGGACAGAGGAACTCTAAAGCTACCAAAATGCTCAGCTGGTGGCCTGAGGTGGGACCTCCTTTCCAGGACATTGTCCATCTCTCTCTCAAGCAGCACTGGGTCCACCTCAGCATCTCTGTGCACTGGATACCTGCTCCCAGCACCACCACTGCCACAGAGCTGACGACAAGGCAAAGTATGTGCTGGAGTTTTGAAACCACTCTAGACCAGCCCTAAATCCCCAAACTAGGCAATTTAACAAACCTTGTGGGGCTATTGCTTTCTGCCTAGTGTGTGTAATCACCTTGGAAACTGGTGGCATCACAAAGGCTAAAATTTGCTGACCTGCACATAGGAAAAGTCCTTTTATTAGAGCAGCACATTCCAAAATGAAAAAGTGTTGTTATCATGTATCTGGTCCCTGGTTTTATAAGTGCCCACAGCTCCCAGCCAAAACTAAGCACTAGGGGGTAAAACACCTCATACATTTTTCATAGGCACTTAGGAAGAGAAAGCAATTTTAGGGAGGACCACAAGGAATTCGTCCCTCCCTGGGGAAATTCTATTATCTCTGCTTGTGCTCTAGCATAGCTTGCCAATATTAAACCAAATAAATAAGAGAGATGGGAAAATAAAACCATTAAGAAGCAGTCAGTGGCCTCAGACAGCTCAAGTAGCCACAGAGCACAGCTCTGCCTGGGCCCTGCAACTCGTGGCACCTCTCACCTTTGCAGCAGGATGCCTTTTGTCCCCACAGGGACACCAGCACAACTCATCTTGTCTGACAGGTGCTGGGTATGTTGAAGAGAATAGAATAGAGAATTTCCCTTTTTTTGTTGTTTTGGGGTTTGTTTTTTTTGGTTTTTTTGTTTTGTTTTGCTTTTCTAAGGGATTTGACTCATTTTAGTATCTTCCAAGGGTATGGATGAAAGCCAAGGTGTGCAGACACACCAACCTGCCATCCCCTGAAGAAATTGTGCATCAGCAGTTACTGAAGCTCTCATCATCTTTGGTTGCACTTCATAGTCATCACTTGAAGGATCACAGAATTTGCACCATCTTTTTCAGAGGCAACTTTGAACAGGTCAAGCAAAAAGAAGAGAGAAAGGTCTTGTTTGAATATGGGCCCCTGAACTGTTCAGACTTGGAGACTGGGAACTCCTGGAAGAAGAAAACATCAACCCAGAGCACTGAGTGCTGCCTTCAGTACTTCTGTGACCCCAGATACTTTGATGATGCTGTGCATTGGGCACATTACTTTACAGAGAGGCACTTGACAAGCATTAGTTGGACACCTGTATAGAACTGAACAACTGTGCGAAACCAAAAGAAAAAATTCAAGTACAAATTGAAATGCCAAGAGAGGATAATAATCAGCTCTTTGAGTCTCTGGAAGAACAAGCAAGTGGCAAGGGCAATGGTGAAGGGTGATGCATACCTGGAGGCAGTGGAGCCTTCCTCTTACGGCAGCTTTAGGAAGAGTTGGGAGGATTTTATATAGAGTTGCTCCATTTTCAGGGCAGTGGGGTAAATTTTGTGCTCTCTTGAAGACCCTCTGAGCCCTATGATCCACATCCCTGTATCGTACACAGCCCTTCCACAGGTTACACCTCAAAGAGCTCTCTGTTTCTCTTTTTTCCAAGGAGGGGTCATTCCTCCAAAAGCAGAAGGGCTTTGAGGATGCAAAATCAAGATAATTCTCAAATAATTTAGTCACTAATTTGTTGAGAGTTATTTATAGCATAGCATGAGTGATGCACAACTCCCACATGGCTTTTCCTGACTATAAGGGTTTATGGTCATCCCAAATATATGTTGCCCAACTCTGCAGACACCCTACATCCACACACAGGCAAGAGTAATCACTGGGGTGTGCCAAGCTTCAGGCAAGCGAGATATAGCACATGATGGTGCTCTGATCATGTAGCAGGAGGGGCTTGTTCCAGCAATCTCAGAGCCTGAGCTGCAGGAGCCTTGTAATAAAATTGCCACTACAAGGGGTAGGACAGTGGATGTTAAATTACAATAGAAATCGTCTGTTGTTATGGAAAGGGGTTGTATGGTGGTGAGCAAGGAAAGGCATTTCAAGGGAAGGAAAACAATACCTTGTGGAAATTGCATGAGGCTGCTGTTTGCTTAGAGGGAGCAGAGGCTAAGACATGACAGTTTCATCAGAGAAATTGTTTAGAAAAATGACCAAGGGAACAAAATTCATTGTTCAAATGTCAAACTGCACATATCTAGAGAGAGGAGCATTCATTTATCAGCAGCAGTAGTACACACCCCACAAAGGTTATAAGAGAAACCAAAAAATTCACCATAGATCTGGCATGACTCAGATATCCCTGGTGCTCCAGCTGAAGATACGCAGGGGAAGAAGATTCATATTACATTTCCTAGAAAAGTAGTGTGATGGGCAAATACTGAGCATGATATAAGCCTGACAGAAGAGAAAACAAAGCTTTTCCCAGCCATTAGGCTGTGCATGATCTCAGTGCAGCAATAAGCAAGAGAGATGTGTCTGTAGTAGCTGGCAGCTATTGCATTGGGGTAGCCACAAATAGACAGGAGGATTCAATCTAAGGGGTCAGGGGAGTACTGTTGAAGTAGTTTATTGTGCAGACAACAATAGATTAAGACAGATCTGAAAGAAAAAAATACTACTGAGGCAATTTTTCTTTAAAAGAACCAGTACCAGCTTTTAGGTAGAAAATGATCACAGCTAAGGTAATAGCAGAAGAATACGTGCTGTGTCAAGAATAAACGTGTTTGTTGTGATGTTTCTGGAGGAAAGTGGTAGAGGAACAATTCTCTGCTAGAGGGGAATTGCACATAAGGTTTGTTGGAACAATTTTGGTGTAAGAAAAGGTTTCTTGCTGGCATGCCTTTAGGCTCAAGCTTCTTGTTTTATACTATTGACTAAAAGCAACATGTTGATCACAAGAACCTTGTTCACACCATGGGATGCTGAAGTTCAAGCACAAAACTGGAGTATCAGAGGTAAGGTACAGGTCTTAGAGTTTGAGGCTTTTAATTTTGTCTTTGGATCAGTGTGAGTGATGGATGGACACATCTGTGTTCTACTTTATCAGACCTGCCACATCCAAACTAATCTGCTTTGGATATTTGTGAATCGAATCTTAGGAAGGCTATCCAGGTCAATAACTAGGATGACAAATTTAGGCTAATAGATATAAGTTAGCTGTGAAAAATTGCAAAAGCATTTTGTGCCACTAGGTGTCCAAGCAATGAAACAACACATGAAATTCTGTGTAGATTAATGTAAAGTGGTGCACATGGACTGACT
The DNA here is from genome assembly GCA_026770055.1 of Myrmophylax atrothorax. Taxonomy (NCBI): domain Eukaryota; kingdom Metazoa; phylum Chordata; class Aves; order Passeriformes; family Thamnophilidae; genus Myrmophylax; species Myrmophylax atrothorax. The sequence continues at coordinate 6,877,912 of JAOXXN010000395.1, forward strand.
TGATTTCTGTTATGGTTTTAGGATACTTCAACCATGAATACAGCTATTTTTATCCCACACAATGTAATGCAGCACTAGCAGTTATCTCCCCTAATCCCTCCTACAGAAACCATGCAGCTCCTCTCCCTCTTATTTGTTATGATCCATGGTCTGACAGTGCTCCCAAGTATGCTGATTTTTATATTGTTTCCAGGTGGAAGGTGGTGCCCTGGGTGTCATAATGTGAAACAATTCCAGCAAATGCAGGTGTCACAGCACATTGTAAGCCACCTGTCTCCTTGCGCCCTCTCATATGCTAACCCCCAGCTTTCTTGAGAAGGTCCATCCACGCTAGAAAACAGTGACATTGAAAACCCACCTCGACACATTCCTTTGTAACCTGCTCTAGGTGACCCTGCCGTGACAGGGGTGTTGGACTGGATGATCTCCAGAGGTCCCTTTCAGCTCTAATGGCTCTGTGAGTCTGTGACATACCCCAGTTAATTGTGTAGTACAGACATACACGTAGTACAGAAAGACTGGCTGGACCTGTACAGCTCACCACTGTGGTCTTGTCTGACCCAGAGGGTACAAAAATAAGAGCTGTTCTGCTTGCTGATGGTCAGTTTGTTTGGATCCTGCAGACCAGGGCACATGGAGAACTGGAGCTTACAGTTCAGCCCGTAATGAAAAGGCAGTAAGCGTCCTTCTCCTCCTCTCAGAATCTACTTGCCTGTTCTACACAGTGCCCTAATTACTTACCAGCCTTTTATTCATACATGCAGATATTCAATCATCTCCTGGCTCTCCAAGCTTCTAGGTCAATGGGAAAAAAGTCAACAAGTCAACAAATGAATTTAATGTATGCACGCTACAGATGAAGAACAGACGAGTGCAGCAGGTTCTGAGCAGGAATGAAGATTCAGAGAGGAAAATGACAGCAAAGCATTCAAGCTGGATACAACTTTTTAGTTATGGTCATCCAAGATGCAATCAGGTAGGTAATTTCTGAATAGGACTGCGTCAGCTGGTGAAAGCTGCTCCATTCAGCTGCTGGTGGGCTGATAATGTGGTGACATGATTCACATTAGAAAACCTCTCATGCATAAAACCCGTCAGAGTCACCTCCACTGTTTGCAATGCTCTCAGTGTCCTGCCTGACCTCTCCTCTGGAAGGGCACAGGACTCCTGCAGGACCTGTGCTCCATCTTCCATGCCATGGAGCATTTCTCCATGAGAAAGTTCTAGATAGCAAGTCATTTCAACCCAGCAGTGGACTCAAACCACAGGCATCAGGCTTCCCTCAGAAAGCATTGCCAGTGTCAGTTTTCAAGGACACCACACACAGAATAAGTAATAGTCAAGGCTTACATGGAAAGTGAATGGTGAAGTTTAACAGGGCTCCCAGCTTTTCCCTCACGCTTTCCCTTCCTTTCATACCATTGCCATCCTGCACCACACACACTGTGGTGGCTGAACTTTGGCTCTGAGCATGCCACACTTGTGAACATAGAATCATAGAATGGTTTCGGTTGGAAGGGACCTTAAAGATTATCTCATTCCAACCCCACTGCCATGGGCAGAGGTATCTTCCATTAGACCCGGTTGCTCAGAGCCCCACCCAGCCTGGCCTTGAACACTTCCAAGGATGGGGATGCTCAATCACACTGGAAGGGCTCTGCAAACCTGCACCTTTGGGTCCAAAGCAAATTTAATTAGTGTCCTGTTTACTTGAAAGAGGATGATATGCCCAAGTGTTCTTGTCTTCAACTGTAAAGAAAGAATTATTAAAAGGTTCTCAAGGACTTGAGGTAGTAATTAAAGAAGATGAGTGATCTTCACAAGCTGCATCGTGACTGCTTTCTGAATGAATGTTGTGAAGCTTCTTGGCTGGGATGTTACTGTGATTGCAAATTATCATCTCTAAGGCTAAAGATATAGCAGGATTCCCACACATCTCCCTCTGAGGCAGCTGTACCTTCCCATGCACTGGGAACACAGCCACTACATGACACACATCGTACTTGGGACCATGTGGAGGGGAAGGCAGCAAATTGTAAACACTGTCTGGATACAGCGTGGAAAAAGGGTGTAGCTAGATCTGTCAAACCAAACACGGTGGGAATGGGGTGTCTCTCCCACGTCCTTCCTACACATCCTACTGAGCAAAATTCCTCACTGGGAGAATGGAGATAAAGTTTTTCTTAGGGAGAAGAGAGTTGTGGGGAGCAGCCAGATGTGTGCAGTTCCAGAAGCTGTTCGTTGAAAACAGCCAAGTTAACAAGAAAGACCATTTTTAAGACACTGGAAAACTCCTCTGCTCTTTCTTGAATGGAATTTGTTGTATCCTTAGCCTGCTTAGTGCAAGGTAATCCCTCAGCTCATTTGTAAAGAAAATAGGGATATAAATGAATAAAGCTCTCAAGATAGCTGCTAACAATCATGTTCTAAGCCAATTTTCTCCTTCACTAATACTCTGAAGCTAATCAGCATTTTTCTAAGATGTCTCTATATAATACTTGAATTTTCTGCCCCTAAAATATTTACTTGGAAATATTTATGCTGGTCACACATTCTGTCACTTACTTGTACTTACCAATTAAAATACATTTTGTAGAAACAATTTTGCTAGCTGCAGCTCCCAAAGATGAGTGGGCTTTTCTCGGACTGGGTGTTTCCCTGACATCCAAAGCTGAAAGTGTCTGCATGTGAAAAAATGAATCCAGTTTTTCTGCAATGGCCTTAGCCAAGTTCTCCTTCCATACCTCAGTCTTCTATGGGCTTTACCACTTTTGAGAAAGCTTTCTGTTCTGAAATTTTTTTTATGTGTTATCATATATTGTTATTTTTATGCCTTTTGCAAGCTGTTTACCAAACACGTTTTAGCTTGTCTTCTTTCATTTTTAAACAAGCAGAGTTTCAACTGATCACCATGTGGAGAGCACTGGGGCATCAGGGTCCTTGTGGGATTTCCAGCATAAGTCATCTCTACACATGAACTTACTGTTACTTCCAAAACAGTCTCAGTTCTCCAGGAGAGCAAGGCTGAGCCATGAAAACTACAGAAATAATAGTTTCTTAAAATGAACAAACAAACAACAAAATAACCCAGAGAAAGTTAGAAATATGAAGCCTCTGCTTTTTTTGAGATGTTGTTAATTTTTAGCTGAATTTCTATTTGAACAACTTAATTTTTTTTAGTACCTCCAGATGAAAAAAAATTTTAACCCATTTCTGCATTCAGTACAGGACTATTGCTTATCTGGAATCTTTCTGAAGGCAATGACTCTGTTAAACAGCATCTTTTGCTTCTAAATGTTATTTAAATACCTGGTATGGGACACTGGAAAGGGTCTGGGACATTATTGCTGGTGACCTCCTAAGAGCCTTGCTAGGTGGAAAATCATGTTGTCTGTAATAATACCACAGGAATCAAACAGGAATGGGTTCAAAAAGTTCTATAATAGGTAAGAAGTGGAAATAATATTGATTTTTTCAGCTAACTCCATTTCAGATAAATCTTTGTGAAGGTAATTGAAGCATTTGTTTTTTATATCTTTCCATTGACAACAGAATTCATAATTTTCCCTGAATTTTTCAACACCATTATTTCATTTCTTTTCAGCCTTAATTCTAGTGACACCAAATGCAGAGAAAGGAGAGCTATACCACAGCCTTTCTTATTTATTGTTACAGACAGAGTGAGTTAAATATTGCATTTTCTACTATATAAAACAGTTGTCACTTCTGTTTTGAGGGGGTTTTCATTCATAAAGCAGATGGATTTTCAAAATTTCCATCTAGATAGAAAATACTAAACAAAATTAAGTTCAAGCAAACAAACAACAACAAAAGCTCACCCAAGGAATGCCAAACAATTTTTACCATTATGAAGGGAAGAAACAACTTTGGTCTGTGGACTCTCCAGACTGCCCTGTAAAACACAGAGCTTAGAAGTCCTGTGTGTGACACTTTGCGGAGACATTAAAGAGTTTTCCTACATCATGAAGCTTCTTCTCCCACTGCCATGGCAACCTTTAATAAACTTACTATCTCAAAAGCATTTGGCACTACTCTGCTGGGAATGCTGTGGGAGTATTACAGTCCTGATAATTAGAAACTTCTGATTAATTTGCAGGTTAAATGTATTTGTGGTCATTTTAAACCAATTGTTCTTCTTCCACCATTGCCTACAGCTGACAAGTGTGTCCCTGGGAGCCCCAGGATTCCGGGGAGCTGTGCTGCTGCTGTTTTTCTCACCTCCATTTCAGCCACAGCATGTCAAAATGTGCCATCAGAAACTTCCTGGCTAGCTCCAGCTGCAAACATCTGCTGATCCACCAGTATTGCAAACCAAAGGTCTTCACATCTGGTAGATTTTCAGGAAGATTCAGCTGAACAAACACACAGGTGGAATTCAGTTCTCTAGGTGTGAGAATCTACTGATGTTCCAGGCCCCTGTGAGGTCTGGATGGTGCAGGCAGACATGGAATAGGACCTGAAAGGGTCTCACCACTCTCTGGAACCCAGTCAGGGTATGTCAGGGCACGCCAAATCCTTTAGACAACTCTGTTAGGAACCTAAATCCCACCTGGGTGTTCACCACAGTGTGATCTGGAGGGGTCTCTGGGATCTGTTGGCTCAGTTTCCATTGAGTACAAAGGGATCTAATCCATGGTCCTCCCAAAGAAATACAGACATGTAGACACCAGAATCTAATAGATGCCTTAACTTTTTACCTGAATCCCACTTGATCTTACAATATCATCTGGAGAAACATTGTTTTTTCTGGACATCAGTATTATAGATGGTTTTCTGGACTCCACACCATTAGAAAATTCAGCGTTAATAAAAGAAGAAGGGGGCTAAACAAAAAGTAAAGCATGGGCATACCTTTTCTCCTTGCTTTCTTCAAAGGGGTCACAACGGTCCCACAGTACTCCTAAATTTATTGTGGATAATAGGGTTTTTTTTCAGCCTGCATTTTCAATGTCAGTTTGAGAATTCAACTTTTTATAGTTGTATTTTATGCTCTCCTAAGGTGAAAGAATAAAAATTACAAGAAGCCTTTTAGAAAACCTGGGCTAACATAGTTTCAATTATCCTTAGAAAGCGTTAGTTAGAAAAGATGGCATTGAAACAAAGACTTTGTCCTCTAGAAGTGAAATTTCTTATGGCTGTTGCCTGAGTCTCTTGTATTGGAGACCTTAAGACATCATGCTCAGTATATAAAGTGAGAGGAAGAAGGAAGACAAGAAGCATGTTTGGAGTGACTCAGTTTGTCTCCCCAAGTCACTGTAATGTGTGATGGGACACTGCTCTCCTGGATATGGCTGGACACCTGCCTGCCCTTGGGAAGCAGAGAATTAATTCTTTGTTTTGTTTTGCTTTGCTTGTGTGCACATCTTTTGCTTCCTCTAATAAACTGTCTTTTTCTCAATCCATGAGTTTTCCAGCTTTTATGCTTCTGATTCTCTCCCTGATCCCACAGGTCAGTGGGTGAATGAGAGGCTGTGTGGGGCCTGATTGCTGACTGGGGTTAAACCATGACAAATGGAAGGGAGAAGGAAAAGGGCAAAGAACACTGGTAAGCTGGAAACTTAAATAACACACTGGACACCTCTAAATGTGTTAATGAAATTAAATGGAAGGATAAGGCAAAAGTAGAAAACAACTGAATTTCATTATGTCCAAAGCACACCTCTAGAATGTTGGGATAGGCTGTTCAGGGAGGTGGAAGGAGTATCTGAGATGACTTTAACATGCTGAAGGTTTCAGATGACCTAGTCCTGTATGGCAGGACAATTGGCAAGTGTTCCACCGTCTATGAAAAATGTCTGCAGGAAAGAACTCCAGAACTCAAGGACAGTAATGGAAAGAAGCAAAGAGACAGCAAGGAGTGACTTAAAGGAGCTGCTGGAAAAGAAAGCTATATCTTTAAAGAGAAGAGCTATAGTAATTAAAGTAAAAATTGCCAGACATGTTTAGCCAGACCTTGCTATAAACATTAAAGCCAAAAGAAAAATGTTGTTCCGGGACATACATGGACGTAAGGATGGAGAAACAGGCAACAAGAAGCATGGAAAATAAAACTGCTTGACACATGCTTGTCTTCAGCCCTATTTGCAGCAAGACACTGCTGATGCCACTCCTGGACAGAAAAAGGAGGAGGAGAGAAGCAAGAGGAGAAGGATGGAAACAAGAGGAGGAACATGACAGAGTCAGGCTGACCGTAAACTCCAAAAATTTCACATCCAGCAGATGGAAGAACCCACTTCCTTTGTGAGTCCCATGTGATACCTCTGGATCGCAACAAGCATTTTAAGCTCATCTGTCTAGCCAGGAATGGCATCACATGACTGTGAAAGGCAGAGAACAACAGGAAAGAGTAAAATGTTCTGAAGTCTGACCTCAAAAACATGTAAGATTTAAGATCAGATTTTGAAGAAAATTATAATGGCGGTAAATGGCAGTATGAACTTAGCAAAGTTAGCTCAGGAATATAATTAGGTTTCTGGATGCAGAGAGTACAGTGGAGCTCATCCATTATGGCTACAAGAAAGCACTCAAACACCATCTGGGAGATCAGCTCAGATGGGGAGGATGGAAACTAAATGAAGCACAAAGCAGGTGTGCTGTAGGGTGAAGGGGAGATGGAAATGTACTGCTGCAAAGGTAGGGGTCGGGAGGAACGGAAATTATTATTGAAGGTCTCTAAGAAACAGTTTTGAGATCAATATTTTTGTTAATTGCTCTGGCACAGAAAATGCCTGAAAAATCTGTTACAGACAAACTTAAAAGGCAATGCCAGTATGTAAGCAGAGAGAGACAATAACAGAAACTTGTGATCCTGAGGACTGAGGTAAGCAGAGAGAGGTAAAACTCACTGGTGTGAAAAGCAAGGAATTTGGGAACCTAATAAAAATGCAGCTTTCTGATACACCTGCATACCTCATCACCTGGAAATGACTGAGGAGTACCAGCTAATCAGACAATGATCAACATTATGAACCTAAGGAAATGGGAAATGTGGTCGTAATCTCAGGAGGGACTGGGTCCAACATCCCTCAGCTGAGCTGGGAAGGGTCTCTGCAGCAGAAGTGGGAAACAGAGCTTTGGTAGCCCCTCATCTGAGTACTGTTCACATCTGTAATCACCCAGGTTCAAGTGAAAGGCAGGTGCAGCCACAGATGGGGGTGGATGAGGGCCATTAGGACAGCTAGAGCAACTGGGAGGCATTCCCATAAAGAGAGATGATGTCCCGGTGGTGTTGGGGGTCCTGGAGCGGGGCAGCTGGCCAGCTCTGTGCTGCCTCACCTCCTCCTCTGGTTTTTGCCAATCAGCTCTGTCTGCTGCTGGTGAGCCAAGAGGTGCTCAGGGGAGTCCAAGTCTGCACAACATCATCCCCAGTTTTCCCTTTTGACTAGAAAGGACAAGTTTCTCTTCTCTGGGCAATGAAGTCTGATTAGGTAACAGTGCCCTCCAGGTGCACAACTGCTATTTGAAGGGATTTATCCTCCAGAACGGGCCATGGGTCTCTTTCTCACCTCAGAGGGAATAAGAAATCAAAGTTAAAAGAGGTCTGTGGAGGAGACAGGAGTTAACCTGAGCTCTGAAGAGAAGTACAAAATGCCTCATCTGCAAGACTCTTATTCTTTGAAAAAAAAAACCAAAATCCAAACCCAAACCAAAACAAAAACAAAAACACACACCAAATCACAGTCAGAAGCATGTGTAACATTCATTATCCACACTTGCTGAAAGGCACTGAAACTAATCAAAATTCTGGATTTCATGCCGTGAAATGGGCAGGGATGTATTAAGCAAGGGGAAAACATGTGCACACTGCTTGGATGTGCTGCCACATACCTCTGTCAGGTATAATTAAGGCTCCCATTCTCCTTGTTTCCTACCACTAGTTCTATATATTAAGTTCCATTCTAATTTAATTACCTTTATTGCAGTATTCCTTCATTCAAAACAAATAGCTCCTAGGAATAGTGCTTACAGGGGAGCACAGTGTATTGGAGGGGTTTTGGCACTAGTAATTGGCATTTGCAGTAAACATGGGGAAATCCCAATTCCCAGTGCCTTGGGGAACATAATGAAGTTTGTATAGTTCTGAGAAATTAAAAGGAAACTGGAAGTGTAAAACAACTTTTACAATAGAAAACAAGAAATATGTCAGTGTAATGTTACAGGCAAAAAGAAGAGGCTCATATACAAGCTGAAACATTATAAAGTAAATAATGGCCAGTGTTAATTTCATTTTTGTGCCACACAGCAGCATCTGAAGGCTCCATCTAAACCTGAGCCCCCTTTGCTGTGGTAGTGTCCAGTAGGATACAGTAAATCATCCACACCACCTAGAATCCATAACAAGAGCCTGATAAGACTTACCCTTATGACCATTTTTTGCATGGAAGTTGAAATGTCCATATACCATTTGTTTTAACCCAGCTCTGATTACTTCAGATGGGAGACAAGCCCAGACATCTTATGTGCTGCATGTACCTGCCCTCCTGCTGCCAAGGAATGCCCTCTGGTTTGCATTTAAGGGCTCTGTGCATTTCCCTGAAGATTGTGAATGTGTTTTCTGTGGAAGCACAGCGTCTGATGCTTCTTAAACCTGTTGGACCCACTGCCTCCTGCTAAGAGTCTATCCATATACATCCAAAAACTCCGGTGTACAGAGCTCCTGGGTACCACACGAACACAGACATTAATTTCTGCTAAGGAAAGTCTTTTTTTCACCTGTGTGGCACATCATGGGGTATGTCTCCTTTTCAAGCATTTTATCAAAGGATTCTGAAATACAGAACAAGTGAAGAAGGAGTTTCCAAAAAGGAACATAAAAAAATGTGCCTGGAAGCACACCAGAAGGAACTAAGTCATGATTACATAGATGGCAACAAATCCAAGAAACTTCTAATTGAAAGGTTGGCCTTGGGTTTTTTTATTTCTATAAGAAATAAAATTCTTCAGATTCTGTATATGCCATTTACTTCTGATCTAAAGAAGTATATGGATAAGATGAGCAAACTGGGAGAAGATGGCTAAAGAATAGTGTTCTTGGGAGCTCCTTTTGTTCTCAATCCTTAAATTTAGATCCCCCAGTTATTTTGGGTCTTTCCTTTTTAGACATCCATGTAGACTATTGGTTGAAAATTGATGTTTGCCTCTTCCTGTGAAACAACTTCTTTTAAGAGCTTGTAGTTTAGCAGCCAAAAATTAAGGTACATAGATCTCCAGTTGTTTTTGAAAATTGAGTATCCTGCATAATTAAAGATCAAAAACTTCCCACAAAGTCCATTCTCTCCTTCTCACATCTTTTTCAAAAGCAGGTGTGGTGAATGATCTCAGTGCAACTTTTTCAGTCTTTAATGCTTCATGTTACCCAAGGAAGCTGGGTAAGGGAGCTCATGCCACAGTCCTTTGGACATGAACCTTCTGGGCTACTTCGTTTTGAGACTCTTACACCAACACCTTCAAGAAAGATGTATCTGAGAACCCCAGTTCAGGTGGTTTTGCCTACTGAAATAACTGCAAAGAACACTAGCTATATTTTATTATCCACACAAGGAGCAGAAAAAGGGATTCCTCAAGTTCTGTCCCTGAATGTTGCTCAAATACCCGAGGCTGGTATCACCCAGCTGTGAACTCCATCAGCACACTGCTGATCCATATTGTTGGCCTTTGGAGTACAGTAACACAACTAGTTCTTGGTATTTCTTGAATATTATACAATTTCTTGACAATGTAATCCATCATGAGAGTGAAAGCAGATAATTTCTTGGGAGCATACTAAATTCCTGCATTTAGTTTCCTTTCTGCTTAAGCCCACTTGCTGGTCCTGTTGTATTGCTGCCTGTTCTTTGAGTTGCTATTTATAAATTGCTCTGTGTACAACTAACTCTTGTGTAAAAGACTTCAACAATAGCAATATACAGTCAAATGCACATAATTGCTTTTACAAAAGGAAAAACATCAAGGAACATAAACCTCAGTTCTTGTGTACTGCAATTTAAAATAGATTGTGCCCTATGGCTGATAATGTATTTCAGTCATCATCATTATGAGTCTACTAAATAAGAAGCCAATTATTGTTCTAACAAGGCATTCATTAGTAATCTTGACAGAGATCATATAGGTGGTATATAACAGCTGGAAGTGACAAAGGAAAGCAGAAGAGTGATGGGATGAAGGCACAGGTATAACAAATAGAGCTGTAGCCCTTTTCAAGGACCTGCCTTTAATTAGGAAGAACAGCAGCCTGCTGCCAGTGATACATGCTCCATCCAGCTGGCTTTCTGATGAGTGCTGTGCTTTCTCAAGCCTTTAATGTGGGAGGAAACCAAACAGCACAGCTCCAGAAAAGCCACTGCTGTGGCTAGCATGACCCAGGCTCTGCCCTCCAGGCCAGGCATGTTCCAGCTGCTGGCACCTCTTCAAGCATGGGTCGTGCTAGGAAATGAGCACTGTATGTATACAGGACAGGCCATCTGAGAATCATTTTAGCATGGATGCATCCAGGGAGCTTGATTGAAGAAATTCTCTCATTAGGACTTTGCTGTGCTCCTACCTAGGCCAGGAGCATAAGGTTTAGCTCAGAGAGCTCAGTGAGACAGAGCAGTTATGTTAGGGCTGTGCAAAAAGCTCTCCAGCAAGCAGGTGCTGCTTTTAAGCTACCTTCAAGTAAAGAGAAATCTCCATGCCACTGGCATATGGGTGATAGTGGGGATGACACCCTGAGATTGCATGGAAGTCATCACTGGTCACACAGGGATGGCTGAAAATGGACAGAAAGCAAGTCTAGTGGGGCTGTTGGAAGGGGATGAGTGAAAAGCCCTCACCTCAACCAGGCAAGAGAGCTGGTCTTTGCCTCGGCTGCAGGTGACCCCTGGCAAACCACTGAGGTGAACACCTGGCACACCACAAGCTTGTGGGGACAGAGGGGCAGAGGGAGGTTGGCATTGATACCGCCATACCTTGGGACCAATCTCCACCAGGTGCAGGATGTATATGTCAGGCCCCTGCTTTCACCTCACCATTCCCATGGTAGTTGTGACCATCCTGACAGAGAAGGGACTGGAGGACAATGTCTGCCCAAGTGAGCCCACCTGCTGGGAGTGTCTCAGGAGGAGAGCCCTCTAAGGCACCATAGCAAAGGGACCTTCTCTCACCTCCACATGGCAGAGGGAAACGTTAAGTCCCATGAATGCTGTAGATACCTTTAAACTGCATGAAGACCCAACCATAACTTTAGTGGTACACATTCAGATACATCTTGGTGAATTACTCACAAATTTGTGACAAACTTGCAGGATTTTGTGGTAAGAAAAGGAGAAGGGATGATCAGTTCAGCCAGTCACCAGAGTTCATTGGTTTTTAAGCTGAGAATGAAACCTGTTAATGAAGGCACTGAGACAACCTTCCAGCTTGATTAAAGGAAAAAGATTCTTTTTGCAATAGTTGGTACACCAACATATCAATGCAACGCCAAACACTCACCCTGGATTTTTTATTTTGCATGTAGTAGTTCTATCTTGCCTTCATGCTTCTTTATTTGGAGTAGAAAATGTAAGGCAAGAGGAAGGAAGGGGAGGGTAAAGGACAGAACAGGAGGAGAGGGGAAAGCGCAGAGAGCAGAAGCCCAGAGGTGCAGTACAGAGAATGCTCTGCAGGGCTCTGGTATGGCCTTGAGCTCTCTCATGCCTCAGTTTCCCCATGTGGTGACCCAGAGCTCAGCATCCCCTTTCCCAGTGATCTTAGGCCAGACTTGGTATTTGTGGAGTTGCTGGAGAGCAGATGAAGGTTTCCACATCAGTGCAGAGTAAATTGTTATTAAATGAGAGCTAATGAATGATCACATAAATCCCAAACTGAAGCAATTAGCCACTCTGCTGCTGCCAGAGTGTATTTTCTCTGCTTCCACGGTTGCCTCTAGGTGGCTGATTTTTAAATTACTCTTTCCTCATCACTTCAAGCTATTGCCTTGGGAGCCAATCAAGCTTTTTCTTCACCAGCCCCAGCAGCCCCCCCTCCTAAGTATTTCTAAGCACTCATTTACATCCAGCAGCTGTGCTCCTGCTGCAGCTCAGGTGGTGGGGCTGACCTCTTGCTCTGGATGCAGTTTATTCCTTTGAAAAAGAGGATTTGCTCAAAGGGAGGATAAATGCTGAGTGGTTACAAAACACCTTTGCACATACACACCTCCATGAGGAGCTACCAGATCAGGGACTACAGTACACACCAGGTCCAAGGTGCATGGGCAACTGTTGGCTTTGTTCATGCAGGAAAATCTGCTTCATTTCTTGTAGCAGAGCCTACATCAAAACAAAAGGGCACTTGCTACCAAGATTTCCACAGGTACCCTGACCATGTGCTGGGACAGGACTGCATATCCCTGACCAGGTTGCTGTTATTATCCCTTGGTACTGAGGCAGGAGAAAACTGAGGCAGGACAGGCAAAGGAGTCTCCAAAGTCCATCAAGAGGCAGCCACAGGGTTGCTGGCGTTGATCTGTGAGTTGGACTCACACAGCTATCAGCAGTGATTACTAACAAAAACCAGACAAGGGATTCAGGTTGGCAGGAAATGGGCTTGAAGAAGTCACAGGGTTAAAAAAAATTTTCTTGTGAATCCTGGATGCTTTAAAGAGTCCCATTTTCATCAGGTTTTTTTCAGCTGTGAGTGTGGGGTTTTCCATACCCAGACAAACCCAGCCTGAAGGACTGAGTGGGGGTCAAACACCCAGAGACACAAATTGCAGTCATTGGGCTTTTTGCCTGAATATTTGTATTTCATCCACTTTGGGTGTGCAAGATCTCAGTGCATGGCCCAGCTGGCAAGAGAGTGTGACAGAAGAGATTTAGGCAACTAGCTTTTTTTCATCACAAATCTGACAAATGGCAGCTGGAGGGCAGAAAATGTTCTTCACTTCTTTATCCCTCCCGAAAGTATGTCTCGTAAACATCTTTATGACTTGTTAATTATTTTACTTACCCATAATTAATGCTCTTTTGCTCCCTGCAAGCTGGTTAAGATGGTTTTTACCACCTGTGGCACTGTGGCTGTGGCTTCCATCTATGGCTCTGCAGAGCCACTGCCCTGGCTAGGGAGTTGGTGCTCCAACCGGCAATCCCTGGGATACTGGTGGGATCTCAGGCATGAACAAGTGGTAACCAGCTCCCTGCAGCCCATTTTTCTTGATTGACTGCACCTTTTTATGCACTTACCTCAGTTTCTCACCATTGGTGTGAGTGGTCAGACCTTGCTGTGCCCAGAAACCTCCTGGAGGTTTGTTGGAGAGGGAGACGAGGGCAGAATTTGTCTGAGCACTGCTGGAGCTATAGTCAGCCCTGACTTTTTTTCCTTCTGTTATAGCTGGTTCAGCTGGGCACATCCAGCTATGTTTGTATTTCAGAGACATGGAAAAGTGACTTCATCACCATGGAGACAGCTATGATTTGCATCTTAATTAAGCAATGACAGATTCCCTACTGATAAAGACAATCTTTAGCTTTGGATCCCCATTGGCTTCCAGTTCCAGCATTCCCATTTATTACTAGGTGCTCCTGAAATCAAATTTTTTACTAGGTGATTGTCAGGGAGTTACCTCTTAATGATTTTGCTGTGCTGATGTTCTGATGTGAATAAATATTTCGCACTGGTGAGACAGTCAGATACTCTGGGCTGAAGAAGAGTGGGACTGGGAGAATATAGTCCTGTTCTGGATGCCATAAACCCCACCACCCAAAAGGAGGGGTGATTTGGGGAGGGCACAAAATGATGAGCAAAAGAACGGCCATGGACATGTGTATGGTGCTGACAATGCAACATCAAGGATCTCCAAAGACTGGAGATTCCGGCACTCACAAGGCAGGCAATGCCTATGCTGGATTTCCAGCCCCGGCAGCTTTTGTCCTATCCTGGGATGCCGAGATTTCATTTCCACCTCCTCTGTGCTGAAGGGGCATTGCAGAGATAGTGTTTTCTTTCTGGCCTGTGCTTATGGTAGCAAGCAGGTGCAAGGAGTCTCTTGCAAGGGTGAAAGAGGCTGCTTGGGCCATCGTGCAGGACAAGTGGAACAACACTGACTGAGGTGGAGCTGACCCACGTACAGTGGTATCCCAGCAAACTTGCACAGCCCATGCCACTGCACAGCCCCTGCTCCAACTGCAAACTGCTCTCAGGCTCTGGGATGTGTCCACAATCCTCTCAGATCTTCACTGCCATTATTGGAACCAGCACTTCCCACTTTCAGCAGCTTTATCATTCTTTCATTGTGCACAGGGCACTGGGGCAGAGAGAGACTCTATAACTGACAGCAGTACTCACTAACTTGGAGTGCCCGAAGAGTAAGGATGGGAAATCCAGTGGACCTGGCAAAAACATGATCCAGAGCTGTTCTTGTTCAATGATCACATACTGGTCTGAGAGAGCACATGGTTCACAGGCCAAACCAGACAGATCAGATCCTTAGAAATTAGGCTGATTGTTCATCTCCTCCTGGTGTGAAGCATTGACTAAACACTTAGGAACACACAGAAACCTTCACAACAGGAGGTAACTTAGCCACACGGAAGGCAGAGGTGGGTGCCTGCCCTTTAGGTAAGGATGAATTTCTTCTTGAGGGGTGTAAAGCTGAGCACCAGAGCTTTCAGAGACTGGGGATTTTGGGGGTTTATCCCATCACTGGTTTGCTGCCATAAAGAAAGTGTGAGCTTAAATCAAAGCTCTTTGCACTTCAGTGGGTCCATTTACATGTCATTCCCAATTACAAGGGCTTTTTGCCTTGTGAATTTGCTGGTGTTTGGTATGGTTGGAGCACACATTGTCACTTCCCCTTTGGCAAAGGTCTGTGATGCAGCTTT
>JAOXXN010000395.1:6892866-6920879 GCA_026770055.1 Myrmophylax atrothorax
TTTCTTCTCTGTCTGTCCACTCATTTTTCCCTGATTCAGACAAAATTACTTATTTTTGCAACTTCTCACCTGCAGGATTTGCTGAAACCTAACCAAAGCCTTGGGAGGAATGTTGAAAGTGAGGATATGAAGGCAGAGACCGATGCCTGTGCAGGTTATAGGAAACTAATACAGGTCTCAAATAACTTACGGGATTTCAATCCTAATGGCTATTCCTTTGCAGGCATATTTTGTGAATACTAAATACAATGCTCTGTTCTACAAAAGATGGTGACTCCTACATCAAAAGCATGGATTATGCCAAGCAGATAGCAGAGCTGGGAAGGGATGAAACTGCAGCTGATAACAGAAAATGGCGCTGCTTCACTGTGGTGCTCTCTCTGCCTTCTTGGCAGAAAGTAGAGAGGATGTGCCTTGCTCTGTCACGTAAAACTGGAGTTAGCAGTCAGGTCAGGTGCCCTCCCAAAGGATTGTTTAGCCTCCTGTGCTCCTTTGAGCTCTATGGCATGCTGAGCATCTCTTGCACTTGAAGGGCAGTGGACCCCTGCCTGAGTACACCAAAAAGTTAATTGGAAAGAGCAGCCATGAAAAAGGCCTGACCTTTTCCTGAATCGCAGCCCAACGCTGAGTAGCAGAGGTCATCTAATTAATGGGGAAAATGATGCTGGGAGAGAACTTCCTGCCTTGAAGGAGTGATATTGAGACTTGTTAGCACGGCCCTATCACAACATGCTTGGTTTCAAAGTGAGATGTTGTTTGCAATGAAAATGCAGAGGCTCCAGGCCTCAGGCATGGAGTGGTGTTACCCAAAATGAGATGGCTTCTTGAGGTCCAGCAGCATTGCCAGGGATTTTCCATGGTCCCTATAACCTGCTAAAATGATGCTCCTGGTTCCTGAGACTTTTACTGTCAGCAAAGCTGAACTTTGTTCCAAGGGAAACAGCCAGGTAGGATGAAGTTTTTAGACGTCACAATTGCCCATGTTGACAGGAAAGAGAGAACTCCATTTCATAGGATCACAGAATCATAGGATCACAGAATGTGCCAACTTGGAAGGGACCCATCAGGATCATGGAGTCCAACTCCTGCAGAGGACACCCCAAAAATCACACCATGTGCCTGAGAGCATTGTTTGAGGGCTTCTTGAATTTCTGTATCTCATGCTCTTAGCACATCCAAGCCCTAACAGGTTTCCTGCTCTCCATGTGCTCCATTCAATTCTGAAAGAAACTCCTCCCTTGACACTCCTTACAACATTTCCAGGGTTATTCTCCATCTTCCAGCAGACTGAATCAAAGGGACTCCTTGGACCTAGTTCAATGGACCACGTTACTAATGCATATCCATTGGGATGCTTCTCATTTCACTGGTCAATAGATGTTCCACATCTGGTTTCTGATGAAGGAAAGCAATCACTGCTCAGTGTCACAGGATATCAGCTAACACTGTCACTGGCTTATGCAGATAAACTCAACTCCTTTGGGCTTCAAAATGCTGAGACATCATGTGAGTCTTGAGAGAGGTGCTGCAAGTATTGGGATACTGCTCTTTCCTCCACAGTGACTCTCTGTATTTAGCATGGACACTTATAACCAACCTAATGCACGTGCCTGGGCCTATCTGTCTGTGGGTGTGATGAGATATCCTGTACTCAGGTCCTCCTCCACACTGTACTCACCAGACAGTCTTAAAAAGCTATGAGAAGTGCAAGGGAGAGCAATAGCTCACCTTTTTCACCTTCTACAAGTGGCAAAGCCAAGGCTAATACAAGAAAATCAGTTAGGATGAATCTAATTGCATTTTCTCTGAATCAGAACAGACTTTAGCTTAGTCAGAGGCTCAAAAGGAAACAGCGAGGGAATGCATAAACCAAAAAAAGTAAAAGGATCTGTTAAGTTGTCAGTGATTTCCCCATCAGCCATTATCAGCCACTCCAGAAAACGTGAAACCTGGTGTGAGATCCTCCACAACGCATTGGTGCTGACTGACAGCACTTAAGAGGAACACAAAGAAAACTGGGTAGGAAAAGAAGTATTGAGTGAACTAAGAGATGGCAGCAAATGCAGACAGGTAAATGGACAGCTGTTCAGAGGACCATGGGAAAACCAAACAGCTGGAATTTCAAACCACAGAAATGTAATTTGGATTAGTCTTCTCAGAGTGCTTTCTCTAGAAATGTCTGCTATTCTCTCACTAATTTGATTTATTGTGGTCATAAAGAGAGCAAATGTGGAAATGAAAATAAAACAGGGATTACCAGGGCAATATATTAGAGACATGTCAGATTTGCTACAACACCTGTTTAGCAAGCTTGAAATCAATTAAAACAAAAATCTAATTTTCACATTTTTTAAATAGGTCATTGATTACAGCTATTTGCTTCAAGAAATAAACCAAGCAGGTGTTACTAAAAGATTTACTCCCTTTGGCAAGAATTATATCCATTTCTCTAATAGCAGTGTATGAGCCCTGTGTGATGAAGGCAGGGGAGTCCTGTCTCCCAGTTTAAAGCAGGAGAGATATGTGCAAATAAATGCTGTAATTAAAACTGACATTTTTCGCTCGACTGCTAACAGCAACCACAAGGATGAAAAATGACATTAGTTCCACCAGGGGCAGAGACACCACTTGTTGTAAGAGATTAGGGAGAGCATTAAGGTGGTGATGAAGTGACTTGCAAGCTCTTGCCCAGGGATGCTGGACTGATCCACGATGCCATTCCCAGCATGATGACTGGCACTGGTACTGATGGAGAGGGGCCAGCTTTTGTCGGAGCTGTTGTTTGCAAATATACTCACCATCTGAGATGTAGTGAGAAAAACTCTGCTCTCAGCAAAGGCACAGTGCCGAGAGCTTTCCAGCAGAGAGAAGCTATTGTGGTGGGGAGACTTGGGTGGTTTACAGGGACAAATAGATCAGTAATTCAAATACTGATGGGCTGGCATGGAAACTCCACCACTAAATATTCCCAAGGCTGTGGTCCTATTCTCCATCCTTGTCCATTGTAGACTCATGGACAAGCCAAATGCAGAAAAGTAAGAGGCTGCAATTGAGTGACACACCCAGATTTTTCAGGAGCACCTCTTGCCTTCACAAGTTCCCAAGTGCTGCACAAACTTTACACAGGCTAAGTGCCTGGGGTCAAGGGAGTGGTGGGGCACAGCAGAGGAGTACTGAGGATGGGGAGCTCTGGAGATGTGGGAACCTCAAAGGAGGTGATGCTGAGATGTGACAAATGTTCTGAGTACCAGGAACATTCACACAGTTTTCTACCCATCAGTCCACACTCACCTTTGGGAAGGAATTATGCCAGTAGAGTCAGGGAAGAGGCCTTAGTCGATCTTGTAAGCAACCGTGCTGTCCAGGTGCATCCTCAGCATCATACTCAGCAGCTTCACTCCATATCTAAACAGGGAGCCCAAGACACCATCCTTGGCAGCCACACTGGTGCTCATTTGCGGAGGAATTAAAAAAAGACGTGGCAATTTCACAATGCTGTGACATCAATCAGAATTCATAAACAGCTTCCTGAAACATTACACATGGTAACCACGCTGCATCTTGTCAGTAATTAGATGCCAATGAATAATAAAGTGTGGCTGATTCAGCATCTCTGGCTTTGTGTTTTCTTTTCTGCTCTTGTTGCCTCTTGAAGTGGAAATTTAGCTAATTTATTCTGTCCAACACAGCAGCATAAGAGCTTGGGTGTAAGTGTTGCATTTGTGTCTGAAAGGAGGCTCAGGTGGCTCCAGCACAACCTCACCTATTAAACAACCCAGTCGAGAATACCTTTCCTCTAACTTCTGCATGAAATTTGTGAGTACCACCTACCACTTGATATACAATCATGGTTTTTCTTTCCTCTGAAATGAAATGCAGAGTTTAAATCATGTTTGCTCAGCTCTATGAATGGCACCACTGGTGTGGTCCATCCACCCTATGAGGAGTAAAAAAGACATGAATGCAGTCAGCACCAGCCCATGCCTTGTAAAGACCACATTTTATTATCTCTAAAAAACAAGATAGAAGTGCCTTAAAATGAATGCTGAACAAAAGATTAATCAAAACAACTTAATTAGAGGCATGAGGCTATTTACATTGGCTTTTGCTCTTCTAATTGAGCATTAATTTTCATGCTTGGGAGTAACCAAGAAAAACAAGACTCATGTGGCTTCATGGAAACTTGTGCTGTTAATGAAAGCAACTCTCACCCTGTGCAGGAAAACAGCAAAGGAGATGATTAGGAAACAGCAATCCAGGTGCTGATGCATTTTGAAATGCCACAGGTTTCTGCTGTCTGTACAGGGAAAAGACAGTCCCTGAGAGTACCACATCTCAACCTCCTCCTCCAGGTCTTCTCAGAAATCCCTATATGGCCACAGAAGAGCCCGCTGCTGGTCCACCAGGAGACAAGAGCCTCAGCAAGCAGAGATGGGTACCCCATGAGGCTAGTCCTCCACAGACAGGGTAGGAATCCAGCCTGGGAACCCACAGCCACCATGCTTCCCTTTCCTTCTTCAACTGCTTTTCTTTCTTAACTCCCTTAAATGTTCTTAAATTTTAGTCTGGACATGCTGTAAGTGGAAGGAGAAAACCTCCAGCAGACAAGCAAGGGATTTAACAGTTTTTCATAACTTTCCCCTCCAAAACTATACTTCACTTATAAGCCAAAATTAACAGCATGACAGATTCAAGCAAAAGCAGTGATAAGGATCAAGTGAGAAAAAGTAAATAAAACTTGATTTGATCAAATATCCACAAGCAATTCGCACACTTTCTGAGCACAGCTCTTGTGACACCTGCATGGAGGGCAGTGTCCCTGCCTGCACAGCACAGCCTGTATGTGCACGAGCTAAGCCTCTTACTTCAGGTGATAAAGCTTGATTTATAAATCATTTCAGTCCAAATGGTTGGTAAGCACTTAAACATTACAGTATGTATCAGCTGGGCTGCGAAACAGAATTAGAAATGAGCTTATATAGTAAGATTAGTGCAAGTGGCTCTCTCTGTAGCAGGAGGGAGAAGAGTTGCCAGGACAAAAGCACAGCAGCATAGGAGATGGGGGAATGTGACCTGTAGGAAAGGTTCATAAACTCTGAACAAGACAAAACCACACTTTCCTCTAACAAACCTAGAACAGGGATAAATATCACTCCTGAAGGCCTGTAATCCCTGCCCTGAGTGACTGTGTGAAACAGGAGATACACTAATGTTGTGGCTTTAATACTGGCAAGAGGGAAAATGTGAAACACAAGTAAGTTTGAAGGAGTTGCTTCATGTCCAAGCAGCAACTGCCGTGCTTTGCTGACTGGAAGCAGTGGAGGTAAGTAGGGACAGTGGAGATCCAGCCAGGATATGCTGTCTGCCCCACCAGCTGCCCAAGGGGTTGACCCCTTCCTGGGAATCCACAGCATGGAGGTGACATTTGGACTTGTCCATAAACATTTCCATAGCATCAGAGGAGATGTCCTGGCATTCAGTACAAGTGAACACAACCCTCTGTCTCTGTGAACAGACTGAGGAGAAATAGTCCTTTAGCAAGGTCCAAATCCAGAAACTCAGTTTCATTCTCCTATTGTAAGAAAGAGGTTTATTGCTTTCATCTCACTACGCTTTGAGCCTGGAGGGCAAACTAGGAAACCTACATTTACTGCACACAAGAAGATGACTGAGAGAATTTCAGGCTGATCTAAAGAAGGAAAGGAAGGCAGGAATGCAATGCCACATCAGCATGAACATGGCACAAGTGAGCAGAGAGGGACTAATAAAGTGGAGACTGGGAAACAAAACCTTATTAGATTGTAACTTAGAACTAGAAAAAGTCTTTGTCAATGAAATATAGAGGACTCATTTCTCCCTTCAAGCATTACCCATAAAAGGTTGCACCTGTATTGTCTCTAGTTCTGTTGTGTTACCAAGTCTATATGCTCATTTATTTTTTATTCTCTTCTCCCTCATTCCATAATCTTCTTGTTCCTAAGTATGAAAAATACATGTAATCAATTTGTGAATTTCACTTGCCTTTTACTGACAATGGACTTTGTCAGAAATATCAAAGAAAGTATATAAAAGATTTCTAAGAAGCAATTTTTTTAAGACTTCCTTTTGTTCAGGGTCTGATTAACAATTCACAATCAAGCCATCAGAGTTTGCAAAGACCTGACTCAAGACCTGCCACTAGAAGGAAAATGCAAAAATGATACAAGTTTATTGGAAACACTTCCAGCTTTCCCAGAGTGGGCAGCCAGGTGTCCATGTGCCTTCCACCTCACATCCAATTCCCAAGAAGGATGAGGAGGAGCAAACTGGCCAGGATGTGGAGCAGATCAAAGCCTCCTTTTGTGGGTCTATCTGGAGCCATGCCACCCAGCCCCACAAGGACATGTCCCCTCTGAGGCTCCTTGTGAAATTTGGCAACAGGTACCTGAGTGAAAATACTTTTCTCTCTCCTGATTCTTCAGCTGTTACATCCTTTCTTATGGATTCCCCCTCTTGTGGAATAACTGCTATTATTATTCCTGGAGATAGTCTTTGGATACATGCCTGGATGTGGCTTTTCACACCACGGGCAGGCTTGAGCTGGGGCAGAATGTTTATCCACAGCTGGGGCTGAGCTGCTGTGCACCCTTGTGCTTTTCAGAGCTGGGATGTAATGCCTCGTTGACCATCCAGGTCCAATGATCCCTCAAATTCTTTTTCAAAAGCCTCCTACTCACTTCCTTATCTCTTTAATGGTCTCACGGTTATTTAATTTAGCTCCTTGGAGTTTCATTTTCATTTTAATTTCCCCAAGGTTCTCTTACTTATTTCTTTTTTTTTTTTTTTAACTGTCTCTATTTCAACATCTGCAATCAACTCTAATTGAAGTTCTTTCTGGGCCAAGCCAAGATGTGTAGCTAGAAAACATTGCCTAAAAGATCCCTCTACTTTTTTAATTCTGCAGTTAAAGTTATTGTATTATTTGAAGAGATTGTCTGCACACAGAAGTTGGTTTTTCCTGAATGCTTTGCTTAGACAGGGAGGCTTCTCAATGTCAGAGGTTAAGGCATGAACACCAACACGTGTAGCCACTGATCCCAGGTTCATGAAGGGTCACAGGCATATCTGTGTGGTAATTTGTGTTAAATTTTACAAGATCCCAGCTGCTCACCCTTGGCTGATTTTGCTGTGACAGAGCCTGAAGGAAGAAGAACAAGGAGTTATGACCCAAAATATGTAGTTGGTGATTCAGACCAGAAGTATCTCCTGGGTACCATGGGGCAAACTCCAGAAAGCTTGGTGGATCTGAGGCATTTTCTCTCTGGAAATTATTAAGCCCCAGAGAATCAAGATAATTCTAAAGCAAAATACATTCTGTTATCTTTGAAGCATTTTTTCTAATTTAATTTTAATGATGCTTATGAGAAATGTGACGCCTGTGTGTCTGCTTTGTAATTGCAGCATATTCCATCTCCAAGGCTCTAATGTCATTTTACGGAGGGTCTGCTGATTTCCTGTTGTATCCATTGCAATGCAGCTTCAGACTATTTGGTAGACACTCTGGAAATTACATATCATATTATAACTTCCCTCCTCAGACATGGGTTCTGTGGCAAACCTGAGTTTATTAGTTCTGTCATAAAAGGCAACAGTTTTGCCTAATGTGAGGTTGAATTATGGATTTGAAAGTATCACATCTGTTATGAAAGTGTTTAAGGAAATGTTAAGCCAATAAGTTATCCAATATTACTGGAAAAAATGGAGCTCTTGCCAGGTTATGACTTGTCACTTTAATTGTCCCAGCAGTCACATTATCTATATTTACTTGAATTTGAGATTGCTGGATTAATTCACTTTTTTGTTGGTTTGTTGTTGTTGTTGTTGTTGTTTTTTAACTGTGGGCTGTCAGACAATCTGAGATCTCTCTGCTTCTCCCCTTTCACTCTGTCTTGCTCTCTGAAGGAATGCCCTTTAGGATCTAGCAGCACATTTTAAGAGACCATTTATTACTCTCTTCTCTTCCAGTAGTGATTCTCTCCAGACAAGAGAACACACTGATTTTAGTTTCCATCTCTCCACTTCCTTGGAATACACTAAGTATTTTATTACAATATTTTTCTCAAGTACCAAAAGTGTTCATTGAAAACAGTTTCTGATGTTTTTGAAGGCATTTCCAACAACTATTGATTATCCTAATTTCTTCTTGATCTTGACCACTGATCCTTCCCTGTGCATGTAGTAAAGCTACAGAGGAACCAAAGCAACATGTTAGAAGTTTACATTCAAGCTCAGATCTGAGCTTTCTGGCAGTCAGGTGTTCATCTTGAAATAAAATGGGAAGGGAATCACAGAATTCCAGGGTTGTTGGAGTTGAAAGGGGCCTCTGGAGATCATTAGTCAAAATCCCCTGCCAAGACAGGGTCACCTAGAGCTGGTGACACAGAAACAAGTCCAAGTGGGCTTTGAATGTCTCCAGAGAAGGAGATTCCAGACCTCCCGGGGCAGCTTGTTCCAGCTCTTCTATGTCGTCTGAAACAGAGTGTGGGAAATCTCAGTTAGGTGTAAGGAAAAAAGGAGTTTCCGGTGAAGGTGTGAGGGGGAATCTCCAGTTTTGGAGACAAGAAAAGCTTGACAGCACAAGGCAAGTCATCTGACCCAGGTGTGTTCAGGAACTAGGCAACCTCCAGACTTCCCTTCCAACCACGATCCTACACCTTCCCTGTCTTCCCTGAACCAAACAAACCAGACAAACATCCATGACTGACAAAACCAGCAAACACAATGTAGCTGTTGTGCATTGCATAGAGTTACACTGGTATAAAAGAAATCTAACACCTCTTTGTACTGGAAGTGAACTGACAAGAAGTTTCATGCCCATCAAACACCAGAAAAACTCTCATCGACTCCATTTCTCACAGCTCTGTTCACACCAACATTTTAAGTTATTAGGGCTGTAATACATAACTAATGCTTTCTTATTTGGCAGCCTTATTAAACCCTGGAGACTGACTTAAGCTCCTAGTTTGTTACATTATTAAGCTTGTCATTCATTATTAGATCAGTGCCAGTTTATTGCAGCTTTGAGCTACAGACTATTAAATGCCAAAATCAGCATTTACATAACATTAGGAGAGCACAGGCCCACAGAAAGTTGAGGGAGGCAAAATTGTAAGCTGGCACCTCATCATTCATGTTCATTGAAGAAGAAGAAGCTGGCTAGCAAGAATCACAAAGACAGAGCCTGGTTCTTCATGGCCTTCCTCCCATGAGGGAGGGCTGTACCACAGCTTCTGCTTCCACAGTTATAAATAAGATTGTGTTTGTTGGCTGGGAGGAGGTGTTTGTTGGCGGTGTTTGTTGGCTGGGAGGAGGTGTTGTCCTGGAGGAGATGATGGCCCCAGAGCAGCTGGACTGTCCAAAGGGGACCTGGAGCAGTTTCTGTCCTCTTGGAGGAGTTGATGGCCCCAGAGAAGCTGGACTGTCCAAAGGGGACCTGGAGCAGTTTCTGTCCTCTTGGCAGGAGCAGCTTCATCCCACTTTTTCTTAGGGAGTTCCCTGTCTGGGTCTTATCTGATGCTGTTTCAGATCTCAGCCTTGCAATATGCAGCAAGTTATGGCAGCCAAGCCAAACTACATTTTTTAAGGTGGAGCTTAACCAGTCCTTCAATATCATTATAGTGGTAGTATCTTCTGAAGGACAAACAGGTGCCCATACCAACACCCAGCACTTATTTTGTGCTTTGCAGGGTCTAAGAACCAGACAATGTGGGTGCAGAGCATCTGTTTGCCTGAGCCTCCCATCTAGCAAGTTGAGACACAGGACTGCACATCTCTAGGGATTATTGCCTGTGAGCCTGGAAATGAGAGCAGTTCTAACCCCGTGTGGCTGCAAGAGAGCAACTCATCCACTGCCAACACTGAGATTTGCCTCTTTTTTTTAACAGGATTGAATAAGTGGACTCTTGTGACAAATTCAGATCAGCCCTGTGGAAGCTTGTTTCTCCTTGCTGTGGGAGCAAGCCTTAGCATATGCAACAGGCAGAGCAAAGCAGAGAACCTCTGTCCCTGGAGATGCTTAGAAGGAGGAGTCTCACACTGCCTCTCTGCTCAAGGACTATACTCCATTTTAAGGGATATCTTGATTTGTGAGCAAAGAATTTTTCAGCATTTGAATTTTTCTTATATAACTTCAGGTTTCTATAAAAGGAAAATTTGTCTGTCTCTTGAAATGCTGATCTTCCAGGTGAACCTTCTTCTATTTTTAGTGTTGAGTCTTACTGGTTTCTTTTCTCATCCTCTGTAATTCTAAATTCTCTGATGAATTTCTCCAAAGTTCCCTGCAAAAACTGAAATCCCCAGTTTTAAAAGAGTAGACACTTACGTAACTCAGTATTTTTTTCTACATCATGTACCTTTGATCTGTCATCCATATTTCATTTCCTTGCCATCACAAGGGTCTCCTATTTGATGTTAATGGGGAATATTCTTCCATTCTTTTCATAAACTGTTTTTCTTTACAGTTTATCAGGATCAGAGAGCAAACATTACAGGGTCTGATTAACACAGATTCATTTTATGGCTTTCATCCTCTTCTTTAACTATTTGGCAGTTAAGAGAACATGTCTGATGTGCTCCTGGTGGGATTCTCAGCTGGTTCATCCTCCTGTTCAGTCCTTCTGGTCATGTGACTGTCCTTCACTTTAATTCCTCTAATAAACTGAGGAAAAGGTATGTGAATAAATCACTGTGTGAGGGAAAGTTACACACATTGTTTAGGAAGTAAGGGAAGATCAAAGGTCTGGTAAGCACATACAGCAGTGTATCAGCTTATGAATGAGCACATGAACATCAAAAACACCTTTTGTTCAGCCACTCAGGGCTCATTCACAGTCACATCAGCTTTTCCTGACATAAGGTCCCAGCAGCATCATGTTGGCTGCTGATGGCATGTAAAGGTCAAGTCCCTCTTTAGGAGCATTGCTTCGTCTGTGTCTCAGGGGATGGGACCCTGGACTTCATTCACCCCCTCCCCTGCTACTGTGGTACTGACAGTGATGAAGTACTGGGTGACTACATGTTTCTTACTGTCATTTTATCAACAGGTGGCATTAAAGCCTCCAGCATTTGTATTCAGAAACCCTCCCATCAGCCCTCGTGCTCAACACCATCAGGTTAGCACTGAATCGACACCCCAGGGGTCATGTTTGGTGTCTTCTCAATCTTTATTCCCAGACTGGTCTGGAGATTGACAAGGCAGTACCAAATGAAGGAATGAGCCAGGCTCACATTTACCCTTCACTAGGTACTGGGAGAGTTGAACAGAGAACAAATCAGTGACATAAAGCTGAGATACTTTTCAGAAAAGTGACTCTGATTATAAAATCAAAGCTGGGCCCATGTTGAGCTTCTCAAAACCAAAGCTGGGTGTGGCAAAACACCCTGTGCTTCAACAAGACAGTTGCTAAAGGGTTTTCTCAGGTCTAAAACCACATCCTAAGAACACTAGACATTTTGCTAACTCCCAAATGACCTATGTTCAAATCCATCATGCATCTCAATGTGTATGACAGCAGTGTTGCCATAGCTGTCAGCTTCGGAGGCTGCTGCTTTATTTCTTATTTGATATAGTCTACACCTGAGAGCTTTTTGTTTTTCAACACCTTTTTCTCTTGATCTGAACTTAATGTGCCTTGTCATGAAAGGTTTTGAAAGGCCTTGGGTTCACTGTGACTGAGAACAGCTCGACACTGTAGTCAAATGTCATACTGTTCTTCCAGCTTTCTCTGTCAAAACCGTGAGTCCTTGAAAACATCCATGAGCAGTTTATTGGCACAACTGCAGCTAAAGCACAATCCTCTGGGTAATTCTCTGAAATAACACACTTTCCACTTTTAATAGTTCAGCCCATGGGAGAACTGCCTCAATGAGCAATTCTGGGTATTGAACACCCCTTTGAGCATCTTCTCTTCAGTAGAAAGGAACCTTTCTTGAAAACATGTGATAGACCATTAGGAAAAGTGTTTAATAAATATGAGCACCTTAAATATATCTTGAGTGTTGTCCTTACTTGTAACTAATTTTGTTAATGAGGAGTTTAAACCGGACTATTCATGAATTTTTGCTGTCATTGCCTTTAGCAATTCCTGCCACTATAATTGATTTAAAAATTTAGCACTTGTGTCTATTTAGAACTGTGCTCAGGGTTTGAACATTCAAAATCTCCATACAGAAAGGAGAATTACAGAACTGTTAACTTTCAAATGGTCTCTAATTTGGCAGTCTGTCTGCAAGAAAGACGACAGGAAAAAATCAGTGTTATTGTGATGGTAAATCAGTTGTGTGGCAGGAGAACATCAGGTCTAGTTGACAAAAAATTCATTGTTTATTTTCCAAATTTTCCAAATAATACAGTCTCTTTTAATTTTACATTGTTTTTCCGTTACTGGCTTGAAGTTGTTTAGATGCAAGATCGTATCTACTTCAGCTCTCATTTCAAGGTGGACATCCAATTATTTCTACCAACTTTGCTGATACTTTTCTGCTAGGAAACTCTTTAGGCCAAAACATTAAAAATTAAGAGATATATGCAGAAAAGGAAAAAAACTGGCTGAAAATATGTCTCAGATAATTAAACGTTATTCATTAATTTTCCCAATTGGCTCTCCAGATCATGTTGACACATTGCTCAGGGCATTTTCCCCTTGCTTGTTCCTCTCAAGAGCATGACTTTCACAAACTTCCTAATTTCAATCACATCCTGCAACAGAGCTCTGAATAGAAAATGAGAAGTTCTACAAGAGACAATGTCACTGAAAAGTGACAAGACTGAAAGACCTTGCTGTGAAATTCAGCAGACATTAGGGTTGATGTCACCAGAGCCATGGAGTCCTTGCAGATCCAGCTCATGGTAACCAATGAAATCGGTCTGCAACACATGGCCCAAAATTTATGGACTTCACAGAGGTAAATACTCTTTGAGCTCCTTCACAACTCGGCACCCAGAGATTTTGGGGCCTCTGAGCCTTCCAGGACCTACTGCTACTATATAAGTGGGCTCCTGCCTCAAGTCACTTCAAAGCAGCTGCTTTAAGAGCTTCAGTTTCTCCTGCATTCATCATCAGAGGTGGATGCTCCCAGAGATCACAAACACTGGTGGTGTGGATATATCCCCAAGGGGGAGGTAACAAGCACTGGGGGGCTGCAGTGATGAGTTTCCTTCATGACATCTCTACAAAAATGAAAGACAGAAGCCCATGTCTCCTGCTCCTGCATGATGCAATGATCTGAATATGAGATATTAGCATGGTTGGGCTAAGACCAGAACACACTGAGAGGAGACTTGGTGATGAGAGCTACCTCATGAGCCAGGCACTGGGAATTGTGCACACTGGTGTGGATTGGAAAGATGTCAAGAAGCATTTTGTGAGGACATCTTGGCTACACTGAATGAAGGTTTTGAGCCTTCCTGTGCCACCATGGCAATGAGGCCAGGGGTAGCAATGAAGAATGGAAGTATGAAGCTGGAGCTTGGTTTTCCATTGCTGTTGGAAGGTTCATCACTAGAGGGAGACCAAGACCTACCCTATGGTTGATGGGCATTCATGTCACCTCTGACTGGAATATAGGAAGGATAAGCTCTGACTTACTGTTTTCCTCTTTTCCCAAAAATATTTGGGGTTCAGCTCAGGGAGACAGTTTGATGTGACTATTACTGTCACACAGTACAGTCTGCATGGATGGTGCACAGTACCCTCAGGATTTCCTCCCAGTTTAATGCGAGAGGCCTGGTTCAAACTTCCTAAGCGTTATCGTTTGCCTGGTTTTATTATGTGACTTAGAGAGGAGGACTTGGTCTGGTCTCAGGGGAGAAGTGTGTACATCTGAAGTACATCCATTAGACTTCAAACACTGTCTGGGGCTTTGCCACTGGGAAAAAAACAATGTTATCATGCTTCAAATAAAGCTTTAAACCCAGTGCAATTCAAAATTTTATAAAATAGGCTTAGAGTTTCCCTCTGTTTCTCGTGATGGTCAAGGTGATATTTGTTCTCTGAAAGTTTATCTTGCTTTTGTGCCATCAATGTGCTGAAGAAGAGACTGATGAAACTTGCTGGAGGTGTGGAACAAGGTTGGGGGCACAGCCAATGCTCTGCCCCTCTGCACCCTCAGGTAACACAAGCTTTTTGCTTCACAAACCACAAGCAAGTGGAGAAGGATTTCAGACCAAATCTCATGCCAGCTGGTTGGCTCCCTCTCCTAAGTGAGGTGCTACTTTTGTAACAGAACCTGTAGAAACACTTCCTGGTTTGAAACCTGTATGTTTATTCTAATTTCCAAGATATTCTGTTTGCAATAGTTTCTTGCCAAAGGTTTCAAGCATCTTTGTCTAATTCCTGGCACATTTATATTTTTTGGCTACTTTGTGGAGCATTTCTGTGAACTAAAATTTGGTTGCAGCTTGTGTTTGCTGGTACTTGTGGCCTCTCCACCACATCCCTCCTCTGGGAGCAGCTGATGCAGAAATATTTGCATTGCAACCTGATGAGTCTCATCAAACACTGCTAGTGTAAACAGAATCAGATTTACAAAACAGTGTGTGTCCAACAGCTACTGGGGGCTGCTATCGATGGAGACAGAGACAGTCACCATCCGTCATCTGGTGGAAGGGCACAGCTCATGTCTCAGTTCAGTCCTCATTCTTATGCAGCTGGTGGGATGTCTGTCTTGGTGGGATGCAGCCAAAGCTGCCAGGGATGGAGCCTGCTGGAGAGATGCCACCCAACTGTGCTTCTCTTGATGTAGACAGGGGAAGCAGCAGAGGATGGTGTGGGGCTGGGACAGGAAAGCGCTGCCATGGCCCTGTCTCCACTCCAGTGTGCCAGCTGCTGGTGGAGAAAAGTTATTGACTTACTATGTTTTGCATTAGATTTTGGTGCTGCAGCTGGTCTCTGCTCCCACGTTCCCTAAGGTCCATCCTCCCATGCACTCAGCATCCTGGCAGAGAGCTGCTGAATGGCTGCATCCCTCACTTTTTCACACTTCAGCTGTTTTGTCATTTCTTTTCCTGGTGCTGCTGCAATATATTACCTGTCAGATGAGATCCACAGGCACATGACTGCCTGCCAGGCAGAGCGTGCCCACAGACCTCTACACAGGCTGCAGTGGTGCTGTTGTCCCCTGCATAATGTAACTGGAAAACAAACACAATGTTACTTTTCTATCATCACGACATAAAACTGAAGTGTTGTTCTGTTAATCAATTCACTGTGCAGCTGTTAGGATGCGTTTTCAAGGGAAAGAGCAGAGAATTAAGAGTTTAAAAGAATATCAGGATTCCTGCACAGTGGTTTTAAAACACACCCTGCAAATCAGACTCTTTCTGGCTCCCAAGAAAATCTAATCAGTAGTTCATCTTGTTACAAGGTAGCTTCATCAGACAAAGCCACAGGATTAGTTCATCAGAACACACCCTCACTGCACACCAATCTGGTCTCTAGCCCCAAAAGGAGTCATCAAAGCAATACCCATCTCCTTCCAGCCTTGGTGGAGTTGTGGAAATACCTGTCTGCCCATTAAAGATTCACTGTGACACCAACCAACTAGTCCAGCCATCTACCTACCCCACCTGTATGTCCTGGGATGAACAGCCCCACTGAGAGGAGAGCAGGCAACACTGGGAAGATTTACTTAAAGTAGTTCCTTCATTTAATCTACTTATTTGGTGTATAGAGCACCTGAGCTGGTGGTTGGGTGCTGCCAAATATGTTGGCCATCACTGATGTCCTGGAATTTGCAAACTAGAGGTGCTTCTGAGGCATTGCTTTCACATCATTCATGTCTCCCAGCAGCACTCCTGGCTCCTAGGCTGGTCCCCAAGAGATCTGATCTTGGACCTCCTTGCAAGCCATGCAAGGGCCATCTGGACATGCCCTGCCATGACAGTAAATGACTGGCTGCTTTTAGGGCTGTGGGGATCTTTTAGGTCCCTCACTTCAGACCAGTAGCACCAAAGCCATGTCTTTCGATCTGGAGTAAGCACAGGGTCTCCCTAGGTCCCAGCCTGAGACTTCTCTGCTGAATCTGGAGGTGTTTCCTTGCTCTGAAGAGCAAAATCTTCCTAAAACAAAGCACTGAACATCAAACCAAGAAGGTATGAAAGAGCAGACCTGAAATTTACAGATGTTTTTTAACAAATAGAAAGGCTTATGAAAGATTTGAGTGAAGGAAAAACACCCTGAGGAACTGGTCACAGTGAGACAGGAGCCAGTCCAGGTCAGCTCAGCTGCTGTTGCAGCCCACAGTGTGGCAGCTCAGCAAAGTTTCTTGTCTCCATCTGCTGCCTGGACAGGTAACTCACATCACACTGGCTTTTAAGGACGTTTAAAGATGCCCATGGAAGTTCATGCTCCTCATTTCAGGGGGACACATGCTAACTCAGGTCTAGATCAGTCTAGATCAAGTATGGCATGTAGGGATGAAACTTTTCTTAGAAATGTAATTTTTTTTTATTAAAATAAATAACAGTTGTTCTGCTATTGCTTAAAATAAACGAGTCAGATGGTTCTACTCAGGCTTAGCTTAGTAATAATTTCCACGGAAGTCTTTTCAAGAAGCTTGAACTTGGAGAGGTGACTCTCCAAGTCAACTCCAAGAAGCTTCAGCTTCCT
This sequence comes from Myrmophylax atrothorax, assembly GCA_026770055.1. Lineage (NCBI taxonomy): Eukaryota > Metazoa > Chordata > Aves > Passeriformes > Thamnophilidae > Myrmophylax > Myrmophylax atrothorax. The sequence goes on from JAOXXN010000395.1 coordinate 6,909,513, forward strand.
TTCAATTTTAGCCAGAACGTTGTTACTGCAGCAAAATTGCAAGAGCTGCTGATGGAGCAGTTCTTTACTTTTGTCAACCAAAACAAGTGCTCCAAACATGCTTCTTGCTGCCCTGTTTGTAACAATCAAGCTTATATGTCAAAACTACCTAAATACTGCAGAGGTCTGCCACAAAAATTGAAAAAGAGAATAAACTTTCCTGTCTGCCTTGAAATAAAAATATACTCCACCAGTATTATTTACTGTCATTTTAAATCTACACAGACACTGCTGATTTATCTAGTAGGCAGGTGGGGATGAAGAACGATGGCCAGAACTAGCATAGCAGCAAAGCTGTTTGCTTATTTTCTGAGCATGCTTGAGAAAAAGCTGTTCACAGTAGTCAATTGTGCTTGAATGTCATCTCAGAGAAACTGAGTCCTTTAAATTCCTAACTAAAAATATTAATTTTATATTAATATTGATTTTTTTACATTAGCCAGAGAGTTATTAACATATTAATGTGCTGTACCACTTTTATGCAAAATTTTTAAAAAGTTAGATCACACCATAGGTTGATAACACTTATAAAAGCTTAACTACAGTGCATTCAAATTGACCTCTATCAGCTAAACTTGTTAGCTCACCAAAGAAGAGTAGCAAAGTAATTTAAAAAACCCCTATTCTTTGTGAAAGCATCTTAATTGTGGTCTGTATTTTTCAGCTCATAAATTCAAATGATCAGCTCATAGTCAAGAGAGAGATGAAAGGTGGCTGCTGCTGGAGAAATCAGGGAGGAATGCAATAGTAGCAGCACTCCCAGTAGTGTGCAGAGGTGTCAGGATTTCTTGGCATAATGTATTGATTTATATAAAAACTACTTTATATAAATGCAAACAAATAAAACTAAATGCATAAAGATTGGAACAGAGCTATCAGCAAATCTAAAGACTAGGTGATTGTATCTTGTAAAACTGCAAACTGCAATGAATAAATTGCTTAACATTATATTTTCTTAAAGAATGTGGAAAAGTTACTCTCAAAAGGATGGAAGAATATAACACCAGAGAGGTAATTTTTACCTGTAAATGTATACCTTTGGTGAGATTAGTTAGGGAAACTAAAATACTGGATGCAGTTCTAACTGGCAGTTTTAAAAGAGATGTTTAATGATGGGAGAGGTTTCAGTAAGAAACCACAGAAAGATCTGAGAAGTGAAAAAGATGCCTAACAAGTACAAGAACTGAGAAGCTCCATCTGCTTGACTTCATCAAAAAGAAGAATAAAAATTATTTTGATCACAGAGTGTAAATACCTTTAAAGAATGGAATTCCTAAGAAAAAAAGGAGACGTGAAACCAGAACCAGCGGCTGGAAGTTACAGACAGACAATTTCCAATGAACTACAGAATGGGGGTTTTTTTCATGTGAGAAGTGATTAGCCAGCAAGGCAAATTAATTAAGGTAGGGTCCATACCTTGGTGGTTTTCTGAGGAATGAGAAGCATTGCCACCATTTCCTGCAGTCAATGTGATAACCATGTGGAGTCCATTTCAGAAAGTGCCTTCTTCTACCCTTGGATTACTCTGAATCAAAGACCCACCTGTGCATCCTCTCTAGAAAGCAATGGGAGAGTGATTTCTTGACTTCCCAGTCACAGCTGACCCTACTAAAGCAACTCTCCCACTTCTGGAACTCTTTCAAAAGGAGCTGTATTTCACAGCCATTGACCACAGAGCAATGCCAGCACTTGGTGCTACAGAAGTGGTGCAAGGGGGCTCAGCAGCAGATGAAGCTCTGGGAGATGCTCACCAGGAATCCAGGCAAGACTCTGTCTGCAGCCTGTGTTAAGATTCAACAAAAGCTTCCCCCCAGACTAAAATGAAACACTTCAGGCTCAAAGAACCAGTGCTGCATTTTGCAACATTATTTTGGGTCTTGCCAAGCTGCCCTAGCAAGCAGCACAGGTGACAGGTAACTGGACCTGTGCACAATCTGAGAAATGAGAGGTTACCCTCAAGTGAGAGGAATGGCTGATGGTTTCTCTATTAGTTCCACTGAGCCATAATCCCCCACCACACTCTTCCCCTTTTACCTGGGAATTCACATCTAAGCCTGCCTTTTTTCCCAAACAAATCCTATTATTATTTGGTGTACAAAGCAAAAATGTGTAGCTTTTGGAAATGCCTACATATATCTTCACAGCTGTCAAATCCACTGTCTGCAAAGCAGGTGTTATTTTTGCCACATGCTCTGAAGGAAACAGCTTACCCCAAGCTATAGTTTTCAAGAACGCAGCCATAATATTTCAAATATGTGTACTATCATCATGACAAGTCTGTCAGTCAGTCTGTCTTGGGAGCAGCTTTATTTTTCCTGCATTAGCTGTACTGTGATCAGACAGAAAAGCCTCAATGTGGCAGACACTGAATAAAATAAGCAGTGAAAACCCAGTTCTTGCCAAGGTTCCTTGCATTCATTGGAGATCCTTCAGGAAGGCTGCTGGAGAGAGAAGCTCCCACAAAAAGTCTGTTGTGGTGGTTAGAGAGGCTTCGTCTCTGTGTTCCCCCCTGCCCAAGATCTTTTTCAATGCATAAGTGAAGGAAAAAAAGGCTTTTTTGCGTGGATGGGATGGCATGCACATGCAGGGGCACAAGATGTATAAGGAAGAAACATCAGCCTCCCTGGTGAAGTCATCTATGCTCATGTAAAGAAAACACAAGCTGCTCCTGAATGAGGGCATTAGTATTTTGTACCTTTTTATTCATCAGAGAATTCAAAGCCTGACACAGGGGACAGAAAGACCCATTTCTGATTAGACTGTGACCTGAGAGCTTGCAGCAGCCAGGGCTTTCCTCCCCTCCACAATGATACAAGGGAAAATATCTGGCCCACAAAGTGACGTAGACTTGCAAGAAAGTCTTCAGCCACCTTCCAGTCTATCCCCCGTTACTCAGGAGCCCATACCACATAGTAAGAGGGGAAACCTAGCAGAGATTAACAGATTTCTTTCCATGCAGGCACTTTTAATGAAAGATGCTTCCTGAAAATCCCTAAAAAATAGGTTCTGAGTTGTTTCAGATTGTGGAAGATTGCTACAGCCTCTATTCAGAATTGAAATGCACGATAAGCCTGTTGTTGTTCTCACCTCTCTCCTGACATGTGCAGGATGTAGGACTCCATTAATTTTGCTCATCTCCAGCATTTGCATCTGGAATTAGCAATCCTCAGTGTTCTGTGACTGGTATCACCCCAGAATAACCTCAGTAGAGGAATTCATCACGTACAGCACCAGACAGGCAAGGATGCAGCAGTGGTGCAGCCTTAATCCATAGCATGGATAGAATATATTTGTATTGACATGAGGAAAAGCTACACTCACACTACATGATCTCCATGTGGGACGGGGAATGCTCTGTGTGAACTCAGTTCTGGCTGTATGGGGAAGGACACTGTCCATGACTGATCTCACAGCCCTGACAGCACACAGATTATGGCAAAGAGAACTCCATCACAGGCCACAGCAGCCCTTGTAATTCTCCAGGGAACAAACATAACTCTGCTCAAAACCTCATGCACACAGTGAGCTGTGGCTGTACGGAAAGCTGACTGTGCTTGCAATACCCAGTGATCATCTCAGGTTGTGGTGTAGGTTCTCAGGTGTGTCAGACAACTCCCTCTGGGGTGCCTGAAGGGACAGAGGAGCAGTGTTGCCCCTACAGCAAACCACTTTTTATCCCATTAAACTCTCCCAGAGAAGCATCGGCTCACTAGACACAGGAGCTGTGCCAGAGAACTCTCAGGAGGCTGTAAGAGACACAGAGCAGCAAACACTGCACCTATGACCTCAGCCCAGGTGTTGTCCTGGTTTCAGCTCAGATAATTTTCTTACTAGTTAGCATGATTCTGTGTTTTTAATTTAATGTGAGAATAATCTTGGTAACACAGTGATGTTTTAGCTGTTGCTAGGTAGTGCTTACCATAAGCCAAGGACGTTGCAGTTTCCCATACTCTGCCAGAGAGCAGATGCACAAGGAGCTGAGAGGGAGAATGTCCAGGACAGTTGACCCCAACTGGCCAGAAGGATATTCCATACTCATGCCTCGTGGCTTGGGAGCCACTGATCTCTGCATGGGGATAGGATAGACACCAGTCAGCAGGTGATGAGCAATTGTGTTGTGCATCTCTTGTTGGTCTTGGGATTTATTCTTCTCTATCTCTACTTTCCATAACTGCTACTATTATTATTGCTGCTATCATTATAATTAGTAGTATTATTATAATATATTTTATTTTGTTTCAATGATTAAACTGCTTTTATCTTAACCCACAAGTTTTAGTTTGGTTTTCTTCTGATTCTCCTCCCCACTGGGGGACAAGAGCTGGGGGATAGTGTGATCACGACCAGTTGTTAGCTGAGGTTAAATCATGACAAGCTTCTTCCAGGGGGGAAAAAAGCATCTTTGCTTCTTGTATGTAGAGCACATTAGATTACACCACGAGCACCTGGATTGATGTTGTTCATCAGTAGGTGGATATTACCATCTCATCAGTCCACCAAGGCTACAGATTGCCTTCCCTACCTACTTGCCCAGATCTCTCCAGCTTGAGCCAGCATTGCACTGATGAGTGTTTGACACCAAGCAAGGCTGGCCACGAGGATCAAACAGAGATGAAAGACAAAGTATGACCCTAGACTGTAAAGACATACAATTCTGGACAAAGACCATCAGGCAGAATATGACACTGTGATACCAGAAGAACTGAAGAGCTAAGGTGCCCTTGCAATTGAGTGATGGTGAGGACAGAGGAAGGATGGCTGTACCAATAACCACATGTTTTTACTCCTTCTGTGCAGATCCACTGTATCACATAATAACACAAACAGTCGATAGCTTTATCTACGTTTTGCAGCTGGCAGGCAGAGTATGTGTAGCAACATTACCCCCTACAGTTCAACACGAGGTTCCCACCTGCTTTAAGCTTTCTGTACCGCTCTGGGTTTTGCTTATCTTAAGCCACTGAGGAAACTCCTTACTTTAGTTTAAATCTATTAAACCTGTGCCTGTGGGGGAAACCCTTGACAGAGGCGGAAGGAACAGGCAAGTCAGCAGCATGTAATGCATAATTGCTGCAAATAAATCTTGAAAAAATGCAATAGATTTTTAGCTGAAGTAACTTCCCATTTGCACTTCTTCCTTATTTACAGATTTTTGTTCACACATTTTGAATAGGGATTTTTTTCCACCTTCTCTAATGTTTTCATCTGCTATTTAAGAAGGACATAAAATGTCTTACAAGAAGGAAAAATTACTTCAAATTTCAGATTTGGGGCACTATATTGAGAAAAACGTATATTTTGATACAGAAAATTATCTCAAACAAATAGTTTCTTAGAGACAAACTTTAAAAGATAAACCACAGTATTGCTGGTTGATGGGGATGGTGTCCCACAGACTCCTTTAAGTCTCAGAGATCCCGTTCCTGCAGCCCTTGCAGGGTTTGAGGTATTCCAGTCCAGTCTGAGTTTCCTTGTCCTGTTTCATTTTTTCTTAATTTTCTTAAACATGAAACAAAGAGGAAGAAAAGGAATAGATTTTTTTTTAATACCATAAGCCTTGTGAAAACCAAAGCACCTTTAGAAGGGAGTGGAAATCTCTTCAGGGGTTAAATGTCTGTCAATATTAAATTCAAGGCAACAGTTCAGGGAGCAGTGCCTTAAAATGCTACTGTTGCAGCAAAGACACCTGACTCTGTAAAAGCTGGAATTCACTTTTGGAGGCTCATTTGCACTCCTGGGTAGAGTTATAGTACAGCAATGATAGCCAGGACACAGACAGTTACTTTCACATTTCTCACAGTTTATCACTTATGGCTGTAAAATGCTTGAGCTTGTTTATTATCTATAAAATTACAGGAGATTTTGAAAGGTTCAGTGCCCAGGCATGGGTCCTGGAGTGACAGAAAGGTGCAGAGGAGGAGGAGAACACTAAGTCACCAACCCCTGCTCCAAAAGGCTACCCTGGTGCTCCAGTTGTGTGCAGCATGGTGCATCCCTGCCCAGCCCACACGGAAACCCACACTGATGAAACCTCTTTCCTTCCCATCCTGAACGGGCAAGCAACTCCACCACGTCACCTGTGCTGATGGAGAGGAGAAGCCACCTGTACACCTAATGGGTTGTGGCATCATCAGAGAGCATTGTTGCATTTTGCAGTGTACCACACAAATTGCAGCTCATACAAGTGGCAGGTGGGTGGTTTTCTCAGCCAAGTGTGACAACTTCAGATGTACCTCACATAAAAACAGTAGGGAAAATCATTAAATAAAAACCCTGACATAGCAAGCAAAAATCTGAGTGGATGTTGGATTAAGGGTCATAAATGCAGTCTATGGCTTTGCTACTATTAGAAGCACACTTAAGAATCCTGAAGAAATCAGTTTCCAAAATAATTTCTTGTGTCCTGCCCTCATTATCATACTCAGATTCTGTCTGCACAGACCAGATGACATGTGTGAGCATTTTTTTGCTGGGAGTGGAAAGCTACAGGCAAAGCTTTTGCAGACACAGCTTTTAATGGATCTTAGATCACTGCAACCCTCTGCTTGGGGCTATCAGACTTTTGGTTTAAAAGTACCTTATCTTGACTTAGCAGTGAGGAATCGATTTTCACTGCAGGTTGCTTTCAGCCACGGCATCACACTGCAGAATTTTGTTGGAAAGAAGGACATATTCTTTGTCCAAAATAAGAACATATTTTCTTCAAGATGCTGCATTTGGGGGCTCCCAGGGCAGATAACAGCCTTTGCTGTTCAGACAGCACTGCTTAACCAAGTGCTCTGTTTCCCCAGCAAATTCAAAGAATAGATCAGAATTCAAGAAGTTGTTCAAACTCCTGTGGTTTTCTCTTCCTTTAGAGAATCTCTGGTAGCAATGCACAGTGGCAATTAATCTGAACATACGGTTGCAAGGAATCCCTCACTTCTCCATCATGTTTTTAACTTCCTTGGAGAGCTTGAAGGAGAAACACAGAGTTAAGACCTCTATGGGCACATCTGTGCATTCATAGATTAATCCTTTCAGAAAATCTCAGGGCCAAGTGAGTAAAGTGCTGCATCAGAAACCAGGATTTCCACTCCCAGCAACAGCTCTGCAACTCAGGCTTCAACTGTCCCCTTGCCTGGATTGGGATAAGCATCAGAATGTCCAGGTTTAGGTGACAGAATCCTGCATGAAGGATGAGATTCGTCTTGAAGATTAAGAGGCCTAAGTCACTTAATCTTCATGTAGGTGTTGTGGTGAGTGAGGTGCCCAGTTCCTACCACTATCTCTACACATCAGCGGTCTGACTCAATAGCCCAGCTGCAGGAATCTCATGTGCTCTGAAATGCCGTAGGTGTCCCATCTGGGCTTCAGCTGACACTCCAGAAGCTCTTACATATGTGGATGTCTCAGATACCCTGAAATATATTGGATTGCAATAGTTGTCTACATGTGGACATTGGATTAAGTGCTGGGTTCCCATCATCCATAACGGCAACTTAGCATTTTCCTCCTAGACATATCCATAACCTCACATAGATACCAAGGCATGTGTGCCTTAATTTCTGAGCCAGATCACATTGGTAGATATTTTTGTTGTTCTTTAGATGACAAGTAATATTTCTTCACTGCTCACATTGCTGCCTGTGATATTATTTCCCTGCACTGTATTTACAAGCCTACAACAGGATGGATCCCAGCCTGGTGGAGATTTCACATTGATGTTAATAGGATCAGGAGCAAGGCCTATGCAAAGATCAAATATAAGCCTCTTACCTCTGCACTTAGAGGCAAAATAGAATCAGGCACTTTAGAAATTCAGATAAATTCTATACTGATACAGTGATGTCAAGTAATCAATACCAAAAAAAAAAGTTTTGTTGCCTGTTGTTTTGAATTTATAGGAAACATTGCACAGATCACCAGAAAACATTGACAATTAATCATATCCAAAATATGTGCTTGGAAATTTTTCAGAATCTATGTAAATACGAGGACAAAAGGCTTTTCTCCCTCAAAACAAACATAAAATGCTATCTAGTGTTGACTCTTTGCTACTGCAGTCTCACGTAACTATTTCTGAATTAAACAAAACGAGCTGTGAAGCATTAAGGTGCATGAGGCAGCGTGCACAACAGCACTGCACACTCAGGATACTAACATCTATTCTGAATTTCTGAATTTCAAACACCATGTAAAGCTCACACTTGCTGGATTCCCACCTCACAGAGTAAAACTGGAGGAGGGATGTAAGATCAGGAAGAGGTCTAACCAGTTGTTGGCCCAGGCACCAGTACTGGCTTAGCTGTATTCTCTCTTTTGACTTAACACAGCACAGGATCATCTCTAAATGGAAAATATACATAATTTTTAATATATTTTAACTGTGTGAACTACATTGAATGACATAAACTGTTAGTATTGAAATGTTAAACTATTTATTAACAATAAATATCTCAATTTAAAGTTCATCAGAAGGAATGGCGATGGACTGAATATCTATGGAGTTTCAAATCAATATTTAATATTTATCTTATGTGCTAGGGGTTTTTTTTTAAACACCAAACTTTTGCAAGTATTTATGGCTTTCCTGATGTCTGAGTTAATTAAAGATCAGATCCTGCCTCCACAGCCTTCTTGCAGTAGAACTGCTATACAAGACTGCTTTTCCACCAGCAGTTTTTCTGTCCATCAGCTTGGCACTGTGACATCTCAGCACGTATGAAAACATCTTTTTTAAATTGCCATCAGCCTTTGCTAAGATGGATCAAAACATCTCAGCTCCCCCCACGTGATGTGTCTCAGAAATGTCACTTTCATCCTCAGCAGGTGATGTCCCAACTAACAGTTTTCATGTCCTTGCAGGAGGAGGGAGCAGAGGGAGGGAAGGGGGAGAGGAGGTGCCAGCAGATATTAGCATGAATGCTACATGCTGATTTTGGTTTCTGAGGCAAAATTTTCCTTTGGTGACTCTATGAGATGCATCATATACCTCTGCTTGTGGCACATACAGCTGGCACTGCCCTGCCCGTGAGGAGTCCACAAAGGTTCACAAGACTTGGGGTTCTTGGACTAGGGAGCATCAGCTCAAGCTGTGGCCACAAGATTTTTTTCTATGAGCTTTTAATGTGCCTTGTGGAAGTGTATTTATCCTCAGTCAGACAACTTCAAGTAAAGGCTCAGAAACAGTTTTCGCCCCAAATCCAGTCTTCCTCCTGATGTAAAGGCAGAATGGACTGCGTGTGACAGACATTACTTATTTTTCTATTGTCAGATTGAAAAATTATTAAATAATTGAAAGTTTATTAGACATCTGGAAAATGATTATCAAAAAAATATGACCAACTAATCAAAAATGTGTTCTCATAAGATTTTAATTCAAATCTCATATAAACTTACTATTTCAAACCTGTTCTGTTTTCAACAGTACACAGCTCTTAGTGAGGCAGACTCCTACTAACATCTCTGGAAGTTTTGTCTGGATAAAGTACAGTGTTATAATAGTGGAAACCTGAAACTTTTCACTTCCCCTCATGCCTTCAAGGCAGGTCACAGGATCTGCAAGCACAGGACACCCTTTGCACCCAGGCCCCTACTCCTCACCAGAGCTGCTGATCCAGCTGACAGGGCTGCACACTACACAGCTATGTTTGTTACATGCCAGCTCCAAAGGTTCCCCAAAATCAATTCACGATATGGCAACTAATTCCCAGTAACTCCCACACCATAAAATGAGCCATCACATCCCTGCAGGAGGAGAAGCACAGCATTGAAATTAGCCAAGTGACAGAAGCAGAGGCCATCAGGGATCCCCAGGGCACGTGTCACCCTGGGGTCATTCAGCAGCATTCACACACTTCTCACTAGTCCCAAATTTTAGGTGCAAAAAAAGTCTTATTCCTCAGAAAACACAAATGTGTGGTGAGAAGTGTAGAGGAGACCTCTGGGTATGGGATCCCTCTCCTGTCACAGAAAAGGATCAGTGGAAGAGCCAGTGGATCCCAGCAGAGAAAATGTCCCATTTTACAGCTGCAGGGGAGAAATCTTCAAAGTTTCTAGTGAAGTCTAAAGGGTTTGGGCAAAGTCCCTGGCCAACAGGAGGGGACACAGACAGGCAGCAGTGGCCTGCCAGGGCACACGCCAGCCAGCCTTGGCGCGCCAGCAGCACACGGTGTCCAACATCTTTCACTACAGAGAATTAATTCTTTGTCAAAACTTGGTATTCTGTGAGCATTGGGCATGGACACTGCACCACACACGGTGGGCAAGGACAACCTCCAGACCAGGCTGTGGCCACGGTACCAGCACAGGAGCAGAAGGGAACATACCATTTCATTTTTGCCTGAGAGAAGGAAGATTTAACTGGGATAACCGGAATATATTTTATTCTTTTGTTGGACTGGTAAAGATACAGTGGCCAGTTCTCACAATGTGATTTCACTGCTCCTTGTTCCAGCTCCTGAGGTCATGCAGTTCTGGACAAACATCAGGTAGAGCTGCAAAAAGGAGCTACAAGATTCAGCCCCTGCAGGGAACAATTTTTAAAGGGTAACCCTGAAAGGCTGGAAAACCAAAGGCAAATAAAAACTACTGCACAAACCATAGGGCTTATATTCTTTTTTTTTTCATCTTGATCTCCAAAGGGGAGATCAATGTCATTTTAACACCAGGATTTGGCACCATGAGACAAGAAGCCACGGGGGCTGTGAGGGCTGGCTGGGGAAGAATGTTACAAACACTTCTTCTGGGACCACATTTTACATCTTTGGTTGAAGACATGCTCCAGTGTCAGATAAAAAGACATGTCACACTGAATGGTTATCATCTAATAAAAATACGTGCAATACTCACCTCTGAATGAAGAGACAGAAAGGTGAAGTAACACTTCAAAGGATCTTTCACTGCAACATCATGTTCCAGGATCTTGGAAGTTGACGCAAAGGCAACAAACTATCTTGTCACACAGAGGGGATGTCATCTCCCACTGAGGCACAAGGTTCCCTGGGGTGAATATGGAAAAGGAAATATCTGGAGCAATAACAATGCAGGCTTCAGACTCCAGACACAGGCATCACTTCAGTATATGTGAACTGATCCCTCAGCCCGTGATTCTGAGCTTTTACAAGACAGAAAGGCACCATAGAAAAAGTCTCTTTGAGCTTGCACATCTTCTAAGAGAAAGGAGGCAGTGAAAATTGACATCTGTGCCAAGGTTCTTCTCCCGGTCTTCCCATCATCAGTGTGGTTCCAGTTTTTGATGGGTCTGTGCAGCACATAGACACTCAGTCTGGTTCTCAGGGATAGAATCATAGGATCATAGAATTATAAAAACCTCTAGAATCAAGT
>JAOXXN010000395.1:6945715-6964492 GCA_026770055.1 Myrmophylax atrothorax
CTGGTGAAGCAGATGGGAGCTCCACTTTCTTGGAGGGAACACTGAATGGTTCAACTTTCTTCATTGGGGTGACATGCATTCAAGTTTGCAGAAAGGAAAAAGGGGAGAAGATTAACCTGAAGTTGAATCAGAGCAGCACTCAAGAGAAGCTCAGGAACAAAAGTCTACATTGCTCACAACAGTGAACATGGCTCACACCATGTGATTTGTCTGACAAATCAGCTATTGACCATCAAAATAGGACATTTGACCAGGTGAACCTTTGAACTGGCCCAGCATGGCCATACTTGATTCCTAGAGCAAAAAACACCATGTACCCAAGAGCTGATCCTTCTCCTAAGGGCTCAGGATATCTATACCATAAGAGTCTGAGTGGGACAGCAGGAACTTGGAAGTGTGCTTCCTCTTACAAATTTTGGAAAGATTGCCAGGAATTGCAGTGTAGCCTAAAATTCCTTGAAAAGAGGACATGTAGCCATTAAAGCATGAGGCTCCAGTGAATAAAAAGTGCTCTGTAAGATTAGTGTATCTCTTTGAAGATACCTGCACTCTGCAGCTCTAAGAATTAATGCAGACAAGCTGCTAAGGGGACAGGCAGGACTGTATACTTACACACTCTTCAGTGCTGGGCTGGAAGCCATCTGAATTTCCAAAATCAAAGCTGAGAATGTTTCTCTTCCTTTATGTGAATAAGCCTGCAAAAACTACACAAAGGTTCAAAGTTAAACTAAACTAGACACACATTTGGCAAACAAGGTCTGACTGGTTGCTGCATACCTGGACCAATACAGAAGACTATGCCTTCTTCCATGGCCTATTCAGTTTCTGAGCCTTCTAATTTAGATATGCAGAGGGACACACACACATGCACACACACAAAGAGTCATGCAGCACACAATGAGAGAGGAAGAGACCTGTAAGAACTAGTGCTGAGAGACCTAAGATGAATGTGGGAATGTAGGAAACTTGACAAGGTGTGAAAAGAACCAGACTTTGCTCTGCAATGGAAGTGCAGCAATACTCCCACAAACCTTAATAGGTTCTGAAAAGTTCCCTTGCTGTTCAAGTACTTGGCCCACATTGTTCAGGGCTGGAAGGACCTGTAGGATGAATCTTAACATCCCTCAAAGCAGGAAGGTGTCCTCGTTGTCATCAGTCCATTGTAAAACACACCAGCCACTTACTAATGATACTGAAAGGCTCCAAGGCCAACAGCTGCCATATGTCAGCAGGACAGCGATTTTGATCTGCCTGCTGAAGTCTCTGCCTCTCAGAAGCTCTGTGCAGAGGGCACTAGACTGCTGGGGTCAGCATGGCACTGAACGGGAGCCCTCAGTGCAGTGCCATGATCTCGAATTAAAAAAGGACAGGGGGAAAAAGTGTATCATCACTCTGTATTGCTGCCTGGGAAACACCTCAGATTTCATCTCTTGGCACAGGGTTGAAAAGATGTAAAGCTACAGAGACACAGAAATACTTCAACGGTGGCCTTTGGTGTTGAGACTAGTTGCTGCTGAACTCAATGACTTCTGCAATGCCAGAAGCATATGGTCAGAGGTAAACTACACCAGGCTGCAGAAACAAGGAACAACTTCACTGAATAAGCCACTGAGGAATGATACTGGGAAAGCTGAAACCATGGTGATACCATTCTGGTTCAGAGGCACAAAACATGATCTTGCTGCACTTTGCTTTCAGCTTGGTGGGCAGAACAGCTCCTGATGAGGCACTCCTCAGTGCCAGAAGGGAAGCTTCACTTGGTGGCTGAGATCTTACAGAAATGGGAAGGAACTTTAGAGTCTCAGGTCAAACACAACAACCCACAGAAGGCAATCCAGACAAGACAAATCAGCCTACCTGTCTGGGGGCTCTTTGGCTGGCCTACTTTGAAGGGCAGTACCCAGAGTTTTTCAGAGCACAAAGGCTGGTAGACAGGTTTTGATTCTTGTCTGAGTTTCCATACATGAGATATACATGACATCACTCAGGTGTGTTAACAATGATATGCTCTTGAAGAATCATGGAGATACATATGGCTTTACACACTCCATTGTTAAAGTATGAAAGTAGGCTAAAGTTGAGGAACATTTAGCAATGCAAATCAGGTGTAGGAAACTTCCAGGATAAATGGAGTTAGCAGTGAGTTTAGGCAAAGAAAACGAGGCTGATGCACAGACTAGATAATTTACCTCCCTTCCCACTAGTGGTGGTTCTCTAGTTTGTTGGTCAGAAAGAGTGCTGGACAAGTACACTACTACAATGCAATATCTAGTACCAAGACCTACAAAGCAGGTAGCACAACGCAGTCTAACAGTCAAATATGTCTGTTGGAACAAAAATCCTGGAAAAGGAGCCAACAGCTCCCAAGATATATGAAAGCTGTGCAATAACAGAATTCACTAAATGTGTGGTGGCAGTGTGGCACAAATGAGGAAAGGACTCTCTTTCAGCTACTTGCTGATACGGGTGAGTGACTGCAGAGCAGAACAGGGGATAGAGTGTACCAGGTTCTGTTCTGCTGAGTAGCAAAGGAGTTGGCATTTTCTACTGAGACTCTGCTGTCTGTTGAGGCGGAAAGATAGTAGTCTCAGAAAGTCTTTCTAAAACTCAGAGTGCTAATGCTAGCTCCACCTCCAGCTTTGCCAGATGGTAGAAAAAGGCTTGATGTTTTTCCTGCCTGTCAGTCAGTGGAAGTTAGGAAAAAAAAAAAGGATAGCACAATAACTCAGGAGTTTAGGTGTTTTCCTCTCTGATTTAAACAACTGGTAAAATAAAGAACTGACCAAATAGGACTAGAGATAGAACAGATGTGTCCTCCAGGTCCATGGGATCTGCTAGACAAAGGTACCACATTCAGAATTCTATCTATGGTCAAACTTATACATCATCGCTGTTTGGATCCTTGGCTTTAGCTACACCACAATCAACACATTGCATAGTGCTTTACATGAAGAGTGCCATCAGGTTTAAAAGAAGGCAATAGCAGGGAACAGAGCTGCAAAACCTGTTGTTATGTACTGCTGTGAATTACTGCTATGTGGGCATTGTTCAAGGAGCTCACAGTCAGACAGGAGTCACACTACACATACACCCACAACTACAAATACCACCACAGTGAAAAAAATTCCCCAAACCACCTAGAATACACGCATGAACACACAAACTGGCACAACTAATATGGAAATGTGCTGGCATACTATTTTTACTCATGAACTCAAAATAGCAGTTCAGAAGATGGCTCACACATCTTAATAGATTACCCAAAAACTGGGCACTTCCTATGCCTTAAGGCTACAACAGGATTATAAACCATTTCTGTAAGCAGCAAGTGACTAAAACTTTTCTCAAGTGAAAGAAATGGGGGAAACCCTCAACTTTTGCCTTGTAAAAAGTATGTTTCTGGACAGTTGTGGTGGTAAACATGGTGTTTGTTTCACTCAAGCCGTATCCACCTTTCCCAATATTCCTTTCTAAAAGCTTGAGAGACAGTTTTCTAGCAAAACAAAACCACACACAGGCTAATTTCCAGTTTCATCAACCATAGCATTTTCACGTTGTGCCCTTTTTCAGGTTTTCTATGTACCTCTTATTCTTCACCTTCCTGCTAAGAAATCTTACCTCCAAAAGCCTTTGATCCTGCTCAAAAGTCAGGAAAACTTCCCCTCATCTTGTATTCTTCTTGGACATCCTAATCTAAACTAGGAGTCTCCAAAACTGAAACTATCCATGAGGTTAAGTTGGTGAAAGCCAACCTGTAGAAGTTTAGCTTAATTGTTGCAAAAAATTGCCAAAACTATAGCAGAATTTCACAGTTATTTTTTCCAAAGTGGAAAAAAGCATATTAAAGTCAATACAACAATGGTGTTTAAGAAGAAAACTCATTTCTTCATAGATATTGCTGTTGACAGAAGAGATGGTCATTTTCATCTGGAAGATAACAGCATTCATAGCGAATGCCCCTTTCTGTCCAATCTCTACTGAATAAAACTGTTGTCTTTGAAAAATAAAAAGGATTTATAAATGCCTAATTGCATCTTAGGAAAAGAAATAAAGAAGTGATGCAGTAATTGCAGGAAGTACTAGTCCAATCAAGGAACACTTGTCAAAAGACAATTTGAAAAACAAAGCCAAAGGCAACAACCATACAGCCTAAGCCATGAGGTTTACTCTGAGTCAACTACTGCTACAAAGGTAAGTTACCATGAGCACCACAGAGGTCAGAAAAACCAAAAACCTCAGGTCATGAACAACAGCGCTAGAAATACTACTTGTTACAACTGAGAAAAACAGACAGGAAGGCAAAAGGATTTTGAACTACAAAGATGAAATTAGCTATTTATAAACACCGTAACAATTTGCAACTTAGAAATACACCTGAATTAGCATAGACCAGCACACTGTAAGAACACGCTGAAAGATATCTCAGCCTCTGTACAGCATGTTACTTGAAACACATCCAACACTCTCACTCAGCAGTAGCGGGGAAAAAAGGGGGAAGTAAGGTAAACAAGGAATAACTGAAGTGACTATAACGATTTAAATCTATCCATGAATATGGACAAATATTCATACTTGAAGTGTTGTGTTGGGGTATCACTTCTAGAAAGACAATATTGCGTAAAACCAAATTCATCATTTCATTAAAAATTCATCAATTACAAGGAAATGGAAAAAGTGGGTCAAAATAATTGGCAAGATGAGTCAGTGTAAGGTGGGGTTTCAACAGCTTTGTACCATAAATCCCATTTCAAGAATATTGTTGGATGTTACAAGGAATCTGGAGAGGGACTCTTCGTAAGAAACTTAGTGACAGGAGTAGGAGTAATAAGTTCAAACTGAAAGAGGCAAAATTTAGGTTAGAAATTCTTCCCTGTGAGGGTAGTGAGACACTGGAACATGTAGTCTAGAGAAGTTGTGGATGCCCTATGTCAGGCAGTGTTTAAGGCCAGGTTGGAGGGGGTATTGAGCAACCTGATATAGTGGAAGGTATCCCTGCCCATGGCAGAGGGGTTGGGACTATGTGATCTTTAAGGTCGGTCTCTTCCAACACAAGCCATTCTCTGTTCATTCTGTTGACAGATAAAGAGTAATTCCATAACACTTAATGTAATTACATTTTAATGAAATATTGGATTTCTTCCTAAAGTGTTACAAAGGTGTAATACATTTATAATATAAGTGTAAAGGCTTAACATTAAAATAAAGAGACTTAGTAAAAAATATAGACTAGAAGTCACTGCAGCAAAACAAAGTAATTGCAATTACACTTGTGTTTTATTTGTTGTTGGGTTTTTGTTCAGTTTGGTTTGGGTTTTTTTAAAGAAAACCAGCAATATTGACTGGCACATACAGGCAAAAAAAATTACAGAGAGAGTTTTCTTCCTCCATAGTGTATTCAATAAAATAGCACTGCAACAAACATTGATTTCATGCATAAGTGCAGAGAGGATTTTAAACTCTGCATATAGTACTGATTTCAGCTTTTGTACAGCCCCATTTGCAACACATTCCTGCCAAACCCAGAGACTCCCGTTTTCTTCTTGGATACCTGGCCCAAAGATAACTGCTTGATTCCATGGGATTTGCATTTCCTGTTCCTCCCCTGTCCTTCTGAATAGCTTCCTCTACCTGGCGAATGAGTTCTTTGAAGTCATCTGCCACAGGTACATATTCATTATAGTAATTTAAACTATACAAGTCCTTTAATGTCTCCCATCCAAGAACTGGGCTGCTTCTCTGCAGCTGTTCCACTTCAGGATCCAAAACTGATTGCAGGTTGAAGTTTCCCAGTAATCTGTTACTTGCTGTTTGAGCAGAACCTGTTTAAAGAGATGAGGTTTTTAAGTTCAGACTGTAGGAGCAATAAAGGAGCACACAGTTCTAAGAAACAGCAAGAAAACCCATTCAGTCAGTATCAAGTGAAGCACTGTTATCTGGCAGAACTGTCAGTACTCAGAGTATCCACACCATGACTAACTTGTAGCTTACTTTTAGCGGAATCTATGGTTTAAAGTCTATACTGCCTGTAAGACACAGAGAGTACGCAGCTACAACTGTGACCAAATTAAAGGCATCCTATCACAACTGCAGAGTTACTGGCAGAGAAATCTCAATTTTTTTCACAGAAACAAAGTTTTGTTGCAAAGGCATGTATCCAGATACACCACAGAGCTATGTCATGTGGCACATGAATTATATTAGACCATTACTCCCCTGTGCACAATCACAAGAACCAGCATCATGTGAAGAACAAATGTAGGAAGCACTAACTAAGCAAAGATCATATGTAAACTGCTTCTTACAGACTGTATTTTTATAGGTAATTTTAGCTTATGTTTTTCACTCATTTCTTTCAATTCTCAAGTCTAATCAGGGGCTTGCAGAATTTACTTATGACATACTTCATCTCAATGTGTTCTCAAAAATAGTCTCAAAAATCCAGCTCTACTTCCTTTCACTTCGTATTTTTCCTCTTCATTCTACTTCCGCAAGGGAAGTGGCATTGCTTACTTCAGTTAAAGTGAAGAAAAGCAGTTTCTTCAATTCTTAATTTATAAAGAGTAAAAACAAGTATTTTACTTGTGGTCTTAACACTATTAATATGAGGTGGTTTGTTTCAGAATGCTGAAAGGACACAAGAACATCCAGTGAATTTTATATTTATTTTAATATGGCTAATTAGTATATAGAAACTAACTCTCAGGTAGAACAGCTGCCTGAGTATGTATAAAAACAAAAGTGGTTGTAGGTACTTTACTAACTAGGCAGACTTGTATTTAATAGTCTTTTGGGGTGGGGAAGACTTTAGTTAGATGTTATGCAGCACAGTGGAGGCTCCATGGTGACTGCTGTTCTCAGAAGGTGGTGTTAATAAAAAGGAAGCCAAAGTTTGCAGGGAGAGAACAGCATCTCTGCAGAGGCTGTACATAAGTAATTTGCTATAATTACAAAGGTAACTTGTATCTTTTACTCAACCTGTCAGGGAGAAAAGAAAAATAACCCAAAACAAAGAAACAAACAAAAACTACCCACTCCGGAAGCCCAGAATACAGGCGTCATTAACTGCCTTAAGTTATTTCACTAACAGTGTGTTAATGAGATAAAAAATCTCTTCCATAGCAGGTTTTAGCCATAATTTCAACTTTTGTCCTTGTTAAAAATTGTTTTATTGTTTTCACGATTCAAAATATAGACATAAATGAGAGATACCACTTAAAATTACTGTTACATTACTGCAGTTTGAGAACACAGACCCAAAGACATCTGCATACACTTTCTTAATATACTGGGCTTGGGACAGGCGACAGTAAAACTCTGAGGAATATTTTACCCATTTACTGTTTCACCATAGACTCCTAAAGCAGTTCCTGTTGTCTAAATTGTAACCTGAAGCACCAAGAGCGGCCCATCCGTCTCTCTGGTGCAGAGCAGCACAAGCGAATGATAAAATCCCGCGCAATTCCACATCCATGGCAATCCCGTAAGTCCCGGGAGCTCTCGGCACGGAGGGAGACCCGACCCGGGCCCCCGCCCCGGCCGAGGAGTTACCGAGCTCTGAGAAGGAGCCAAGCCACGGCGAGAGGCATTCCCCGGCGCTCCCCGGCCGCATCACCCCTCCCTGCATGACCAAGAGAGCGGAGAATTGTGATTTTGTGAGATTTTAAAGCAAAAGTGCCTTGGACGCCGGTAGCCCTGAGCAGCAGCTCCGTATCCGAACGGAGCAAAAAGTTTACGGGTTATCTCAGCTAATAAGGCCCCGGCGCCTGCTGTGCCTTTTCCTCTGAATTTAAGGGTATCCTTCCAGAAGTCAGGGGTAATGCCATCGGACACGAGAGGGAAAGCGGGAGAAGGACGGGGACGCTCCCTTCGCGGCTCAAGGCGCCGCGGGACACTCTCTCTTCCCCGCTCCCTCCCATGCTCCCCATTTTTCCTCACAGATTCTCGCTCGGGAGCGAGTGAGGCGCCCCGACAGCCGCCGCTGCCTCCGGGGCTTGGGAGCCACCGCCGCCCATCCTCTCGTCAGCGCGCCCGTCGGCGCCGCTCCCGGGACACTCACCGGCCACGGGCGCCGGCTCCACCGCCAGCAGGGAGAGCCGCTTCCAGCGGGACCCGCCGCAGGTGAAGATGACGGCGCGGATGAACTCCCGGCCGCACAGCTTCACCCCGTACGCGTCCCCCTCGCCCGCGGGCAGCGCGGCGCTGGGATGCCCCGGCGGTGCCGCACACAGCAGTGCCACCGCGGCGCACAGCAGTCGCAGCTTGCCCTCTCCCATGGCGCCGTCCCCGTCCCGCGGGCCCGTTTCCAGCAGACCCGACGGCCGCCACAACTCCCGCGATCGCGGCGTCGAGCCCAGACCCTCCGTCCGCCGCCCGCCTTTTTATGTGCTGCGGGCGGTGCTGAGTCACCGCCCCGGCCGCAGCCCCGAGCCCCCTCCTCTTCCCCGGTCCCGACGCTGCCGTCTCTCGTCGGGCGGTCCCCGAGCTTGAAACCTGCGGGCAGCGCTCCCCGGTTTTCCTGCCCCTCGCCAGCTGTGGCGGCTCTCCACGCCGCTGTGAAGATGCAGCTCGCTTTTGGCCTCCCTCCTCGGGCTCGTGGCCCCCCAGCGACCCGGCGACACATTCCATCCACTCCGCCGGGGCTGCACCTCAGCTTTCCCATTTGTGGTCAGGTAGCTGTTGCCGATGCCCACTCGAATTGCTCTGAAAATGTGAAAAACTTCAGCTCGACTGCTTTTTCCCTTACAAGTCTAGAATCTGTGTAACTACTTCTACATCCTAAAAATGTTGGCTGATACAGGAAGACAAAAGTAAAGTAAAAATAAATGCACTTCCACAGAACTACTTCAGCTGTGGATACTTGAGGTGGGATTTCAAAGCCTGGATGCCTCTCGGGTTTATTGCTCTGGAGGCCTGAGTTCCATGGCAGCTGTAGGAACCTAAGTGTCAGAGACGCCTGGGCTCCATCCAACATGTGTGTCCTGGGGATGTGGAGCTCCACAGCTGTGTGTTTCATCAGCAAGACCCAGCAGGCTCCTGCTGGCAAGGGTGGTGTTCTTTGAATCATCAAGGTCAGAACTAAGCCCCCTGTGAAAGTAGGCTTTACTTCTGGATTTGGTTTTTTCCCCAGCACAACAGTACAAAAATCGGCTGCTGTCCTCTTTTATAAACAGTCATACTATGGAGAACCAGAAAAGTTCATCTCTCTTGAAATACTTTGTTGTCTATAGATCTTTTTGCATGAGGGCTATGCTTTCTATCCTTTGAGTACTGTTAGCTTATAGAAAGAAAACCCTCAAAGCTCAATCTAGAAGGGGGGCACAGAGAATATATGTGTCTACAGACTGCTACTGCATGAACAAAGTGAATGGTTCCCTTGTGCTGGCACTAAAGACATAGACTCCAGTCACCTCTTCAAGGAGAACTTGGTGTTTTACACTGAGCTGGATCTAGAATGAGGCTGTGGAGGCCTAAAATTGTGAGCAACCTGCAAAGGTTTGGTTGTGGTTTAGCTCTGGCAAGCCACTAAGCCCACACAGCCACTTGCTCACTTCCCCACCAGCAGGGTCAGGGAGGGAATCAGAACAGTAAGGGCCAGAAAACTAATGAGTTGAGATAAAGAACAGTTTAACAGGGAAAGCAGGAGTCACACATACAAGCAAAGCAAACCAAGGAATTAATTCACTGCTTCTCATGGGCAGGCAGGTGTTCAGCCATCTCCAGGAGGGCAGGGCTCCATTGTACCCAACCATTACTTGGGGAAAACAAACACCACCACTCCAAACATCTCCCCACTCTCCACTTTATATACTAAGTGTGATGTTACTGGTGTGGAATATCACTTTGATCAGTTTAGGGGTCACCTGTCCTGGCTGTGTCTCCTTCCAACCTCCATACACCCCCAGCTTCCTTGCCAGCATGGCAGGACAGAAAGCAGAAAAGGCCTTGGCTGAGTGCAAGCCCTGCTCAGCAATAACAAAAACATCCCTGTATTATCAACCCTGTGTTCAGTACAAATCCAAAACACAGCCCCATAAAAGCCACTGTGAAGAAACTTAACTGTAAACCCAGCCAAAACTAGCACAGTTGTCTATATTTGACCTTCCTTTATGGTCCAGTTCTAAATGTTTTAGACAGTAGGCACCATCATCCAGGAGTTAGTAAGATGAAATCTGCAGAAGTGGAGGCTGCTTGTTCAAAATTCCTGAAGAACAAAACCTTGATCAGTTTCTCTCTCAGTTAAAGCCTTACTTACTATTCTGTTACAGGCAAGTTGTGCAGGGCAATCATACCTTGCATTTTGAGGGAGCAGCACCTTAATTTTGCTGGTCGCATGGACTTTTTCTGAAAATACCCATCACATTAGGTGAACTTACTCATGGACTGTAAGTAGTCTTCTAGGTAAGGGAATTGTTTTCAGTGACTGGAAACCTGCAGTCATGTGCAAAAGCATGACCAGGACAAGGCAATAAGAAAGGTGCCTCCTGAGTTGGGCAGTGACGGACCTGGCAACTCACTTAGCTTGTAAACTAATGTAATCGATTTTATACCCTATTTAGTGCCCACGCCCAATATTTTTCCAGTCTTTAAAAGAAACAAAATGACAGATGTGCCTTTCTCAGAGTTTTTACCAGGGAATTTCAAGAGAAGTCCCCATGTAGCAGGCTGATTTGTGAGTCTAGGTAGAAAACTCCTGACTCTCCACATGCCTCAGTTCCAAATTTAACAAAAGTTACTGGGAGACCCCATTTAACTCCCCCTAAGCAAAGGCAGACATTATGATGGCTACATTTGAGGGTTTTTTTGTAAGAACCCCATTTTTGCAGCTTTCTGAAGTGCATAACCTCTAATGGGAGTTGCTAAATGCAAGCACTTGAGAAACTGGAGAACAAGTAATTCAAAACAGTTTTACTAACCTGTTTCTTCCCCAGGGATGCTAAATGTGAAAGCCAATACTTTCTGTGCTTTCTATTGAGCTTCTTGGTATGTGATAGAGCACAAGTCATCAAAGAGATCTTGAATCACAGACTATTCTGAGTTGGAAGGGACCCACAAGGATCATCGAGTCCAACTCTGAAGTCAATGACCCATACAGGGGATTGAACCCATGACCTTGGCATTATTGCAACCACATTTTAACCAACTGAGCTAATTCTGTATGATAATATATGAAGGCAGAGAGATATCACTGTCCTCTGACCTCAAAGCTTGAATCCATTCTACCTTGCTGCCTTCTGAATAGAGAAAACAGAATCTTTCACAGCAGTCAGAGAGAAATAAGCACCTCCCAAGGCCTGTCCAGACAAACTGGCATCTCAGCAGCCTCCAGAATTACTATTTCTTCCTGCTCTCTCCAAGGACAACCAAAAGCAACAGCTACTAATTTCAACAACTCTATTATATGTGTTAATGTGAGCAAATGGAGTGGGCATAGTGCATGTTCCTGAACCATGCACATTGTTCTTTTCTGTGTTTTGAACTCCTTCAGGACTTTGCATAAGCCACATCCCAAAATAAGCCTGAATAAGCAAGTGAAGCTGGCAATGTGCAACTCAGGTCATAAACAAGACGAAATCTGCAGAATCCTAGCCTAGTATTTTATTTCATCTGTTAGTAGTATCTGTAAAAATGGTAAGATTTACAGAGGCATATTTGAAGCTTCTGTGTAAGGTCCAATCTTGCAGCACAATGATGGCAAGAGTTACATTAGCATATAGTTAGTACAACTTAGCCACTTAATTATGTCCTTTGAACTTGCATTCAGGCGGCCTGATCTCATTATTACAAGTGTGTCCTTTTATGAGTAAAAGCTGAAGGGTTTGGCTTTGAGTAAATATCATTTTTCAGTGTAACCTACTTTCAGCAGTTTCTAAAGTATCACTCTGGGCAAAGTTTTGGCTTCCCATATGCTGCACTTTTTTCTCTACAGGTTTAGCTTGGCAATATGAAACCTGGCAGCAATTCTTCCCATCTAGGTACAGTGACCTGCATTCAAGAGTACTGATGTAATCACTGACATAAGAATCTCGAGATGCTGCCTGAAAAGCGGCAATGTTTATAGTACTAATGGAAGCCACACTTCCACACCACATCATGCACTAGTGCATATGCACATTCTCTCTCCAGAGCTGTTTTTCCTCTGCATTGGACTTCCTGGTTATACAGAGAGCTTCACACTGGAAATCTTTTCCCAATGTTCTGCTCAAACCCAAGACAGTTCTCTGCATATATATCTCTACAGCATGGCGAGAGAAAAAATCATGGTGAGATTAGTGCTCTGTATTCAGAGACTCAGGAGAGCAGCCTGGAAGAGGCACCTCCACTGACCTCTTTCATGCAGGCATAGCATTGTCCTGGAAGACGAGATACAGATCTCTTAATGGGCCTTTTTTAAACAAACAAACAAACAAACCACAATGTGAATTGGGCAGAATCATCCTACATAAAAAGCTCTGGAGGAAAGTGTTTTCCATACAATAGCAAGAGCTCTAAAGCCCTTGCACTCCCAAGTTTAAGGGTGTGACAATGCAGAGATACAACCAGTGTGTGATACTGAGTCTATTCCTGGTAGCCATAGTTCTGCTATTTATAGTTATTACCATGGTAAAGGACAATGAAGGAAGGGGAAGAGCCAAGGATTGCTGATCTGATTTAGCCCTTGGCTGTCTCATCAGACATGGAGGCTGCAGCTAGCAATCCTAGATGGGAACAGTCCTTCTGCCTGACATGGTGAGAAGAGTTTGGAAAAAGAGTTTGCAGAGCTCCTTCATCTCCTCTGTAACTACTCATTCCAAGCTGAGTACCTACAGAAGAGTGCCACTAGACATCTCCCTCACTGCAGCATGATGAAATCTAAAGATTGAATCATGTACTGGGGGAGTAACTCCTTTGTGGCAGCTTCATGGTTGACCCTACTAGCTAGCATATAAATTCCAGAAGCATCTTCCTCAGGCACATATGACAAGAGTAACTGGAAAGGTTGCCATCATGAGAGGGAAAAAAATGATGAAATTGTGTAACATAAGAAAAAGGATGTAAGAGGGAGACAGTTCAAAATGCAATCCTTGAGGAAAGTTCCTATTTATCCCATATGGGAATAACTGAGTCCAAGTCACCAAACAAGTGAAAACCATTTGAACTTATAAGCAACCATGGACATGCTTGCACATACATCTTGGAGGAGCCCTTTTGCAAAGGGATGATGTTTTACAAGGATTGGTCATAGAAATGTACTTAATTTTCTTGTTCATGCAAGTAATGTTTCCATCAAGAAATAAATGCATATAAAAGACAATGGTTCCTTCTGTTTCTTTTTTTGTCACAGTATCTCTGTTTATTTCACCTATTATTTAGTCTATCATGACTTGGAGTACCATTATAAGACACAGGCCATCCTCTCAGATGACAACTGATTATCTATTTGTTTGCAAAGGCATTACAGTCAACAATTTTACTCTCAAGGAAACCTGCTTTTTATAGTGTCCTGGTTTTTACGCGACAGCTAATGTTAAAATAAAAAAGGATGGAAGCATCACTTCTAAGCAGTATCTTTAAAGGTCTGAACATAGTATAAATAAATGTATAAATGCAAATACAGAAAGACTAGAATTTTAACCATTTTTAAAAACACCTGGATAGAACAGCTTGCCTTAGTAATGCTGCTCATGCCAACCTAACAAACCTACTGTCATCACCAAAGAAGTAATTTTTTTCAACAACAATATAACCAACAAACAGCATTTTTTCATAATGAAGTTTAGATCAAGTCACCATCCTGAACATCAATTATGACCTCATTGAACTTGAGGCTACATAAATATGCAGAATGATGGTGATGAATTAATTCAAAGAGGAGGCCAAGGCGCTACCTTTATGTCAGGACAGAGGTTCATTGACAGTGAGTCAGTGTCCACAGCTGCATGTGGGATGTTGGTTGGCTAGTTACAGGATAGTTGTTACATGAATTTATAGACATTTGAAGACTGAAGCCTGCATAGAATTGTTCTTTCTATTTTGTTCTGGTAAAAAAAAAAAAACAAACAGCTAGCAAACTTGTCAGCAACTAAACAAAAAACCCTTCAATTAACATTTGTCATATGTCCACTATAACATTATTAACTACACAAAGACAGAGCTTTGTTAGGATATCTTAGAGTTTAATGTCCATGTTCAGACTCCAACTATAGTTCCTCACCCTCACATTTCGTAAAAGCAGCCAAGTTTTCAAGCTGTGCTCACTGTGGATGACTCACATTATTATACACTAACCACCAACACACTTTGTTTTTCCCCTTTGTTTTACACGCCTGAAGTGTTCTGGCTTGGGTTTGCCTTATTCAGAGCTTGTACATTCCACATTCTGCTTTTTGTACCATGTAATCACTCCCTGTCCTTCTCCATTTAGCTTTTAATGAGCTCCTGCACTGGGACTTGGGCAATCTCACAGAACTACCCTACAGAACTTAGCATACACCATTTATCACTGAGGTGGATGGACCTCTGAGAAGGAACTAGAACATCAGTGACAATTGGTGTCCCTCAGGGGTCCACACTGGGACCAGTGTCATTTAATATCTTAATTAATGACATAGATGAAAGGATCAAGTGCACCCTCAGCAAGTTTAGAGATGACACCAAGCTGAGTGGTGCTGTTGACACACCTGAAGGACGGGATGCCATCCAGAGGGACCTGGACAAGCTTGAGAAGCGAGCCCATGGGAGTCTCATGAGGTTTAATAAGACCAAGTGCAGGGTGTTGCTCCTGGGTTGGGGCAACCCCTGGTAACAATCCAGGCTGGGGGATGAACTGACCAAGATCAGCCCTGCCAAGAAGGATTTGGGGATGCTGGTGGATGAAAGGCTGGACATGAGCTAGCAATTTGCACTGGAAGCCCAAAAAACACCCATATTGTGGGCTGCATGAACAGCAGCATGGGCAGCAGGTTGAGAGAGGGGATTCTGCCCCTCTTCTCCTTTCCAGTCAAACCATATCTGGAGTGCTGCGTCCAGCTCTGGGGTGCCCAGCACAGGAAGAACATTGACCTGTGGGAGAGAGACCAGAGGAGGCCGCCAGGGATGGAGCACCTCTCCTACAAGGAAAAGCTGAGAGAATTGGGATTGTTCAGCCTGGAGAAGAGAATTGTTGCCTTCCACTGCCTGAAGGGAGCCTACAAGAAAGATGGAGAGAGACTATTTACAAGGTCATGTAGTGGCTTCAAACTGAGTGTAGGTTTAGATTAGATATTAGGAAGAAATTCTTTACTGTGATGGTGGTGGGCACTGGAACAGGTTGGCCAGAGAAGCTGTGGACACCCTATCCCTGCAAGTGTTCAAGGCCAATTTGGATGGAGCTGTGAGCAACCTGGTCTAGTGAAAGGTGTCCCTGCCCATGGCAGCAGGGTTGAAGTTAGATGATCTTTAAGGTCCCTTCCGACCCAGGCCATTCTATAATTCTATAATCCACAGGCTTTGCTGCAGGCTCCTGAGAATTCATAAACTACACTGGAGATTGCTGATAAAGCAAAGAACTCAGGCTGATAGACTGTTGCTGATGTCAAAAGATTTTTTGAACTCTTGTACAGAGTTGGCACCGGGAATCAAACAATGCATTTCACTAAATCCTTTTGTGGAGACACAGGAGATTAAGGCTGAGCATATGACTGGGATAGTTTCTATTCTCTGTATCAATAGGAGAAAGTCTTGAAGGTGAAAAAAATCAAAAATATCTCCACTGAAGCAGAGGGAGAGCAGCTTTATGCATAAAACAGGTCTTGCTCTGTGATTCTCCACCACTGCCTTTTGAGCTTTTGAGCTGCCAGTTCATTTTTTTTACCTGGTATAAGTAGGGAGAAAAATAAAATGTCCAAGTATCCTAAGCTTCCCATGTAAGAGGCCCATGAAACAGTCGTTGTGAGGCAAACACATTATCAGATTCCAGAACATCACAGACTTTAATACAGAAAGCCTGAAAGAACAGGTGATATTATTTATTTATGCAATGAGTAGCAATGCTGAGTACTTACAGATTCTGCTGCCTCTGCTAAGGGATAAGATAAAAATAACGATGTCATTAATCTTACAAAGACACGTGAGAGCATCTTACCAGAAATAACTGTTAAGCATAAAATTTCAGGCATTAATCAAAGCATGCAGAGGCCTAGCCTTCTTTAAGACTCTAAAAAGAAATATAAAGCAAGATAACTGTAAAGCAATATAACTGTAAAGCAACACGAACATAAGGGGCATTTAAGCTTTATTCTATGTAGGTAACTTCAGGGAAAACATGCTTAGGGCCAGTTTCTCGACTAGTGTAGATTTGTATTGATTCAGCTGGTTTTAGCAAAGCTGCAGCAAGTTTTACTGTCTCAGAAGTTGGTCTCTACTGCCTGAAATCCAGGAAGAAAGAAGGGCGCCACTACATGATAACACGGATATGGAAAAAAAAAGGAATAAAATATGCTGCAGGAATAACGCAAAAGAGACATACCCAAGAGGAAAGGAAAAACACAAGATAAAAAAAATGATTAAGAGGATGTTTCAGGAAAGAAAACTAGCAGATTCAGCACAAGGGAATGTAAACTCTGCCCAGACACTGAGAATATGGGTAAGATTCAGGGCAAAAATTTAAATACAAAAAAATATTTTTTCAAATACAGTTGAGATGTAGCACAAGCAAGGATGAATTATATTTGTTTCCCATAGGCCAAGTCCAGAAAGAGATTTCCTACAAAGATAGATCTTTTTATCTCAAATCCACACTCCTGCTGATAAATCTCAAAGTGATTCACCAAGAAAGAAAAATTCCCAGGGAATGAGTTCTAGCCCTTATTTAGAGTTGCTGAAGGTGTTGCTTAGCAGTCTGGGGATGCAGATAAATTGACTGTGTTAATTCAAAGCTCAAACACAGTTGCCATGAAGGGAAGTGTTATATCTGCATGTGATTTCCTGGAGCACATGTTCCTGCAAAGGAACTCATAAAAAGCTGACAATATACTAAGACTGTTTTCTCTGAAAATAGTTAACTCAAACTTATAGTGCAGGTTCACTGAGTTGGGGAAAAAAAATGAGTCTTAAAAAATCTGACAGAAGAATCCAAACAATTTTAGCATATGAAATGAAAACCAAAAGCTATTTCAGAACACTAAACAGCAATGGAAACTGAGTATTTACAATTCCTCATACAGAGGACACACATACATTGGTTCAGCAGTAAAGGTTGTGAGAAAGGGCTGGGCTGACCCTAGTTGGCATGAAGAGAAAAATATTAGGCTCATCTGTCACTTCCAACAGTGCCACTAACAATTTATCACCAAGACAGAAGAGTATATTTTTCCAGGCACGTTGCTCTGTAGGATGAGCTATGCTAACTCTTTGCATCCCAGCTACAAAAAGAGCAGAGATGATGAGGGATAGACATATCCCAGATGAATTTTACTCTTTATGATATACAAAGAAGACCTGCCTTTTTCCATATCTCTAATTGATTTCCTATTTTTTATTTGCTTCATTTAACACATTGATGAAAGACAACTAAAACAATCATTGAACCACCATTGGACACTGATGCTCTGAATTTCTTGGTTCACCATTCTGCCCATCATGGGCATGGCTAACAACTATTCTTAGATCTTGGGAAGCCATTGGATCCTATATTATTTCCAAATGTAAAGAGAGCCTAGCTCATGTGAAAAGATCTGCTGCCTCTATTAAGGCCAGCGAATTAAACAAGTTATTCCTGCTGCATTCTCCAGCCTCTAGGATGTCCTGAAGAACTGGAGTCTTAAATAGGAAGCCTGGCAGCTGAGTCTTGTTTCGTTTGCTTAACTTTTGGTACTGAACACTAACATGACGTACAGCTCACAGTTAATGATCTCTGCTTGGCCACTTCCCAGACCTTTGTGGAGTCTAGAGGGGGAACCTTCATTTAACTGTTTTTTCATGATTTTAAGCTGGGAAGATCGTGACCCAGGCTTTGCCAGTGCCGGCAGAGCAGCTGCTCAGGCTGCCAGGGAACAGTCAGGAGTCTGGGATCTGCCAGGTTGCTGATGCAGCATCTGGGTTTGGTACCATCTTTATACACAGTCACGGGCTTGGCGGGATCCCCTTACACTATCATTTTAGAATGACGACAGGGATCGCCGATCCCTCCGTCTTCAGGAGACGTCGCAGCAGATGCCTTCAAACTTCTCTATGACTACCTGCCATCTGCCCAGGACAAGGGGACAAGTGATGGGCTGGGCGGGCACACAAGGGCTGGGCTGCAGAGGCCACCAACATGTAGCCTTAAAACTGACACTCAGGGAATTCAGATCAGGTATTAAGAAAAAAAGTATCATCAGTATGGTCAGGCACTGGAATAGGTTGCCCAGGGAGGTGGTGGAGTCACCACGCCTCGAGGTGTTTGAGGTATCTAAGTGATGTGGTTTAGGGGTTACAGTGGTAGCGTGGGGTTCACTATTGGACTCGATGATCTTAAAGGTCTCCTCCAACCTTGACGATTCTTTAATTCTGTGACACATTCACCGTCACCACCAGCAGGATATCCCTCCATCTCTCCATCACCCTCCCCTTCCAGCCTGGAGAGGGCGGCTCGTCCCTCCCGCCGCCGGCCGCGGTGCCTCGCGGTGTCCCCGGTGCGGTGCGGGCGGAGCGCCCGGGATGGATGGAGGGATGGATGGATGGGCCGGGAGGCGGGTGGTGTGTCCCGCACGTCATATCAGCCGCCCGCCCGCCATTGGCTGCGCCGCCTCACCCGACCGGTGCCGCGGCCGCCCGGGGCTG
>JAOXXN010000395.1:6966959-6983395 GCA_026770055.1 Myrmophylax atrothorax
CCGGGCGCGCGGGCCCTGTCACCTCCCTGCCCCTTGCCTGGTACCCCAGTCAGCTGCTTTTCCCTTGCCCGCTGCTTGTCTCCCCTGTCTGTCCTTTGTCACCTGTCTGTGACTGGCCTGTCCCCTGTCACCAGCCCGCCCCTTGCCCGTTGCTCCTGTCCCCTGCCTGTCCTTTGTCACCTGCCTGTCACCTGCTCCTGGCCCCGGCCTGTCCCCTGTCACTGGCCAGCCGTTTGCCCGATGCCCCTGTCCCCTGTCACCTGCTCCTGTCACATGTTCCTGTCACCTGCCTATCCACTGCCCCTTGCCTGCTGCCCCAGTCACCTGCCTGCCCCTTGCCTGATGCTCCAATCACCTGCCTTTCTCCTCCCACTACCCCTGTCCCTTACCCACTCTTCCTGTCACAAGCCCCTGTCGCCTTCCTGTCCCTTGTCCCCTGCCCACCCCTGCCCAGTGCTGGGTAAAATCCCACAGAAGACCTGGGGCCACGCTGTGGTTGTAGCAGCAGCTGGCACTTACCTGATGCATTTGTTCTCACAAACCCCTCCCATCCGTGTTAAAACAAAACAAGGTTTTGAGAAAGGGTTGAGGGATTAAAAATTGAGTTAAATTTTAGGAAACTGATCAGTTTATTTTACATTGAAGGTAGTTTAAACAACTCTTGCGTGTTTGGTTCTTTTCAATGCAGTGATGTTGTCATGTGATGTTTATTTGTATCACATAGTAAAGGGTGTATGACTGATAAACCATAAACCTGAATGAATGATAAACTGTGCAGTAAAAAGGATGCCATTGGATATGGTCCAGTGAGAGTTCTCATAGTCCTGTCACAGTTGGATTAAACTTTGGAATTTAGCTGTTATCATAAGGCAAAAGTCCTGGTAGCTGTCATTGGAATAATGTAACTGTGTCAGCATTAGGTCATATGTCTGTTTGGGAATAATGTGTTTTGTAGACTTCTTAACATAGAAGTTTTTCCTCTTAGGAGTTTAAGGAATAAAAAAAGAGGGCAGGAAAGGAAATGAATAAACATAAGAGTTAACAAACAGTAAAGGCATCAGATCTAACCCTGGAGCTGACAACAACACATGGACTTACAAGCCTTGGAAGAATGAAGCTCCTCCAGTGTTTGTCCTAGCAACTGAGCTAACACTAGTCTGTGTTTTTCTTCTGCAACCAATCTGCAGACTGATAAGGCTGAGAAAATGCTATATGAGGATAAAAATGTTGTCTGGTTAATAGTATGAGTAGTTGTTTTTCCTGATATAAATATGACTGATAGCAGGTGCTTCTTTGAGTTCAGCTCTGCATCTATTTGGTGTCAAAATTCATCTGACATGGACAGGAGCCTAGGCTGACTTACAGCCCAGCAGAAGGAAAGAAAGTAGCTGTGCCAAGAAACTTTTAAGTCTAGGCAAATATTTAATTCAGGGCCTGATTCACAGCTGATGAGTCATGTTCATAAAACTGTCTGCCCTGCACGTGAGCAATGAACACATATTCCACTCCTTGCTGTAATTAAACTTCTGTTATGCTTTGTTTTTTATTGGTACAAGCATGTCAAATGATAAATGTATTTGGAGAAAAGAAGCTCCAAGTCAGATACCTCAACACTGAGTGGTTTTTTTTCTTTTCTAATGTAGAAAATGAGGGTAATAATTGTAATGTCTTTGTCAGGCTTACAGTAGTGAGAATAGCACCTCATTGCTTTCTCAGGCATTTACTTGCCAAGCTAATATTTAGAAATATTGGAGTAATCATTGTATAACAGTTACTACAAGTAGTGTTGCTTCTCTTGCAGCTGTCGTTGGCCTGCTGTATCCCTGCATTGACAGCCACCTCGGGGAGCCACACAAGTTCAAGCGGGAGTGGGCCAGTGTCATGCGGTGCATCGCGGTTTTCGTTGGCATTAACCACGCCAGTGCTGTATCCTTGAACTGGTGTACATTGTTGCTCCACTTGCTTTGTCTGTTGTCATGAAACAGTCTCTGGGGGAATTACAAAGGTAAGGATGGTGCTACTGGCAAAGACAAAGTTCTGTGAGACCTGCTGTACGCTGCAGTAATTACTGTAAGATACATAACACAGTTCATTGAAAGTAGTTGGGGGCAGTTCTGGGAGGGGGGAGGGATGGACATCATAGTATGTCTGGTTTAACTGCAAGCATAACAGTGTAAGTTGTGTTATTTTAATCTTTTTATTGTTTACATCTAATAGTTAACACAATTAACTGGTGATGTATGAGTACTGAGTAAGTGTTCTTTGTGTTGGATAGTGATGGTTTGAGCAGAAAACCTAAAGCTGAATTACCTAGGTTACTTGAGACAAAAATTCATAAAACTTAAACATATTACAATATAGTGTATTCTTTAGATGCTCAGTGTGACAAAAATCAATGTTGACTTTGCATTCATGCTCCAGTCAAAGTCAAGGGCTATGGCAGGTCTGAAAACCAAATCCTAAATGTATTGTGTTTAAAGACAGAATCGTGCTCACTTTCAGTTTGAGTTCTCCCCTGTTCAATTTCAGTAGCAGGATGTTTGCAGGCTTCAAAGTATTGCCCTTAACATCTTTTTCCAGAAACTAGACTTTGCAAACAACGTCCAGCTGTCCCTGACTCTAGCAGCCTTGTCACTGGGTCTCTGGTGGACATTTGATCGTTCAAGAAGTGGTCTCGGACTTGGAATTACAATAGCCTTTGTAGCAACCCTGATAACCCAGTTTCTTGTATATAATGGTGTTTATCAGTAAGTTATACTTCTAAAATACTCTTTCCACTCTCACATCTTAACTAAAAACATGGGTGCACATGTACTGGAAGTTAGTTATTAGCATATTTGGCACATTATTTTTATTAGACCTTTTGTTTGTCTAAGGCTGCTAATTGTCCAGTTGTTCCAAATGATCAGATTGAGAACTGGGGGTGGAAGGTGGGAAG
Source organism: Myrmophylax atrothorax (assembly GCA_026770055.1). Classification (NCBI taxonomy): domain Eukaryota; kingdom Metazoa; phylum Chordata; class Aves; order Passeriformes; family Thamnophilidae; genus Myrmophylax; species Myrmophylax atrothorax. The sequence continues at coordinate 6,969,898 of JAOXXN010000395.1, forward strand.
CAGACAAATTGGCATGTGTGTTGGAATGGTAACAGCTCAGGAAACTGAACTCCTACTGGCTGTCAGGAGAGTGAATTTCTAAACTTTGCTGGCTAGGACATGGGAGTTCAGAAGCTTATGAACTTAACAGACTTAATTTGGTTTGTGACTGCCTTTTTGTTTCAGCCCAGGGAGAGAATTCCGTAGCATCTCATTAACAGTATGTAAGGTGATGAAAATTACTTTTCTCTAACTTATTTCCTTTTGTTTACTAGGTATACATCGCCAGATTTTCTTTACATCCGTTCTTGGCTTCCATGTATATTTTTCTCAGGAGGTGTGACTGTAGGAAACATAGGACGCCAGCTGGCTATGGTAATTATTGTATAATTAGTAGTTTCTTTAACAATCCAAATACCTTCCATTGTTGGTAGTCCAGGAACAAACTATGCCTTTTAAGGGTATGACTCACAAACTGACAGAGTTAAACAGATATATTCTTAAGAGGTGAACTGTAAGCAGACTTCCTGTGGTGCCAGTAGAGTAGGTTTGAGTATCTCTTGTATTTAGCTTTTTCCAGCAACAGCCTAAGTAAGATTGGAATCAGTATATGTCTTCTGCTGATAATCACTCCTGCTCCATCAATACTCAGAACTGACATCTAAGGTAGCTAGAAAACTGAAACATGGATGGGCTTTCTGTAATTATTTATGCACTGAAGTATTTTTGTTATGTAGATGAAATGTCCCTACATATCATCAAATTCCACCACTCTATAATCAAATATTCTCTTGCTGGTCACTTAAGATGTAGTTCAAGTATTACTCCACATATGGGACTATATAATATAAATTACTATCTTGTTTGCTAGGTTCTTAAGTAATTATTTCCTTGTGGCATATTGAAAAGTCAGCCTGGCTGTGTGTTTGCACATCAGCCTAAGGCTTGGTTGTGAAAAGTGTTCTGACACTGATAGAAAGTAATAATTAATATTGCATTGATTGAACTTCTGTCTTCTTTGCAACACAAGTCCTGTATCCTGGAAAACATCCTTAAAAGTATTTAAGGCTGCTGTGGTTTAGGTGGCTTCAATTTTTAATGCAGGAAGGGCATTTATAGACTGGGGAGTTCCTGAAATCCTAGTCCCTGAACTGCTGCTTGGTAAGGGGGAAAGCTGCTTTTTGGGACAGAACCATGAGCAAGTGAAAATATTAGTCTAAAATTAGCTGTCTTTCTCTCCCTTCTGCCTGGCCTTGCTGACCCAGTGGATTGCTGCTAATGTACTTCCAGTGGGGATAGTCTGAACTTGACACTGCAGATGGACAGGCCTGCAGACAAGCTGGGCAAGAGAGTCATGTTTTTTGACCACCCTGGCTAACATGAAATACCAGTTTCTTTAGTATTGATTCTCATTTATGCTACCTCTCCTAGAAAAGACTGTGTAAGACAAAAAAATGCATGGGGAAAATGTACTGTTCTTGAGGTTTTTTTTTCATGATGACTTGGTATCAAGTTACAGATTTCCTGGGACCATGGTCACTATCTTAACTTCACAGCCAATTTCTGAGGTTCTTTAATACACAAGCTTAGTAGTCCCCCTTCAAATCCCACTGGTGCAAAATACCTGCATTTGTTTTTCCTCAGGACTACATGTATGGGGGGGAAAGAGTGTATGATTTTTCTTACAAAATTTGCCACACAGCAAGTGAAAAACTTACATTAATTTCATTATATTGAAGCTTTCCTATTACAGCAGAGTCTCAAAATAAAATTATAGTTGGTTTTATGCTGCAGTTCTGTATTTCACCCTGGCATATGCAGTGCTTCCACTTTGTCTACTGCTTCTCTTAGAAAGCAAAGAAGGGAGCTTGAAAGAAGTAAGAGCTAAAATAAATTTAGGCACATAAACTTCTTTTTTTTTCTTTTGACTTCTTTTCACCTGACATCTTCACCTGAATCTAGTTAAAATCAAACTGGCTCCTGCCTGCAGCTTTTTTGTCAGTCTTGTCATCTTCCTTATAAAGAAAGAGAGAGATTGACAAGGCAAAGCTTTTTATTCTAGTTATCTAGAAGTCTCTTCTCATGTGGTTTATGCTACTATTACTTAGTCTGGAAGAACTTGGAGAAGACAAACATTTTCATAGGAATACTTCTGCAAGTCACTGTGAAGCATTCAGTGCTGGAATTCAGAGATTTCACTTCTGAAGTAGAGTCTAAAATTCAGTCAAGCACATCTTTCATCTGTAGAGAGAACTGAAAAATATCACTCTATTTTGTCATTGTGGATGTGCCAAAAGATGGAATACAGCATTTTTTAAACCATTCTTGCATAAACAAGTTATTTCTGTAGCTATATTCTCCTGTAGCCCCTGAGCTGTTTACTGCATGTGACAGCTGCAGATCAAATAGCATATATTCATATATTTTCTGGGCCTGTCTACAGTAGAAGGTGGCACTTGTGGAAATCAGTGGAGTAAAGTTGCCTTGCCTCTCCCTCAGCCCCTGTTTAGCTTTTGCAGTTAGAAAAGAAATTGAAAGTAAAATTAGAAGTGTCCCTGAGACATCTCCTCCCATGCTGATAAACAGTAACTGGGAGATGCATACTGCTTTTTATCTCTGGATTTCAAGTGAGCTCACAACAAAGTGCAGTGTAACCTTTAAGCAAACCTGCTGGTAGCGGAGACTTTGGGGGTTTGTTTGTTTTGTTGGAGTTTTTCTGCTCTCAGCTTGAGGGTGAAATCCAATGTTTTCTTTTAATAGCCTTTGTAGCAAAAGAAGAGGTGAAAGCGCTGCCACTGTCATCAGCTCTGTCTGCTCATTATAACTCCTAAAGTTGCTCAGTCAGTGCTCATCAGCTGGGTTAAATGGATGGCAACACTTCATTTTGAGTTGTAACCTTCATTCTCAGTATCTGACAAGCTAGGGTGGTATTCAGAACTTGGACCTCACAAATATCTATTTTTTGCTGGTGCTAGAGGCTGCAGAACTGAGAATGCATTCAATACTCGCAAATACATTTGCATTTTGACCTTAGAAAGGGAAGAGCATGTTACAAGCATTGTTTTAAAGAGGAGTTGGTTAAATTCCTTACTCTGACATACTAGAGAGTTTCATACCGGAAAAGAGACTTAGGAGGAAATGAGTAAGTCTCTGATACCAGGTAGGAAAAGAAAGTAATTTGTGGTTGAAGGCAGTCTGAAAAAGGGCTGTTAAATCTGAATTAATGTCCAGTAAGTGAGGCACTGTGTACCTTCTGTAAAGAAATAAATTGAGATAGAGAGGAAGGATAAGAAATTCTTATAAAAAGCAGTGCAACTCGTAGTCAGATTTTTCAGTTGCACTGACTTAGGCAACAAACACCCCTAGTGATTTTTATGGTTTTTTTGTCCACAGTTAAGGAGCATGTCCTTGTTGAACTTCTATAAGTCATGTCTGCGAGGTCATTGTGAGCCTAAATGAAGTTAGTTGACTATTTAATAATTGAAAAGACTGCATAATGTAGTCACTTATCAGATGGTATTAAAACATAACATGTGTTTAATGTTTTTCATCCACAGGGTATTCCAGAGAAACCACACAATGACTAAAATCTTTGAAGAAGAGAGCACGGTGCCAGTGTGAAAGCAGCATTACGAAGATGTGTTCCTGCTTAAAATTGAAGATTATTTAGGAAAAAATAATCTCTTCATGGGCTCACTGCACAAATGACTTGTGGAAAAAAAATATTAATCCACTCTTAGAATAGCCAAGTGAAATTAACTGCTTATCTTGAAATCTTACCCTGATTTACCACATAAGCATTTGCGTATGGCTGTTCTCTGGAAGAGTTTTAACACCAAGTTGCATACAACTGTTCAGGCTAAGTGGCAGTTTTCCAAGTATTAGATTCCAATGTAAGTTATTGAATCAGCTGCCGTATTTTAAAGCCTTGAAACTGAAATTTAATTACAAGCTCTTGTATCAGTGCCCAAAGGAAGTAGATCGATGGTGCTTAACAATGATGAAGTATGGTTTAATAGGAATAGTATTTATCCAAATCTTAAAAAAATAGGGTTATTTAAAAATAAGAGTGATCAAAACCAGCTTAAAGGCACTGCACTAATGCTTTTAGGAGTCTTATGAAGGAATCATGCCCTTACTTGTAATGCTGCATTAAGTTTCTGTCTTTGACGGTGGAGAGGGTTGGAGGGATGAAAGGTTGGAAGTCTTAGTTTGGAATTTCGAAATTAGTTCAGTACAATGGGTGAACACTGAAGACAATCTTGTTCAAATGTGGACTTTTATCAAGAGATTCCAGCTGGAAATTTCATTATTTCTGAACCTTGCAGTTAGATTTGCAAGAATCAAGTTCTGGCCCCAATTCATTAAGAAATCTAAGTGTGTTTGAATACTGCTGCTTAACATTAGACACATGCTTCAGTATCTCACCAAAGGAGGTCTTACTTATCTCAAATGTCTGGTATCACTGAAAAAACATGCACTGCATGTCACTGCTTGGCCATTGAGTATGTGCCCCCCAACTGTTCGATTTACTATTTCCTCCTAGAACTGTCCTTGATCTTCAGTTTGAGTCAGGGTTTTGACTGAAACAACTGGAAACAGAATTGGGCCTAAAATGTGATTTAAACTGTATGTGAAGAATAGTGAACAGCTTGTTTTCTCAGTTCAGTTTCTGAAAAAGATCACTACTTGTTTTTATACAACCCTATAGAACTTGCAATCTGTGATTGCCTTCTTACAAACAAAAAGTGCTTATGTCACTACATTAAACGTTTGGTGTTTCTTAATACATAGTTCTGGTGAGCACAATGTATTCATTTGATAGCTTAGACCACAAGAGACCTAAATAGCAAGTATTAGGTCTTAAAAGTTGAAGTGCAATGTACAGTAAGTCTGAGCCTCATGTTCTCTTCAATATCGATCATTTCTTATGAGAGATTAAAGAGAAAAGGGTTCTGAGTTCATTTCAATGCTGCATGGAGTCAAATGGAGCAATAATTTATTTAACTAGTAAAGCTAGTTTTGTTGTATCTTACATTGAACCCAAATTTATAGAAATACTCCGATTTTGTGTTTATGTTGTACTTGTAAACTTTTATGGATTTGCCTTTTTGTATTACGCATTTTTTTTGTGTGTTCTTTTCCAATCTTACATGGCTTCAGTTATAGTTAGAGGCATCAGTTAAAAAATTGAACCATAAAAACAGATGTTGAGGCCAGGTAGCTGTTCTGGCTGTTTTCACTCTTCTAAGGGAATGCTAGCAGGAAAAATTTAGCACAAAGTCTATACTACAGGGCAGACCCTAATTCTGATCTTGCTTTGGTGTAAATCAAGAATTGGTATAAGATCCTTCCTCAAATGTTCAAAACATAAATAATCAGATTTTTTTATAGAAGTACTTGAAGAAATTAGGTCCTCAGATGCGGACAGGTTCAGCTCAGGTGTTCAAGGAGTATGCTACCTGCTGGGAGACAGTTCTGTAACCATCTTGAAACCAATCTCAAAATGTTATAAAACTAGATATAACTAAAGAAGACAGTGATCTCTGGATGTTTGATTAATAGACAAGTATTTAAGATTCATTTCTGAAAACTGAAACTAAATCTATACATGTTGGAAATAATGCAGCCAAAAATGTGAGTCAAAAGTTCATTTTTTGCCAACACTTCTGGGTATCTTAACCAAAGTGATTTAAGTTTGGAAGAGGTGGGGAGGGGAGTGAAGAAAACTTGCACTATTCTGAATTTGAACACTTATATTCTCATTCTTACTGATAAGTTTTCAGCGGTGTGTTTGGTTTTACACTTTTTTTACTATTAAAGTTTTACGATCAAGTCATGTTTGCCTGTACTCTCTGTACTCACATTATGCAGGAATCTTTGTTGAAAAGGACAGTTGTTATGGTTGCATAACAAATATTCAGTCATGCGTATGCAGTGGTTTTAAAAAAAAAAAAAGGAATGTTAAACTGAACTTGGCAAGATTCACTTCAGCCTGGATTGTACAGTTGAAGAAAAACAGTCTTGCTATTGTACCAGGAAAGCAGCGTTATGTGTGTTATGGTTATGTGACTAAAAGTTCAGAATCTTACTACCATTGTCTTCCAAAATGCTGAAATTCATAATCTGAAACAAAATATGGAGGGGGCAGGGTAAACATGCACATTCCTTTTGTGGTTTGGTTATGTGCAGCAGTGGTTACTAAAGTCTGAGTGCAAGCTAAGAATGAGTAAGCACAGCTGAAAAGGCTAAGCAATTCTAACAGCAGCTTGCAAATTTAGAGCAAAATTTTTCCATTTTACTGCACTAAAATGTCTATTTTGGACTTCTAGAAGTTGCTGCATTTTTGGTGGAAGTAGTTCAAATGGCTTTTTGATCAATTTTCTGTTGGCTTAGCTGAAGAAACCTTCCTTAGGACCTTCTTAACTATTTTAGCTTAAGTAGCTTGCTTTTGCTTAACTTCAGTGCACACTCTGTAGCAGCTGAGGAGGGGAATGTTACCATCTTCAGTCTGAGGATGGCCCACGTTCTCCAGGTACATTGCTTTCCCTGAAACTCCACTCCAATTTTATCAAAAGGAATTCAAGCTATACATATTTAAAAAAAAAAAAAAATTGTGGGATACAGCCTGGTCTTGGAGAACTGGGGCATGATGATGGTGTCCCTTTCAGACAGGAATGGCTGCACAAATTTTCTAAAGGGAAAAACCAAAACAGTCTTCCCAGGAAGTGGAATGATTTGACGTGTGCATAGTTCTCCAGATCCCCATTTGGTTGGTTGTGCAGCCTTTGGCTTTAAGCATGGGGATTTGCAGGTGCTAAATTAGCCACAGGAGGGCCCATAGTCTGTTCTCTGAATGCAGCGGGAACATATTGAGATGAATAATGAAATTAAGTCTCAATTGCCTTACTGCATATCAGAGTAACTCCAAAATTCATGAGAACAAAGCATTACATGCTGGACTAATTGAACAAAGCATGTATATAAGAGCATATTGAGAGCCCTATATTGGAAACCGGTGAAAGGTGTGGGCCATTGGGTTCTTCCAGCTAACAGCTCAAGAAAGGTAACTATATGTGCTGGTGATTTCTCTGGGCAATGAAATACCGTGAGTTGCCCCATACCTAGTTAAGAATCATCTCCCTCAAGTCCTTCCCTTGTGCAGTGATAATGTTCTGTCTTCATAGACTGCAAATGGGGACAGATGAATTGCACATGCAATAAAGCCACAGTCCTCACACCTGTCTGTGTGATAAGAAAGTCTGTAGATTGTGATGCTGCTTCTGGCCTGCTCTGGTTAACTTCCAAACACAGAGTTCAAAGGACATACGACAATTTCTATAAATAATGCATTAGTGCCCAAAGACTCATAAAGGGTCAGAACATTAGTGAGTTTTACTCAGTGAAGTTTTTCTCCAGCTGCAAATCATGTATTCTCTATTCCAGTAAGTTTTGTTTGTATATTAAGTAGCTTGAGTGCTATTGTATTGCTTAATTAGAAGTGCTCCAGAGATTACATAAAATTGGTGGCTTGAAAGGCAGCAGATACCTCTGTTGGGTCTGTAGTCTGCACACTGCATTGTCTGCATTTTCATTCTCAGACTATACTCTCAGCCTGTTCAAGGATTTTTATTCTCTTGTTTTCTTGCCTGCCTCTCAAAATCTTCCTACAATAAAAAAGCTTGCTGGAAGAACCAGCATCCCCCACTTTGGCGTCCAGGGAAGCAAGAAAGGAGATGTGTTGCTCTGCAGAATCTCTGCCTTGTTCTGACAATTGTTTGGGAAAAAGAACTGAAGTTTTGTGTTTAAAAACAAACAAACAAGCAAAAAAACCAAACCAAACCCCAAGTTCATCTCACCTGTTCTGCCCTGGCTCAGAAGAGCAGCTTTGCAGTGCCAGCTGTGCAGCTGTCATGTTGTACTGGAGACGGCTGCGATTTCAAACAGCGGCAGTTGGAGCCCTCAAGCTGTGTGTTAACTTTGAGACCTACAAGCCATGCCTCAGTTTTTAATACCAGCACCTATTGTCCTGCTGCTGCATTATAAAAATCAAGTTACTAGTGATTTTATTGCTAGGTGTAGTTTGACCCTAATGTCATACAAAAGTAAAAGAACTTGTGTCTGATCCCTGTGTGGAGGTGTGCCGGTGGGCTAAGCAACATGCTCTGATTTCTCCAGGAAATTTGCTGCTGCTAGGCTGGTGGGAGAGGAGACACAAACTGGTGTCGGAAGGAGGTACAACACACTCCAGCCATCACTGTGTAAGCTCACACCAAATTTTGCCCTGCAGGAATCAGACAGCACAATCTAGAAATGTCTCTGAGACTAATGGAGGTGCAGAGCTTTGGCTAAGGGAGAATCCCTAGAAATAGATACCCTGCTGACTTACCAAGCTCTAGCAAACTAAATAGGGCAAAAATCAAAAACTTCAGGAGCTCTTTTGTGCAGCTGAGACCTTGTCCAGACAAGCAGAGCTCATTCATTTCCATGCAGAGATCTGCAGAAATGAACTTCTTTGCAAGCTGTGGTTTTAAACATTTGTCTTTGCTTTACAGACAGCAAAGTCACTGAAGTCCTCAACCCAGGAAGGATTCAAACACAGGTGCTGTGAGGTGTACCACCATAGGTGAAGTCACTGTGACTGGAGCTGTGCTGAGCATCACAAGCAGCTCCAGGTCTGGAGTTCTGCTGACAGCCATAGCAGAACAGCAGTGACTGTCATTTCTTAGGGCTGGAGGTCAGATGTTCAGTAATCTTCCTTCCAATCCTCCCACAGGTCACCTCCCAGGCACCTTGCTTAAGGCTATTTGGAACAAGTTGGGTAAGAGTGAATAAAAATATCAGGAAAAGAGCCACACAGTTGCAAGCACTGAGTTATCAGCTCAAGTGGAAGAAGATAGTAATGGTGTCTAACACCATAACCAGTCCTGATGATTTTACTCAGAATTTTAGCAATTATTCATTCTTTTCATGCAAAGAAAGCACTTGGTATCCCCAGGGCAGATCCAGATGCCATTGTTTAGCTTTTACTTCTCTACTCCAGCAGCTTGCAGTGCTGCTGAGATGAGAGTACTACCACAGTACAAATGAGTGTACTGAACACAGATTGAAGGTACGACCTGGGGACAAGTGATTCTCTTGGTGGAACTCAGTTGCAGAGCACAAACATTACCATAATTTTATACACCCCAGGGTATTCAAGATGTTCCTATGGGCTGGTGGATTTAGCAGAGGAAATACAGCCTGCAAAAGTGGCAGCTGAAGGCCACACAGAGGATGTGGGACATCTCAGAGAATCATAGAATCAGTTAGGTTGGAAAAACATTTAAGATCATTGAGTCCACTTAGTATCCCAGCACTGACAGGTTCACCACGTAAACCACGTCCCCAAGAGCCACATCTACACATCCTTTAAAGATCTCCAGGGATGGTGACTCCACTACTGCCCTGGGCAGCTTGTTTCAGTGCTTGACAACCCTCTTGTGAAGAAACTCTTCCCAGTATCCAATCTAAACTTTCCCTGGAGGAACTTGAGGCTGTTTCCTCTCATTCTAAAATAAGACAGCACTTGGATCAAGTTTTGAACACTCTCAATGTCCACTAGTATGTGAACCAAAGACATCCATTGGTGTTTAAGATGAGAAACACCAGGGTTTCAGGATTTTGTCCAACAATTGAGCATTGGAAGCCGACCCTGAAACAAGGAATACTCAGTTACCTCAGTATCATCACATCTACAGCTCATGGTCATAGGAAGGAGTGATCTCCTGGAAGATGCATCCAGGTGAGGGAAGTTTGAATGCAAAGTTATGAGACTGATAGAGCAAGTAGCCTCACAGAGGAACCAGTGAATAAGTCTTTCCCATCAGATCTGCAGGGGGATTTTGGGAAAGAACAGCTGGATTTGCCTGCCTGGTCCTTGGGCATGTTCCACCTGCTTAATTGAAGGCAGGTCCAACTGAGCCATCTGTTGACCTGGTTGAGGAATCAGAGCTTCCCACTAATTTAGAGATATTTTTACAGGTTATTAAAGGCCTAGAAGAGAAGGAGAGATGGATAAAAAAACAACAGCTTTGCCTTAGAGGCACAGGTAATATCTGTAACAGCTGCTACACCCTATGCCTAAGCTAATTGTTAAATGAGTCACCCTGGCAAAAGAAGCATTAATAAAGGGAAGCAAAAACTGAACATCTGGAAAATAATATGAAGGGGAAGAATTTTCATATTTTGGAACTCCTTGCTGAGTGGGAACTGCTTGGGGAGACAGCTCTAATTGCTTGTCTGAGAGAATGAAAAGTGAATCTATTCCCAGCCTGAAATCAGCACAGTCATTGCGTATTCCTCTCTGCTCTCCCATCCCAGTGCTACAACTGTTACTTGGGGCCCTGACCTGCAAATATCAAGACAAGCTCTTCATCTTCTGTTCCTCAGGCAGAGAGCGATGCAGATCCATAAAGCCAATGGTGTGCACCAGCCTCCTCAGGACCTGGATCCAAGCTCAGGAAAAGTTGCTTTGAGCAGCCATATGCAAGATGCTCTACCAAACAATGTAGTTCTGGTGACACCTCTCTCTTGGTGCCACTGGGTGGTTGCCAGGACTCACTTGATATACCCACTTTCTGCCTGTGGCTGTCAAGGTTTCTTGGCAATGGCATCAGGGAGGAGGGGATAACACCAGGCCTTCTGCTGCCTGCTTCTGCTGTGCATTTCCACTCTTTGCTGATTACAGGGACCTAAAAACATGGTCAAGTTTCTCCCTCTACAGGACAAGGACATGGCTAACCAACTGTCCTCTGTTCAAGCCTGCGGGGGTCTTCCAGTTCACTGTGGCAGGGAGCTCTGTGGAAAGAGTCCACACTACCATCTGAGTCAGACCCTTTCCATGATCTGGAAACTGGACTGGATGAAACTCAGGGATAGTGCTGGATCTCATTCAGCTTCAGCAAGGAGAACTAAACCAGGATGTGATGGATCCCTCTGATGGCAGGATGCTGGGATTTTAACACATACCTGGAAAACAGGTTGTGCTGCAATACCTATACTCTAACTATGTCTGACTGGACTTAGCTTTTCTGCTCACCAGTTCCTCGCAGAAGCAGCTCATGGTTCTTCTACCTTCCCTCCCTTTGCTCTTCTCACTCTTCCGTTATTCTGCAATTTCTTAGTCTCCCCTTTCCTGGCTTGCAGAAGCTCCTTCACTAAACACTCAAACAGCACTGTACAGCCAGGAGAGATCTCCATCCAGTCTGGTACCTGTCAGCCCAGAGCTGGTTTCTGCACAAATGAGTCCTGGGCAGTGACTTCTCAGGGCACACGTCCAGGAGGACACAGTGGGTCTGCAACAGGCACTTGGAGAAGGCAGGGGAGAGAAGCAGCACAGAACAAGGGCTTTGCAGCAAGACAGGGTCACAGATCTTTCATTTCAGCAGGAGTGTAAAATATGAGCAATATGATCCACTTTTCTAAACAGAGCCTAAAAGCAACTCAACTACCCTCTAAACACAACACTGATCCCAGCCCAAGCCTGCAAGGCCTCACCAGTGGCACATCAAGCCCCTCCAAGCTTTTAATTCCCACTTGCAAATGTAATGGGAAAGTTTTTCGGTATTTTGGATTTGCATTCATGGAGGTAAAGATGCCAACATGAGTACAAGCAGCATAGATAAGGGGTACCCCACTCCTAGGGTCCCAAACACCACCTGGCTTGCCCCAAACTTCCCCTGTCCGGTGCCACTGGAGGAAGGACATTGGACACCTCTTTCTAACTAGCTGAACACAAAATTTTCTGTAACTGGTCATTCTGATCTACTTTTTCCTGATGTTATTCTGGAATAGCTGTGCGTGGGAATCAATTCTGCAGGCAGGAAAACTGGAGAGGCTGAACATGAGATCTGACATGGGGAGGTGTCATGAAACCACTCACAGCATGTGCCATGACACTGTGTCACGACACTAGGGAGGGATGTCTAGGGATGGGGAGCAGAGGAGGGCTCGGTGAGCCCATGGCATGGATGCCAGGGTCAGGGATGGAGAGGAAGGGCACCCTGGGCACCCTTGGATGCAGGGAGCAGAATTCACTAAAGCACAGGCAGGAAAGAGGCTGCAGCAAAGGAGGGTACGTGTTGGGGGGCCAGGGCTGGGCAGGAGCATTCCCAAACATCCACGCAAGGATCCTAAAGCATAATTATGAAATTTTAAAAAACAACTTGACGTTATAATTATAACAGTTCCTGGAGGAGCTGCGTAATTGAATTCTAGGGTGTCTTGCTCTCATTGCAGGCGCTAACAAGAGAACGGCTCAGCTTCCCTCGCAGCCTTCCCGGAGCCCTGTAAAGCTCGGGAGACACCCAACAATTCAATTATTGTTTCCCTCTGGAAAGCAGATCATTTTAGACATGCGGCCAGCCCTAATTACAAAGGAGAGGGGAAAATTTTCTTGTGTCCAAAATTATTTGACTCATTAAAAGGATTTACTTTCTGCCAGGCCTGAAGAGTTGAAGCTCTGATGGAAGGATGGAAGGCAGGGATGAGCGGCAACTCCAGCAGGAAGGAGAGGAACCTCAGCCCTGCAGTGATGTCCATGCTAGAATCTGTACTTGGGGCTGAGTCCTGCTTCCCCAGGAAAAGCTGTTTTCTATGCAGAAGCCAGACTGGAACTGCATACAGGTGTGCCTGGGTGGGCAGGTTTAACCTCAGAGCACAAGGCTTCACTCAAGCAACCTGCGAGGAGAGCTGCTCCCTCACAGGGGTTTGGCAAGAGCAAGGCCAAGTCTGGGACTAGGGCTGGAGGGACTTCTCTCCTCCTCGCTGCCCTCGGCAATAGAAACATGAGGTCTTTTACTCAAAAGCTTCATTATGGTGGTGTGGGGTTTTTTTCCTCAGATTATTTTTAAATGCGCTTTTGTGGAGAAAGATGGTTTTACGTAGGGGAGGTCCCTTTTCCAATTACCATTAATTAACTCATCTCTAAAAGATTTTTTTATAGCCCTCCATTTCCTGTGGCCAGGAAAAGGCAGCTGGCAGGAGGCTGAGCTGCTGCTCTGTCCCAGGATGGATCAGGCTGCTCTGCTCCCCCCGAGATAACACTTTAGAAGGGGTTCACATAATTTTTCTGCATTTCTGTGTATTTTTGTATATTTTTAATATAATTATAATAATGCCTTCATAGCCTTTCCAGGGACAATGCTTCTCCTCAGTGTGAACAGCTTGGGCAAGGGGGAAGTGATGGTGGGCACAGGGCTCCCAGAACCATTCCTAGCCCTCATCTACTCCTTCCCTCCTTTCCAGTGCAACAAAATTAATTCCAGTGTAATATTTATGGTTAATTTGAACACTAGCAGTTGTTAGATAATCCTGTTAGCAGCTTGTGAAAACAAGAGATCCCTTGTATAATCAGTAATTGTAACAGGTTTTTTATGTTAAATTATATCTAATAAGCAAGACAGAAAGTAATATGTGTTCTTAAATGGAGCTTTCCCCATCCAAAAAAATAGGAGAAATGTCTTCTCAATGATGAAAC
>JAOXXN010000395.1:6985297-7017061 GCA_026770055.1 Myrmophylax atrothorax
AGGAAGTGGAAAGCAAGGGAATGCAAGGCAAGGGAGAAAATTGAGGGATGGAGGCAGGCAGGCAGGAAAGCAGGAAGGGAGGAAGGCAGGAAAGAAGGAAGGAAGGAAAATCCAAGAGGAAAAGCAAGGAAGGCAAAATAGAAAAGGGAAGACAAGCAGCAACCAAGTTGGAGAATGGGTTTGATCCCACCTCGGCCGAACACGGCGGGTTTGGGGTGGAGTGGCACGCAGTGTCAGCCCAGGGCCAGCTGAGCATCCCCACCTGAGCACCCACCCCAGGTCAGCGAGCATCCCAACCAGTACCCGGATCTCACTGCCACCACAGCTCCTGCCCTGCCACTTCTGCCGCTGCACAGGAAATTTCTCGCATTCACCATTCTTCTTTTCCGTTGTTTTGGGGTTTTTTTTGTTGGTTTGGTTTGGTTTGGGTTTTTTCCGACTGTCAATTTGCCAACCGAGCATCATTTCTCGGTAAAATTCAATTTAATGACTGCAGGCTGCATCGAGCGCCCCGGGTTCTGCCACAGCGGGACGGGCCATTTGTCGGGGCCCTTGGTAATTGCAGCTTTTGGGGGGATTTGGGAAATCGTCAGCATCGACAGCCACTAAGTGTCATTTCCTTGGCTCGCAGGGGAAGTATGTGGAAGTTATTTTTATTGATGTGCCCCTGGTAGATTGTTTTGGCAGTTGGAATTTCCGTGTGACATATCGAGCCTCTCCTCCGAAAATCACGGGGAAAAAAAAAAAAAAAAAAGAAAAAAAAAGCGCCTTGACATTTATCCCCAGCTACTGCCGCTGCTCAGTAACGTTTAATTACAAAACTCGGCTGCGATGCCAGCCTGTATCGGTCATTAAGAACCTTTCGTCAGCCTGCAATGAGAAACAGATTTAATGGAGGCAACCACATAGCTCCTGGTCTGCCAGCTGAAACTGAGACTATGCAAAAGAGGATAGAAGAGCCAAATAAACTACCGCATTCTCTTCCTAGCAACCAACACTTTAAATTTATTGTATGTTCTTTTTCTTTTTCTTGGTTTTTTTTCCTCGTCCCTGCCCTCTGAACTGCCTTTGAGAAACTGAGCAGGATCTTCACTATTTTTGGAAGGTGTTTGCGGGAGGGAGTAACAAGTTTTGCCCGGGAGTGTCGCTTGTGTCTGTTTGGCTGTGTTTGTTGGTTAGGGTTTTGGGGAAACAGGCGCTGAGACGGCCGGTGTTGACTTACCCCCAGTTCCCTCCCCGGTCCCCTCCCTGCTCTCCCCGGCCCCCCCCGGCCCGACTGTCCTTGCAGCGAGGGGACGCCAGGGGGCAAGAGGCGTTCACAAAGGCTCCATCCCTCATCCTTCCATCCCTCCTTCTCTCCATCCCTCCATCCTTCCATCTCTCCATCCTTCCATCCCTCCACCCCTCCATCCTTTTCTACCTCTCCCAAGGGGGAGTTTCATCGTCTCACAACGGCAAAATTCATATTTCATATTAAAAATAAAAGGAAAATATTCTGCAAAGCGGGCTATATTTCCAATCCCCCCCAACCTTTTCCCCACGTGCTCCTCTTGGCCACAGCAACGCGATGCCTTGCACGCAGCACAGCCAGGCGTAAACGATATCCAGAAGCCTTGTAAGGAATGGCATAGTTTATTTAAGCCAGCCATTAATCCTACTTACCTTGCTGCTATTTGGACCTAATCCTATTTCCTCTGTGCATTATAAGGACAGTGAAACGACACATTTTTGTTCCCCTGGTGGAGTCTGGCTGGGAGGAGTGCGCTGCTGGTGCCTGGGCTGCTGCTGGAGCCAGAGGAGCAGGATGCGCTCCGCGGGCAGCAGCAGCCTCCAAAGGAAATCACTGAAGGGAAACTTCGCCAGAGACAAAAAACCACATTCAATTTCCTGACTACTGCTTTTTTCCCTGACTTATTTATTTTGGCAACCGCACATTCAATAAATGCAATATTCAATCAACTGGCCTCCTTGGCAGCTCATATGGTTCTTTCAGGAGTCTACTTTTCTTATTTTAAATTTTATTTTATTGCTTAAATAAACTATGGGGAGGGTGCCCATATCCCAGCTTTGCTTGGCAACTGATGTATTATGTGGCTTATGAATTTTGCAGACAATGAACTCCAGTGTGGCTGAAACAGACCATGGACACATATATATGCCATTTCCCAGGCACATTAGACATTAGGGCAAAGTATCACTTATTCTTTCATCTTTTTCACACCTTTTCCTTTCCCAGACTTTGCCCCGAATGCTGAGAGTTGGGATATGAAGCTAATGCCAGAGGTTTTGCTGCAGAGACAGAAACCTCTTAAAATAATCAGATGGCAAAATACCAGGCTCACCCCCGAGAGCAGCGTTTGTAATGCTCCTGCCTGGCATTTTATTCCCTGCTTTATCTCCCCGTATCACACAAATCCATATGCTGTGTATCGTATCTCTTTGAAATGCCATGAACTTGGTGTTTTAAAATGAACCAGCCTTTCTTTTTTTTTCTTTTTCTTTTTTTTTTTTTTAGCTTCAAAACAATGGAGATTGTCAAAGGGCCCCGGGTTGAGCTTTTCTGCGTGTTCACAAAGCGTTAAAGCTTTATCGAACAAACCGGCTCTGTCTGACCCCTGCCAGACAAAAGGCAACTTCCATTTTCCTCTGCAGGGAAGAGGGGCAGAGAAGAACATAGAGAGGGATGTACAGTAGGGCTGGGTGGGCCTGACGTGCCCCAAGGCAGGGGTGGTATGTCCTGTCACTCAGCCGAGACCCTGGTGCTCCCAGTCTTGGTCATTTTGGAGGTGCTGGTGTCCTTGGCCTCATGCAGGTAGGGGACATGGTGCCAGTATAGCTAGGGAGAGGCAATCCTGCATGCTGGCACCTGCTAGGGGCTCAGCAATAGTTTTTGTGTGGTGTTGTGCTGCCCTTAGCAGTGCTGCACCCACTTCAGTGAGCCTTGATTGAATGAATATCCACCCCCATGAGCAGTCCTGGATGCTTCAAATTTTTCACTGAGGCTTTGCATGGAGCAGAGCCACCCCATTGCTCCTAAGGTCCACCCTGAAGATATAGTATTTCCATAGTGTTTATAGTGAATTTTAGATGAGGTGGGGCCATCTTATTGTTCTGGAGCACCACCAAGGAGACTGGTACCAGTGGTCAGGCATTGAAGGGAGAAATGGTCAGAGTGGTCGGAAATGGCCAGAATAATCTTCTGAGAAACAACATAGGCAGAGGGACAACTGGCAGATCTATAAATCACATCTTTAAGTGCTGGTGTCTGAATGTGAGCATCTACATGAGCTTGGACTCTGAGTTGCCCATATGAAGCCTCACTTGATCCCCAGCTCCTGGTCTTTGGCCTTCTGTAGGGCTTTGGTGACATCTACCATCACCACATGGGTGTCCCCAGCACCCCTCCCAGTGGCACCAGTCTCTGCTAATCACCATCACCACACCGTGTGCATTTTGCTCACACATAGAGCCCAACACAGAGACACCAGGCTAAATCCTGCCCACGCTGTCTGTGGCTTTGACAAAAGTCTGAACACTGTTTCCTCCAGCCCCAGCAGCAGCCATGTAGCAGGTGAATCTGTTTATTGACAATCACCATGATCCCTGTCAGCAGAGATGTGTTGGAACACTGATGCTGAGTTGTAAGAGCCATTTACTTCTGCATCTGCTGGCTCAGACCCGAAGTGCCTTTTCCTGTGCAAGGATGAGCAGAGGAAAATCCTTTGCTGACACCTGGGGCTGAAATGGGCTGCTCAGAGGTAGGTGGGAGAAACCCTCACCTCCCATGAGTTGGGCTTTGGGGGTTGCTAGTTAAGTCCACACGATTTCTCCGTTGGATTTGCTTATTTGCAGAAATCCTCCTGTCCTATGTTCATCTCTATCCCATAGGCAGCAGAGCAATGCCACAGTAACAAAGACCACATTTCTGCGGGTATATCCTGTTGTTACACTGCCAAAGCACCCATAGTTTTCCAATACTGCTCATAAAACGTTCATTTCCAGGAAGGAAGCTGGGACCGTACTCATTTTAGGTTTGTTGAGCTTTGGGTAGCAGGTTCAGACTGCTTGCTGCCCCCAGCAGTGTTTTGCATTACTCGTTAAGGGAAGCTGGCACTCATCTTTGCCGTCAGTGGAGATTTGTAAGCCTGATTATATTCCTAAGCATATGTTTGGAAATGAGAAGCAGCTCTCTGAAGTCAGTGAAATTGCTCTGATTGCAAATCTCAAGTTAAGAGAAGGGAAACCTGGCTCCGGGTCTGAGCTCCTGCTTGGAAGAGCCACAGGCAATGACTTAACAGCTTTGGGCTCTTCCCTGCTCCAAGAGTGAAGTTGAACAAACATCTTTGTCATGCAAATCCCATAATATTACAGAAATGTTTATGCTGGCATTTTTTAAGTGCATAAATGATGAACCATATTACCTGGATGGCAAGTAATGCCTGGTACCATTTCCAGGCTATTTTACATATTTCAGGGGACAGTCCTAAGGGAAGTTCATTGAATTCAGGATGCACCAGATATTCCCCCCAGCAGATGGCTGGGTTTGACTGCTGGAACAAGTGGCCAAGGCTGAGCAGCAGCAGCAAAGGGTTCACATCACCTTGCAAGGTTCAGCTCTTGATGTCACTAGGCTCAGCTGCTGCAAAAGCAGATGTCTTTGAACAGGACCACAGTTTGTTTCTCAGAACCAAACCATTCCTAGGAGTACATCCATGCAGATTTTCACATCAGAAGGAAGAGGCTGCTCAAGCAGCAAGGACACTTTTACAAGGGTGTGTAGGGATAGGACAAGGGGTAATGGCTTTAAACTGAAGAGGGCAGGTTTAGATTGGATATTAGGAAGAAATTCTTCACTACTGGTGTGGTGAGGCACTTGACACTTTGGTGAGGTTGCCCAGAGAAGCTGTGGGTACCTCATCCCTAGAAGCATTCAAGACCAGGTTGGATGGGGCTTTGAGCAACCTGGTCTAGTAGAAAGATGTCTCTGCCCATGGCAGGGAGCTTGTAACTACTTGGTCTTTAATGTCCCAACCCAGACCATTCTGTTTCTATGACCCAACTCACCAGGGCTCAGACTAGGTGCCTGGAGCAGCCACCATGTGATGCCTCCTGTTGTATCTGCCCTGTAGAGCTGGGACTGGACACTCTAGTGAGTGGTAAATCCTGGCCTCAGGACTGGAACTACTTCCACTTTACACCGGTATAAGGAATGGGAAAATCAGGCTGACTTTGTGTAACTGGGACAAGAGAAAATTCTATTTAAATTCTGCACCCCGCCAGTGAATCTTGCAGCAGCCTAATTTTCCTATGAATAATGCCTTGGGCAAGGCTTGTGTGGCCCAGAAAGGGGAAAAAATGGTTTGAATTTACTCCATCCTGCTTCTTTGTAACCTCTTTCCTAATGGATGGTGAATCTTGGGAGGTTTGGCCCACTGGTGGCCAAACTGGGGCTGTGATGCTGGAGAGGGCACCCAGCCAGGAAATGTTGGCACCTGTCAGAGCAAGGAGGATCTAGATACAGGGACTCAAATACTTCTGCGATTAAGACAGAGAGCAAAAATAAAATAATAATAATTAAAAAAAAATTTAAAAAAAAGAAAAATTAATTGAGTAACCTCAAATTACAAATCAATTTGAGGAAATCCCAATCTAGCTGCAGACACTCTGTGAGCAGTTAAAGCTAAATTCATTGAGCAGACAGCTCTAATTAGCACACGATGCTGGCTCGCTCCAACAAGCTCCGCGTGGCTTTCTCCGTGTCAGATATGCCTGGTCCTGAGCCGTGACACTCATCAATTTGACCCAAAATACATCGAAGGCAGGGTGTCACAACACTGAAATCATTTAGGGGCTGCAGAAAGTCAAACTCCAAATTTCTCCGCTCCACCACCTCTGTGCCTTCTTGTCCCAGCCACCCCGGGCTGGTTTCTGACCTCATTCATGCCAGTGCAAATCTGCAATAACTCCATGTTAGCCACAGGGTTTATTACAAATTGTCCTTGTGTAAAGAGACCAAAATCTGGTTTATGAAGTTGGCTTCTTTTCCCTTGTTCCCATGTAAGAAACCCTTCTGCAGCCAGAGTCAGTGGGACAGCTTTCACCTTTTAACTTACGGGGAATTGCTCCCAGCTCACACTGGTGGAAGCAAGGGGCAAACCCATTTCCTCCATAATAGCAGCATTGTGTTGGTGGTGCAGGATTTAGCCATTTAGATTGAGTGAGAATTGAACTTTTTTTTATCAGGAGCCAAGAAGAAGATAAACACGAGGATCTCACTGCAGCGAGGCATGTCTAGTTACTGGAAGAAGGGAATGAAACACTGCACCAAAAAACCCCTGCTCTTTCAGTTTTAGTGAAAGATGTGACCTCATTCTTTTCCTGGGGCTGTAGAGAGATATGTGGCATTTTCCTTGTAGAGAAGTGTATTTTTCCTTTGGGAAAGGCTGAAAGACTATTTGGGTAGTGTATTATTTTAGACATATTTTGCATTCCTGCTCTCCCTCAGAGGAGGAAGCTGCTCTCTCCCACTTCTGCAACACTTACTCCTCTGTATTGAACCATGTTTGATCAAACACGTGGGACTAAATCCCTGGCTAATGCAAACACAAACATCCATAAAGCTGTGCTGATTTATACCTGGAGATTTACACCTCCGTCATGAATTTCTGATTTTTCTATAATCATCTTAAACTCCATCCTCCTTCAAGCCTTTTCTCCTTTTTTAACCTGATGTCTTCCACTGGGAGACATTTTCCGATCTCTCCATTGTGTGCTCCTGCTGATATCAGGAGCCCAAATAACATTTAGCTCTGTTTTCACAGTGTGTGGCAATGTATTGGGAAAATGCAGGTACTACTGTTATGGTCTCATACTTCTTGGACTTCTCTTCCGTAAGAAGAGCTTGAAATCTTCCACCTGTATTGAAAACATCACTGCAGTAGTAGCAGTTATTGCTGATCCTTAGTGAAACATTTGAATGAGGTAATATTTGTGGGAAGAAATAGTATCTTTTGTTAGATTAACTGGGACAATTGCATACAGCAGTGAGCCTTTGGGTCTGCAGCTTTCATACCTGAAGAAAAGCATGAGTGCAGTGCACCTCCTCTGCCTTTACAGCTATAATACAAGCTCATCTACCCTTCTAGGTGTGATAAAAGGCATTCCCTGACCTACAGCCACCAGCCCTGGGAAGCATTTTTCTCACCCTCTTGTGCCAGGGTTGCTAATATGGACTTGGATATGAGTAGGCAGCTGGAATACCTTTCCCAAGTGTGGACATGGACATTGCAAATGTCACACCCAATTCTGTCACTCTGGCTGCCCTAACAGCCATGGAGAGAGGTGGGTGCTTCTAAAGGGTGAAGCCCCTAACCTAAAGGACCTCAAGCAGATGACTCCTCAGAAGCTGTTTTTGGTCCAGCAACTGGGAATGCTTCAGGTGATAGTCTGCCCTGCAAAGTCCCTCTGAAGCAGTAAGCTCCACCCCAGTCACCCCTCAGCCTGGTGAAAGTATTGGGAAGGCACTCAGGAGCCAGTGTGTCCATCCCACTCCTACAGCCCCCAAGAAACTCACCTGCACCCCAAGCTGCCCTTTACAAGACAGGCAAGGCTCAAGCACTTTCAGGGTGGGATCCAAGCAAGCTGTGATGGCTGGTGGAACCATCATTCACTTTTTTCCTACCCAGGAAAAGTCATATAGGCTTCCCCAGAGAATGGCAAGCTTTCTTTTGACCCCATATCCGTCAGCGTATACGCTGTTTTCTCATTCCCCAAACGCCGTTGCAATCATTTCTGCCCAGAATTATTTCATTTCAGTAACGTCTCTTGGGTTTCATCTCTATTAAATCGCTTGGACACTGGAAAGTGGGATTACCCCACTTAACAGTAGCTCTCTCCTGTGTAAGTGACTCCATGTGTGCCTGTGATCCTGGTCATGCACAAGGACAGTGGAAAGAAACAAGTCCTTTTGGTGTCCGCTCAGATACCTACAGGGAAATGAGCAGCTCTGTAAACTTCATGCCATTGAGCAGACAGACTGGGGTTACTGGTTCCCATATATATGATTACACAGGATTGCCCTCTGAGCAACCTCTACTAGTGCAAGGT
Source organism: Myrmophylax atrothorax (assembly GCA_026770055.1). NCBI lineage: Eukaryota > Metazoa > Chordata > Aves > Passeriformes > Thamnophilidae > Myrmophylax > Myrmophylax atrothorax. The sequence goes on from JAOXXN010000395.1 coordinate 6,993,404, forward strand.
GTTCCTGCCCATGTCAGGGGGTTGGAACTAGATGATCTTTAAGGTTTCCACAGGCCCATGGAAGAGTAGGGTGAAGGGTGAAACAGGGGAGTGAAGGATAGCAGAGGATGCTGAAGTGGCTTTGCTGTCCCAGCTACTCCTGAATGTACTGTTCTTGTAGCAGAAAACAAGACTTCATGCCAGGTTGTACAACAAGATTTTTTTAATGGATGTTAAGCCCAGAACTGCAGAAAGTTTCTCCTGAAAGGGCAGATTCTCATAGGGCTCAGTAATGAAGCTTCACTGATGAAAGTGTCTGCTGCTGGTTTATAAGAGCTCTATGAAATCAGTGTAATGTAAGAGTAACCAGAGGGGTATTGACTTTAAATGCACTAACTTGTTTAGGCTTTAACTGGTGTTTTGGATCAAGAATCTTAAAAGAAGATTTGACACCAGCTTTTATGATAATACTTTTCCCTGATGACACCACACCTTTCCCCCAGTCATCACTACAAGTAAAACTAGGAATAAGAGCATTTTTTTAATCTTTACACTTTATATTAAAAAATACTCTCAATAAACACCTTCCAGGATCACTTTTGACATTAAACATTGATTTCTATGCCAGTTATAAACCTTGAAGAATTGCCTCAGGCACTTGTAATAATCTAAGCATTAGATAGGAGCATTTTCACTATCTCATTATTACCCAGTTTAATACAAGCTGCACTTCAAGAATATTTGAAAAAGGAAATTATCTTAAAAAAGACCCATCCCCCAGCAACTCCACTGGTGATGTTGGGACCAAATGTGGTACATGTCAATGCAGGGAATACAAGTAAGACCACCCAGTAACCTGAATACTTTGAAAAGTCGTCGAAACATATACAGAAATGTCTGTGTCTTCTTTCTAAACAGGTAAAATTCTCTCCCCATTGCTCTTATTTCCAAGGGGAATAAAATCCAGTTTCATTCTTTCCTGTTTTCAGAACATGGCTCCTTGCTGAGCACATTTCAGACACAAGATTAATGCAGCAAAGGGATTTGTATACTCCCATGTCCAAGGCTGACTCCTGCTTTTTTATGTTTCAAAGCCATCATTTATTTTTGCATTTTTCTTCCCAAAACAGGGCTTTTATGAAATGAACATTGTGAGCATTTGCCCATAATTCAATCAAAGGAGGCCTGTGGGTTATATCCAGGCACAAAACTGAACGTTTCAGTAATAGCTCAAATTTAGTGTCTCCTGTGCTTCATACATCTGTTTCGATACTTTATGTGCACTTGCTTAACTTGGCTTTATAATTTGTATCCAAAACTTACAGAGAAATAAAATACCCAGCATAGAAAACTAAATACTTGATCTGGGATTAATCTTAGGGAATCACAGTACGTTAGTATTGGAAAGGACCTTAAAGATTATCCAGTTCCAGCTTCCTTACCTTGGGGAAGGATACCTTCCACTTAGACCAGGTTGCTCAAAGCCCAATCCAACCCAGCCTTGAACACTTCTAGGGATGGGGAATCCACATCTTCTCTGGGCAACCTGTTCTAGTGTCTCATTACCCTCACAGTAAAGAATTTCTTCCTTACATCTAACCTATACCTGCCCTCTTTCATTTTGAAGCCTTTAGCCCTTGTCCTATGACTACATGCCCTACAGTATTAATGGGGAAAGTCTGAACACTAATGAAATAATGACTTATTACAGAAGGAAAGATATAGTTTTCCCTAAATTATGCCAGTGAAGTACTGAAATCAGTTTGTCTCTCGTGGTACTTTTGTCATAAATCCAACAGGCAATTAGAGCATTTTAAATCTTGCCTGGAGTAACTTCTTGAAATACAGATTTTCCTGCACAGCTGTGAACAGCCAAATTAGGCTTAAAACTCTCCAGTGAGATTGTGAGAAAGCTCATTTTTTGTCAAATATGTTGATCTCCTTTTATAACCCTGTGTGGAGTTTGGATGCTCAATGTCTCAGACAATCAAGTCACTCATTGTACCCTTAAGTGTGGAGTTGGACATCCAACTGTGGGCAGAGCTGCTGTTCTTTTTTGTTTCTCAGCCAGACACATCTGCCTTCGAAGTCTGAAGAAACAAAGACTGAGGAATGGCTTCAGAATCTGACCATCTCAAAGGCATCAACTGAGAATGACAAGTAAGGATCACTACAAGATGCCAACTCAGTTTCTCTTCATTTTAGGGACCAGGGATGGCATTTCCTCAGGGCAGACAGCATTTCCTCCCTCGTGTCATTCCAGCAGGACTTTCTGGTGCTGCTGTGGTGCTCACCAACAGGAATGGTACCACTGGGGGATCACCTGCACAGACTTCCATCCACATTCCACTCAGAGCATTTGTCTGTGATGGACAATGTTCTTCACCACCATGGCTCTCTTACCTGATCTAGTGCTCAATTCCTGTAAGTATAACTTTTCTCTGTACATGTCCAGGTTTGCTTGTCTGCTATCCACAAGCAGCATTTCCCTTGGGCATCTTTTCCTTGCTGCTGAAGGGTGAGGTCCAGCAGTCTATAAGGAGTCCTCCACTGAAGTCAGCAGACACTGAAGTTTGATCCAAAGTAGAATATACCCATATTCTATAACCCCCTGGTAAAGCACGTAACCCCTCAGTGTCAGCTTGGTGATGGACCTGCTTTTCTTTGCCCCTGGAATGCACAGTACCCCTGGTTTCCTTTACATTGGTTCATCCTATTCATTTAGGGAGCAAGCTTTTACAGCGTCATAATTATGTGTATATTAAAGAAGCTGGGGTGGAAAATTTTGTCTATATAGTGTAGACTTCGAGCCTACTTACCTCACACTTTCCCAACTCCATCTCCTTGCTTCTGCACTTGAATCCATCCCTGCAGTTTTGTCTACTATGTCATAGCATTTTAAGGTATTCATCCCAGAGCTGTAAATGTTGAAACAGCAACGTTGATGTCAGTGTGGTATTTTGAATTTCTGTGAGTGCATAGAAAAGCCTCAGGATATGAGATGATGATATGCACTGAAAAACACCTTTCACTGAAGAAAAGAATCAGCCAGAGTATTGCCAGCAAGTGCTGGAAAAATTTCATCCTGGGCAGAACTGGGTGACAGCTTCCTACTGTTTCCCTGCCTGAGGGACAGGAGAAGGAGGAGGTCTCCAGGGACACAACACCAAGAGAGTCACTAAAGGAAGCTGAAGTCCCTGCAGCACTGGTTTGCTTCAACAGCAGAACCACTGTGTGCTTTCTTTGGTGCCTCCGCCTCTGTGCCAGGAAGGAGATACCAACTAGTGGACACCAAGGACTGGGTCACACCAGCCATCCTCTTGCTGACAAGTCAGACATGCCCTACAGGAGGGTGGAGGTCCACCTCCGCTGGCTCCTCTTGCCTGCGGCTGGTCGTGCCGGTCCCGTCCGCCGTGGGATCGCTGCTGCCTGCGGCCAGCGGAGCACGTGCCTGCGCTGCAGCGCTTTTTGAAGATGGCAGAAAACTGACGGATCAAAAGTTTAGCCCAGAGGCTGCTGTCAGTTTGCTCGAGCAAATAATTTCATACAGCTTTCAGAGGTCGGTGGGATCTCCGTGGGCAGGAGAGAAACATAAATAAACAGGATAGTTTTTCTGGAAAGAAAGGCTGGCTCCTGTTCGTGGGCCTCACAGCTGGGCGTAGATGGGGGAGATGAAGAACTGTGGGGCTAGAAGTGGGGAGAAGCAGTGGGGCCCCATGCTGGACTGGGGGCAAATAAGCAGGAGGTGACCCCAAAGGGCACAAGAAAGGGCAAGACCTGTTACTGAACAGTGCAGAGCAAAGCCAGTCCCACATAATTAAATCATATATATATTTACATGGTTCACATGTCTATCCATCTGGACCTCACGGAATCACAGACTCACAAAATATGCTGAATTGGAAGAGATCCATAAGAATCATCAAGTCCAACTCTTAGCCCTATCTTGCTACGCTACACCATGTAGAAAAAGCCAGACCAGAGCCCTAAGTGTCTGCTGAAGTGACCAGAGCTGTCTGCAAGGCAGACAGTACCAAGACATGAGAATCTATGTTTGAACACTTTATCCAGGTGTTCAGTAATTCACTAAACCAAGACAAAGAGTTTTAACCAGCTGCTTTAAAATTAATTTTATTGCAGTTCAGAGACAGACAGCTTTCCTCTGCCAGGCTATGGGTTTAATACACACACTGGGTTCATGCCTGAGTTCACAGAGGATAACCTGTAAGAACTGAGTGACAGATTTACCACTTTTTTAAGACATAGTAGAAATCCCAGTTGCTGGAATCGATGTCAAAGCTTCTCTCCTTTAGGGTTTTATTTGTTACTTCTCAATTGCTTGCCTTGGGAGTCAGGGGCAGGGGAGAGGATTGGGGGAGAGATAGTTTTCCTGGGAATGTTGTTTTAATGATGCTCTGTTTATGTGATGATTTGGAGTAATGTGAAACATTGACATTCTCATTTCTTTTCTCTCAGTCTTGTATTATGTGGTTTCAGTTTAGTTTCCCTTTTTCTCTCTGTCCTCAACAAAACACAAGTCCTGGTCAGGACTTAAAAACAGGGTCCTGAAATGAAATGGAAATCACCTGATAACAGGTGACTCACTTTGGAAGCTCAGACATAGCTTTTATAGTTCTGCTGTGTTTCAGATAGGCTGGGACTGAAATGATTTATCCTGGATTTTGGGAAGTAGGAGGATTCAAATGGGATCAGACCCCAGCCCAGCCTCCCTCCCACAGTCTCCTGAGAAAACACATTCCGATCCTCAGGAAACCAGTAAGGGGGACACAGTAGAAAGCATTGTCAAAGGGAAGCTCTATGTCCTGGGCTGGGTCTGGAGTCATGGACTCACAATTTCCAGACTTTCAGGAGTGTGGGTGAAAATGCTGTGAGGTTTTGAGGTGGAAAAAATGCTCCTGTTTTGCTCCTTCTTTCCTTTGGTGATAGTGGCAAAGGAGAGAGGGCACTTCTCACTTCGAGTGATGCCCTCAGACCTTGCTTTGACCTCAGTGCTGGGCTTTGATACCACCACAAGGCTGAGCCCTAGGCAGGGGTCCAGGGAGGGCTCCTGGCCACAGACTGGCAGGTAAGAGGGAGCTCTGGCTCCAAGTGTTGATCCGGAGACTTGGCAGCCTTAACTCAATTCCAGGTTTGACCTATAAGGACGAAGAGACCACATGCCTGGCAGCGACTGTGCTCTGTGTCTGTGCCAGGCTGCCAGTGGGGGGCTTGTTCTTTTTTGCTTAGGGTTTTATTTTTAGGTAGAGACCAGAGACGCGACGGTGCAGGGAGGCACAGGCAGGGCTTCACCCTCTAGAGCACAGTCAGTATTTGAATATGTGATTTCACAGGAATTTGTCTTCCCTGAAATTGCATAGATTAAGGCTTTTGGAGCAAATGCTTCTTAATTGCTCGGCTGTGTTATGAACAAGGTTTTCCCTGACTGGCTGATTGTTGTTGTGATCGTCATCATCATCATTATTCCACTGCCTCATGCGGCCCTGGCACATGCAGGTACCAACTCACCTGGTGTTTTCTATGCCTAAGCCATAACACTCCTCATCCCAACAAGCTCTCAATCCACAGAGCCAGATCAAAGGGAGAAGGGGGCTGTTAGCTACCTTTTAAAATTAGGTTACAACAAACAGAGCCATTGCTCTTTTCCAAGGTCACCTGCAAGGTCACTGCAGTATCGCTGCTCAGCTAATTAGTTTAATACCTGAAAACTTTATTCCAGTGCCTTTGGATCCCTAAGTACATCATCCTAAGGAGTGTAAGCACTTCATTTTGTGCTAGAGTTCAGAGGATATCTGTCATTCAGAAACTGGGTTTACATCGGTTTGGTCTCAGTCTGGGCAATGTGTCTCTCCCATGGTGTGGCCACTCACCAGTTGTTGTGGTCCAGTCCTTCTTGGACCTTTTAAACCTGTTGACTTGCACTTCCTATGCCCAGAGCAGTTACATTTAGTGGGTGATTGTCATCCTGAGGAAGATTTAAATGAACAGGTCCTCTTAGAGACAAAATTCTTGGGACTTACATCCTTCTCACTCAGCTTCTGGAAGCATATGTCAAAAAGGTTAGGAACAAATATTTTTTCCACTTGCAAAAGCTGACAGGTGGCCAATACCACGCAGTTCATTCTCATTAGTGATAGGAAGACACCATGGGTGTTACCTAATATTTCTGGTCTCTTCCTGCATAAGCAATACCCACAGTGATACTGTGCCCCTCTTTTCCAAGATTTATTACCTGATAATTCAGACTGTTCCTACAGGTTACCATTCTCTGGCATCACAGAGAGCTAGATAAGTATTTAAATCATAAATGCACAACAGAGGAAAGTCCTCATGCAGGTTGTCTGTGGCACTTGTTTTAAAAGGCCTTTGCTGTGTAGTAGCAGCTGCTCTTGTAAACCTGCTCCCCAGTGACTATGCTGCTGACCATGGGGAAGTCCTGTCAATCTGATGATTTAACAACATTTCACATTTTGGAAATTGAAGCATTTCAAAGTTATTGTACAGGTTTGGTGTGTTTATTTCAGGGATGCATCCATAAAAACCTCATGAGGTTCAACAAGGCCAAGTGCAAGGTGCTGTGCCTGGGTCAGGACAATTCCCCCTGTCAGGCTGGGGAGATGAACGAATTGAGAGCAATTGCCCTCACAAGAAGGACTGGGAGATATTGATGGATGAAAAATTGAACATGACCCAGCAGCATGCACTTGCAGCCCAGAAAGCCAACTGCATCCTGAGTTGCATCATAAGCAGTGTGGCCAGCCTCTCAAGGGAGGTGCTTCTCCATCTCTACTCCACTCTTGTGAGACCCTACTCAGAGTACTTCACCCAGCTCTGTGGTCCCCTGCACAGGAAGGACATTGACTTGTTGGAGTGAGTCCAGAGGTGGCCACAAAGGTGATTAAAGGGCTGGAGCACCTATCCCATGAAAACAAGCTGAGAGAGATGAGGTTGTTCATCCTGTAGAAGAGGAAGCTCCAGGGATACTTTATTGAGGCCTTTAAATACTTGAAGAAAGGGGACTTACAGGAAAGATAAGGTCTGTAGTGACAGGACGAGGGGTACAGCTTAAAACTGAAAGAGAGGACTCTTTACTATGAGGGCAATATGGCAGTTTGCCCAGAGAAGTTGTGGATGCCCCATCCCTGGAAGTGTTCGAGGTCAGTTTGGGTGGAACCACCAGATTTAGTGGAAGGTGTCCCTGCCCATGGCAGGGAGCTTGGACTAGATGATCTTTAAAGATCCCTTTCAACCCAAACCATTCTGTGATTCCATGAATTTAACAAGCTAGCTAAATGTATCTATTAGTCAGTCCCAAAATTGTCTGCCCAATGCCCAGAAGTGTGGTTGAGACTGAGCTGAGGGCTCCCATGCAGGAGCAGAGAGATTCTTTGTGCTGGTGGGCTCCCTGACCCCCATCACTTTGTCTTTCCTTGAGAGTTAATCTCTTTCATGAAATTTGACATTGAAATGTCTCCCTTATACCACAGATTATGCTTGTAATTAGCTACAGGATAAATAAAACTGTATTGAGTATTACACTAAACTTCTCCTTTATTCTGTCAGTGAAGCTTGTTTTTCTCCAAATCATCTTGAGACTTTTATAAAGAGAATATTTACGCAAAAAGCTGTGGGCAATTGCTCTTGAAAAGATTCTTGCAGTTACTTAATGCTGTGAAAGGGCAAAATGAATTGCTATTTAAATGTATTTTCATGCTAAATTAGAATAATGAAACTTCCTCTTGATGCTCTGGCAATGAAATTGGAGACAACTCACTTTATCCAGGTAAACTTTGCAGACTGGGAGCAGCTTCTCAAACATGAGGAATGGAAGTTATCAGTAGATATATTTCTTTTAATATTTTAGATGGCTGTTTGCTTGAAGGGAAAAAAAAGCACTAAATTAAATTACTGTAGTCTGCTTTCCTTGGAAACTAACTATTACGATGTCACAAGATGAGGAAAAGAGGATTCTTGATGAGAAGCAGGGAAGATCCTGGCTCCAAGTGAACAATAAGGCTGGTTACAGGTTCAGGGGCCCAACAAAAAGAGCCCTGGAGAGCGACGTCGTCCAGCAAAAGGAAGTGATATTCTCTGAAGATCATCAAGGAGAAAGAAAACACCACAGTTTTGCGGTACAGACTCCCATCCTGCTGCATCGCCCATCCTCCCCCAGCTCCTAAAATCACCTAAAAATCAGAAGCCTTCTGCCGTGAGTAGCTGCTGCAATCACCATCCTCTTGTATAACATGCCATTTTTGTCTCTTTTGAGAACGGGTTGTAACAACCCCTTTACACTGTGAAAAGCCAAACAGAAAGTCACACAGCTAGCTAGAGACCGGCGCCGGTATTTTCCCCGTGGCATGTACCCTTGTGCTTCCGGATTTCACAGCTCTGGAGCAGCATGTGGCCGCGCTCGCCATATGTGCTGCGGGACCTGCATGCGGAGCGCTCGCTCCCACACAGCACTGCCTGCCCCTCCTCACTGCCCGGGCTGGGGCAGCACTCCAGCCTCTGTCTGCGCCTTGCTAATTGTAAACATGTTAAAATGAGACCTTGATTTCTCCCCCTTGACCCTCCCAGTGTCCACTGTCCTCAAGGTTAAGTTTGGAGGTATGAGATGCTCAAGTTGATGATATTTCTCTTTCTATGATTCACTCCCAAAACTTCCTTATTCTATTCCTGAAGAAAATAGCCTGGAGCTGTGAGAAGAGAAATAGGACTAGAAAGCCCAGACATGCAAGAAAGAAGACTTGAGAGGAGTGGTAGCATTTTCCAGCTCAGATAAATACAAATAACCACAGTGAGGGACGATGATCTCAGCAGCCCCAGGACAGAGGTATCTCCCAGGCACACATAGCCCAGCATAAATGCTAACACTCACCTTTCTCTCTGTGTGTATGTATCTATTATGTACGTGTGTATTATGTATGGATATATATACATAAAAATGGGGTTTGCTGGTAGCTTTTATATATATATATGTGTGTGTGCATACATATATATACTTATCCATATATATGCATATATATAGGCAAACATATATGTGTGTATACACATATATGGGTACAAATGTACATGTAATTCTCCTCTCTCCTTGATGATGCCTAAAGAACATCACTTCTCTTTGCTGGACACAGTCCATCTCCAATGTTCCTCCTGCTGGGGTGCCTGAACCTGAAACCCGCCCAAATTATTGTAGGAAATACATCTGCTTATATATATATATATATGAACAAACACACACACACAAATATAGAAGACCCCAGTCCAAACCACAACCCTGCACTCTATGACTCAACCTCCCACTGGTCTCAGCAATAAGCAGCTCTCCTGATTACCATTTCACAATTCAGAGCACCTAACCTCACATCAGATGTATATTTTCCTGTTGTACAGCTCACCTGAGGCTACATAAATCTCACTGAGCTACTGCTGCCTGTCTCAGCAATGGGAATATAACTTAATGATACACTCCTTGCCTGGACCAACATGTCAGCCCCTCCTGATCTTACAACTTGTTTAATCTCTTAGGAATAGGAGCTACCCTGACACCTGATGTGTCGCATCAGCTATCAGGATGCAAGAGAGAGATCTGGCTGCCCCATCTCCATAAATCCTTGATCTCTGTAGCAGGGCTGTCACTTCTCCCTGCAGTGACTGTAATTTCAGGTTTGCTTTGAGCTGGCTGCAGTACACCCTGGATTTGATATCTTCATCAGAAGTCAGAGTCTTTGTGCCAGCCCAGGATGGTGTTGCTATGACTGCTCACGATGATGTTGTAAGATGTCCAGTGAAGACTTCAAAGCCTTTGCAGATGCTTTTTAATGAAGCCCTGTAGTGAGATATAAAGTAAACAAGCATCATTACATGTCTGCACAAACACATAGAGGAGTTATTGCTGGCTGAGACCATCCCTTCAGGTCACACCATTGAGTAGGCCCAACTAGGATGGGGTAGCCCCCATGTCCTGCTCCACCCATTAGAAGACACTTTTTTTCAACTAAATTGACACCTCTATATCGGCAAAGTGACCACAAATCATAGCATTAAAGCCTCAAGACTCGTGCTGCTGCTCTGAATGCAGCATGCAGCAGGGGCAACCCACTGCTGCCCATCCATCTCCACATCAGGACATGCCCTTGCTTCTGCTCTCTTGGGAAAAAAATCCTGCAAAAATAGCCTAGCCTGGGAAATTCTCATTTTCCAAACTGGGAAATGCCACCTATTGCAAGAACTTTTTCTCCCCTCTTCTCACCCATCCAGTTTTTGTTTCCATGGAAACATGGCCAGTAAATCAGCTGGCCAGAGGCAGCCTAGGAGTGGGGAAACCCCTGGGGAGAGTTTCATAGCTGAAAACTACAAGGGGTAATTTGCAAAACATGGGCTTTTTGTTCCTTTGGGGCTCCCAAGTCTCTCAAAATGTTTAAATGCAAATAAAAGATGAGTAAGTTTCCTATACCTAATAATAAGCACGCAGTTTAACAGCTAAAAGTTCCCACTGGAACGTGGGTGATGTTCTGGAGAGTCTCTGCTTCAGGTGGGGATTCTGATGCATGTCCTTTTCCATTGGGCCGGGGGCAGATTTTGGGGCTTGGAGTAAAATAGCACGAGTGTGGTCCCTGCTTTAGTCATGAGCCCTTTGGGGCAGCTCAGAGCTCTCCCCCCAGGAGAGAGGATGCTGCCTGTGCCCCTGTGGCCATGGTGTGGGGGGCTGCCCCACACTGGGACCCAGCTGTCCCCAAAGCAGTACAAAGGCAACACATGTCTACCATACGATCATCATGCAGCCTGGTATTCAAAGACCAGTTCAAAGAGATTATCCTATGGATCTGGCAGCTTCCATGCCACATAGGCTTGTGCATTGAGAGATCTGTATTGGGAGTGATATAGGACATAAATAATGTGTTCAAGTACTTACACAAGCAGGAGAAGATATTATAGCTACAAATTTAAAATATTTTTAATCTCTTTAGTGACAAAAAGCACAGGTAAGTGCAGTTATGGGCCAGCCTTGGAAACCAGAAATCGTCTCCTATCCTTCAGAGTGTCCAACCTCAACCAGATGCACCACTATTCTATGCCATCCCATTGAAGGAAAAGCAGCCTGATGTGATGCACACAGAGGCAATGCCATTTTTTTTACCTACCAGTAAAGACATTCCCTAAAACCTTTGCTCAGCATACCCTTTCCCCAGGATATATAACCTGGGATGGTCCCATGTTGGACACTCAGGCAAGCAAGGCTGAGAAAACCTGAGCCTCTGGATGCATGTTGTTGCCGACCTTCCTGCTCACTGTGTTTAATTCAGGAATCCAATTATATCATTTTTAAATCCCCAAATCTTGTGCTCTTTCTCCTGTGCACATCTCTTCTCCAGTCCAGATCAATATTTCCAAGCCTCTTACCAGAGAGGAAACCGCAGCTGCGCTGCAGGATTTGCTCTCACGCCACCAAAGCAAAGCTCTTCCCTGCTGCTACCCACGAGCCTGCCGTGCTGATCAGGAAAAAATCACGGAGGGGGTGGAGGGGTCTAGTCCACCTCTCTGTTGCTAGAAAATTAAAATTAAAAGCCGGATGTGTGTCTAAAGCCGGCGGTGGCTGACAGGCAGCAGCGTGTGCTCCCTCTGCCGTCGCAGCCGCAGCAGTGATGGACTGCGGACAGGGCTCTGCGCGCCAGGATGCACAAAGCAGGGAAGGCAAGTCCAGCCAAAGACCTTGTTTTCCCCATTAAAGTAGGAGTCTTAATAGCTGATGAAGATGCTCTGTGTCTGGGCAGCGACATCAGGCTGCAACACTCCTGGGAACTACAAAGGCAAGCAGGAGGAAATGGCTATAAGGGAGCTGTAGGGACAAAGGCGTGATATAGTGATTGCCCTGGAGCCCTTTAGTCATGTTAAGTCTGTGTTTCAGAGCAATGTTCATGGGTTCAAAGAATAGATTTTTGGAAGATAGCAGGATCAGTAAATACCTGCATAGAGGGAAGTTTTATTCCAAAAGGCTTTGCAATGCACACTCCAGCTTGTATCAGCATTGCTGCTTGTCTTAGGCTGTAGAATCTGCAAGAAGTCAGCCAAAAGAAGGTGGTGATATTTATTTCCCTTAGCATCCCTGCAGCGTCAGCCCAGTCAGCCCTGAGGAACCTGCTCTCCCATGCAGGAGATTTAACCTATTATCAAACGTTGTGTGATTTCGGCAAATCTGTACAATGTCTGGGATGGAGGCAGGAGCCTAGGCACAGCCCTGCCCTTCTCACCACCTCCCAGGGCTTGTCTCAGAAAGGTGTCTTGTTCAGCTGTAAACCAAAAACTTTGGGCTCCTTGAATCTGCTATTTATTTGTAAGTTGACTGATGTCAAAAGTGCTAGTGCAAAGATAGAAATCCATAGGAGGAAGAAATGTAACGGAAATCCATAGGAGGAAGAAATGTAATGGACTTGCTTTTTCCTACCTCCATCCATGCCTCCTAACACCTCCTTAAGCCCCAGCCAATGTGTCTGTCTCTGACATGCAGTAGGCAAGCCCAGAGATCTTGTGAAGGTACTGGGTCCAGTGCCAGGTGCTGCACTGCAAAATGAGCACATGAAGGACAGAGTGACGGCCACATATGAGAGGCCACATGAGCTTGTCATGGGCTACCTGACACATCACAAAATCAGCCTGGTGCTCCAGCCCCTGCCAGTGTGAGATTTCATAGAATCATAGAATGGTTTGGCTTGGAAGGGACCTTAAAGATTATCCAGTCCCAACACCACTTCCACTAGACCAGGTTGCTCAAAGCCCCATCCAGCTTGGCCTTGAATGTTCCCAGACATGGGGCAGCTGCAGCATCTCTGGACAACCTGTTGCAGTGCCTCACCACCCTCACGGTAAAGAATTCCTTCCTAATATCTAATTTAAATCTCTGCTCTTTCAGTTCAAAGCCATTACCCCCTGTCCTGTCACTACATGCCCTTACCAAAAGTCTCTCTCCATCTTTCTTGTAGCTCCCTTAGGTACTGGAAAATGCTGTAAAGTCTCCCTGGAGTCTTCTCTTCTCCAGGCTGAACAACCTCAGCTCTCTCAGTCTGTCTCCATAAGAGAGGTACTCCATCCCTCAGGGCATCTTCATGGACTCCTCTGCTCAAGCAGATCCACATCTCCCTTCTACTTCAGGCCCTGGAGTCATTTGTACCACTGTTTATCTCACCTTAAAATATGTTCCATATCCTAATTAGCTCCGGCGAAAAAAAAAATCCTGCTGTCTGTATTGCTCATCATATCCTTCTTGTCTGGCAATTGGGGGGTTCCCCTGGCTCAGGACATCCAAAGTTTCTCTGTCTAGCTGCAAAGTGGGACAGCACAGGAGAAATACTTCCCATTACTTCTTAGTTGTGTGTATGTAATGAACAATTTACTATATAGTTGCATGTATGTAATAACCATTTACTATATCTTTATTTCAAAACACCTCCAAATCAGGGCTGTGCCTTGCACCCGTAAGTCCTGGTGGCTGCCTCTTCTTCCCCAGCCAGGCTGTGGAACTAACATTTCTCCTTATGGATGGGGTGATGGGGAGGACACAAGTTCTTGCAAAGCTTCCCCCCGCCGCCTTCGGTGCCAATGCCATCAGAAAGGACCCGGAGGACAATGGCTGGGGACAAATATGCATGTTTTCTCTAAGTGGGGAGGATGGCAAAATTGGCAAGGAGCCAGCAGAAAGTATTTGTAAACACTTTGTAAACGATCCAATTTTCCTGAGCATCTGTTCACGTCTCACTTGCCAGCTCCATGGATCCAATGCTGGTTGTTCAAATGGCAAAGGCTGGAAAAATCCCATACTCACTGTGACTTCGATCCCATCACGAAGCAATTAATTTGCAACAGCTTCACTCTGACAATGAAAGCTCCTTAAAATAACAAAACTTGTTGTCATGAAGGTGCCTGCATTGTTATAGCATTCCTTCTCAGGAAAATGGGCTGCAGCCCATGGACACTTTCAGCTGGCCTTTCCGCAGCATCCTTTGCAGTGGCAAGGGGAGGCCTGTGTTCCTCCAGGAAAGAGGCTCATAGCAGCTTAAGTAGGTGCCTTTGCCATGCTGGAGATAGGGCTAACTATGATTAAAACCTAGTTTGGACATAGTTAAGACAACAGAAGTGGAAACAAGTGTTTTCCATAGGGGGTTAAACATTATAGCAAGCTTGACACTGTTTCTAGGTCTTTGGATAAAGATTGAGCTCAGGAGTTGGCAGCAACCTGTCAAGATGAAATGACCTCATGTAATCTCTGATTTCTGTGTCCTGCTATGCCCTTTCCCATTGAAAGTCATCAGCTCTTAAAAAAAAAAAAAGTCTGCAATAAATGGTTTCTTCTTAATAGAAAACCTGGAAGGAAAGCACAAGGACATCAGTCTCCACAGACATGAGTGAGCAATGATGATCCACTAGGATTTTTAGTGCTGCAGTCCCAGCTACATCTTCATCTGCTTCATTTTTGTTTCCTCTTTAGATTGGGTTGGAAAGACTGGACCAAATCTCCATTGCCAGCATACATTGGGACCCTCTATGGGCAGCCTGGATCTGCAGGCAGGACAGTTTGGTGTGCATTTGCAGTAGACAGAAGCAGCAGAAGAGATGCACTGGTTCTTCATCTCATGTTGGTACATTCTCCCAAAGACTACGATGTGTTTCCTGCTTCCTACCTGAGAATTTCACCTGGCAAATTCCTCATTACAGAAGGATGCAATGATGCTAGGGATGCCTTCCATCCCCACTTTTCTCTCACTCCAGTAAATTAGTGCTTATATGGGAAATGAGCTGAGACATTGCCCCAGGGTCAGCAGCACCATGTGTCTGCCAGCGTTTGGCAGTCAGGCACTGCCAGAACTGCCCACCAAGCCATGCTTTCGCACTCTGGCCTGGAGTTTTCAGAGGTGATATATTAATTTTTTCCCAGATGAAGATGACCCCATTCATGGCTTCTCATCTATTTGTTCCCATGCTAATAATTAGAGCAGAGAGAGGCCAGGGGAGTATGCCTGGCATGCCCACTGCCTGGGAAAGCAAAACTCCTGCCTCAGGGAGGGTTTCATCAGCCAAAGGATAAATTGCTAAAAGAAGAAAAGAAGAAAAAAGACAAAAAGAGCCAGCAGCCCTTAAATGGGCTGTGTCTGTCTCAAGGACAAAATGTCTGTCCCCACAGTTCCTGATACAGAAAGGGAAGGTAACATCTCCATTAGAGAGAAACCATGGAAAACATATGGAGGGGAGAAATTGCGGTATGTTGGGTGAACAATATAGGATCTTGTGTTAAAAACAGAAGGTATTACAGGTTCTGAATCCACTCTCGTACATCACCATCATCAGGAGTTGTTTACCTGGATTTAACAGGATGATCTATTTAAACTGAGAGGGAAAATCTGTTCCTAACTGAATTAGAAATCCCTGTGGGTTTCTTTTCATGCAGGCTCCTCTGTAAATGAATTCTGGAGTTGAAAAGCCCCCAGCCTGGCCTTGCTTCAGTAACTTCATGGGTTTGTGGGTTACCTGTGGGAGTCATGGGCTCACCTGTGTGGGCTCCTTGCTGTGTGGATGTTCCAAGTGAATTAGTCACACGCAGCATTGCCATATTGTTGCCTACACTAGAGAGTGGTGGTAGGTTAATGAAACTGAGTTTGTGCTACTATTTTCCTGGTCACTCTTTCACTCCATCACCTCTCTTGTTTCTTGCTTGTGAAATGGATGTGAAAATATTTGATTATTTGGTTACAGACCAACTCATTGCCACAGAACAGTGGGAGTGTGTCACTTCACCTGCTAAAAATCCCTGGATCAAACTTTCTCATCCCCCTCCAAAAAGCCCGTTTCAAGCATACAGCTCACTACTGGCAGCTCATGGAGTGGGTGTAGTGGAACAAACCCTGGCTCAGAATTGGAGATGGGCTTGCAGGAGAGAAGATGACCATCCCTTCAGATCTCTGTAGCTGGTTCCCAGGTCCCCCACAGATAAGCAGGTAGAACAACCATGGGAAAAAAAGAAAACCACCAGAATTTCTGGTCCCTTGTCCTTTTATAGCTCGTAGCTCTGTCAGTCGCAGAGCCCAGAAAAGCAGTTTCCAAGGAGCCATCAGTGTGCTGGAGTGAACAGGCCCTCCTGGTCACAGCTTGCCTTGAACTGAGAGGGAACAGCTTTTCCCATTCATAAATTAATTGCTTAGCCAGAGTCCCCACATTTTGCTGTGCTCAAACATGACTCTCTCTGAGGGGGAAATAGCCTCTTCCTTCACATGATCCAGCAGAAAGCTCATTTCAGCATCAGTGCAACCAGGCTTTTTAATTTGATGAAGCCCAGCAACACCTCCTTGAGAATCCCCACACTTTGGATGGTCAGGATAGATCTACACCCCTCCAGCTATCACAATTTCCATAGAAAATTTGAGACTTTTCTGGCGCCTGGATAGGTTTTTATGCAACATGTAAGAATAAAAGCAATCTTGGTTTTGATGCATGTTTTAGGCACCAAAAAGGTTTTCCTTGAGAGTTTGCTTTGCTGAAAGTTGGAGAAAAAAATCAGTCTTCTGGCTGATGTATCCTGGGGCCTTTTGGGTTCATTGGTGCAAATTTTTTTTCCTTCTGCTTGTCATTAACCTGCCTATAGCTGGTTTTGTGATCTTGGTTTAAAACCAGCCAAGTCTTGAGTGGAAAGCCTGGCTTAATTTTCTTGGGAGTCCATAGACTCTACTCAAGTTCCCAGTAGCATATTATAGTGCTGGGAATTAACTGGAATGCCTTTTCCCATACCCAAGCAAGTAACAGTCTGGACTCAATGTGTAATAAAATCAGAATGATAGCTACAGGATAAAAGGCAACACATACCTTGATCCAGCATGGTGAAATTATCTGAAAGCATTGAAAGGAAATCCGCAGATTGAAAGGAAATGGTTCGTATGCATCAAATAGAAAAAATAAATCGTGTTCTGCTGTTGGGTTATTGAAACAGAGGTAGGAGAAGCTCTTGGCTGAGCAGACTTCTGTACCAAAGGAATAGAAAATAGTCATTATTTCCAGAATTAAGCTACACAGATTATTCTGCTGGTTGCACAGAGTGAATATCACCTGCCTTTGAATTGAGGTCTGGTATTTCTCTGGTGTCTGATGAATCCAACTCAACCCTGGAGCACTCTCTATTTACACCAGTGTGCAAGAGAGTGGAGCCTGGCCAGGAAGAGCCAAAGGGGAATGGCAAGAGATAGACATAATTTTCAGTTTAGCATGGGGGGATTTTTTAAACATTATTCAAGCTTTATAATTCTCTGAATGTTCAGTGTCATGGCACAGACCACAGGATTTCATGCTCTAGTGTTAGACAGTGTGCTCTGCTATATATTACGGTAAATGCATCCACCAAAGCAGCTGGACATCTCATTCTAGAAACCTCCTTGCCATCCTAGGGGAAAATAAAGACTAAAGACAAAGATCTGTGCCAGACAAGTTTTGAGCCCATGCTGCCCCCCTCATTCCTGCTGCAGGACTTGGTCCTTGGCCAAGAGCATTGGACAAAATAGAAGGAGGCATTAAAGGAGGTTTGGTCCCATGTTGATGGTGATTTGCCATAGAATCATTGAATATTTTGGGTCAGAAGGACCTTTAAAAGTCATTGAGTCCAACCCCCTTGCAGTGAGTAGGGACACCTTCAATTATCAGGTTGCTCAGATCCCCATTCAGTCTGACATTGAATATTTCCAGGGATGAGGCATCCACCACCTCTTTGAGCAATCTATGCCAGTGTTTCACCACTCACATTATAAAAAATTTCTTCTTTATATCTAGTCTGAATCTCTTTTCTATTACTTTAAACCATTACCGCTTTTCCTATCAAAAAAGCCCCTGCTTAGTAGTCTGTCCCCATTGTTCTTGTAAGTCCCCTTTAAGCACTGAAAGGCCACTCTAAAGTGTGCCCAGAGCCTTCTCTTCTCAAGGCTGAATAACCCCAACCTTGTCAGCCTTTCCTCACAATAGAGGTGCTCCAGCACTATGAGCATTTTTTGTGGCCTCCTCTGGGCTTGCTCTGACAGGTCTTTCCTGTGCTGAGGACCCCAGAGCTGGACACAGTAGCACAGGTGGGGTCTCATGAGAGCAGAGGGCACACAGAGAAGGGGGCATTGCCAAATGGGACGGAAGGAAGACATCAGTCCCTGCTTCTCTGGGGACCCAGGTGATCAGCACTGGAGTGCCTGTGACACTGGTGAGCCCCTCCCTGGCTCATCACTGCCAGGACCCCTGAGTGGAGATGATCAAGAAAGATCCAGTTTGGTCTGGCTTCCTCTGTGGAGGAGGAGACAGGAGACAGGAGACAGGAGAGGTGATCCAGAGTATTGACAAAATCACTCAAAGGGATGCAGGCTGTGAGCAGCAGCACCAGGACACCAGGCTGCAGAGAGGGGTCATGCTGAGTGGTTACAGCAAGAGATACCCCCTCCTTCCCTCCATCTATCCTTCTTTCCATGCCTCTGTCCTTCCTTTCATCCATCCCACTATCCTTCCATCCTTCCTTCAGTCTTTCTGTCCCTCCATTTCTCTCTCCCTCCATCCCTCCTTCCCTCCGTCCTCTGTCCTTTCTTTTATCCTTTGCCTCATCCTTCCTTTCATCCCTTATCTCTCCATTCCTCCCTTCTTTCCTCCTTTCATCCTTCCTCCATCCTTCTACCCCTCCCTCCATCCTCCCTCCAGCCCTCCCAGTCTTCCTGGGCCTTTTCAAACGGGTTCCCCCATTCAGAGGGGATTTCTCCACGCCAGGCCGATCAGGGGGATTAAAGAGCAATTAAACCTGATAAATTATCTGCCTGAAACATTTTTTCAAAGTGGCTACTGTGCTGGAGCAAAGTCCCTGTCGCTTCATTTCCCTTGTGAAGGGGGATCAGGGCAGATCAAACCCCGGCGACCCGCTGACCTCCGCCTGTGCCGGGGCTTGCAGCAGCGAGGCACCCGCGCCGGTCCCCACGCCACACCCCACCGCAAGTGACACCAGCCTCTCCGCCTCTTTTGGCAGGGCTTTCGCCTTTGGACAGCGTGAACGAAGTCTCCCAGGCTGAGGGAAGCAAAGCAGTAACAGGGGCAGCCTGACTCCTTTAAGGCGAAACAAACAGCCTTTGCCTTCAAAGCTCCCAGAAATCGTTGTCCTAATTTCTCTCCAACTCGATATTCTGCACCTGCTTTTGTGAAGGCTCCAGCTGCCTCCTGCCTCAAACACTTTCTGCTCAGTAGCAGGAGCCAGAGTAAGGGGCTTTAATGGCCATTTGGAGTGTCCCCAGCTTAAAGAAAACCCAACCCTATATCATCCTCAAACAAAACACATTGTGATTTCTAGCTGGGTGCTTCAAGCTACTGTCTGGTCGCAGGCTGTTGTATCAGTCCTTCCCCTCTGCTCCCTCAGCCAAGGGTTCATAAAATTCCTGCTTTTGTTTTCAGCCCTGTGCAACTGCTCAGCTCAGCTGCCATCTAGACCTGTCTCCTCTCAGCCCAGTTGATTACCCACTGCCTGTCCTCCACTACAGCAGACCTCTGTCTGCTCCCATCACTGGGGGTTTACCAGTGAAAGGGGTTCAGCCCTATGGAGTTACTCCCGATTTTGGGTGTTATAATAAGGAGCAGGATTCCACCCCCAAGACAAGATCATTGATTTCCATCAGAAGGTTGAAGAACTACACTCCTGGCCCTTGCATTTCAGTGTTTTATTTTCGGTTCATTAATTAGAATAGAAAAGGATGCCACAAAAAATGTAATGATCCCTAAATGTCTTATATTAAAGGATGTTAATGTGGCATGTTAATTCAGTACAGCATCCACTTAAAAACTCATGAAAACAATACAGGTCTGTGCGAGAGCACAGTGCTGTGTACAGACTTGCAAACTGTGGGAAGGAGGGAAAGCAAGGACAAAAATAGTTTCTGATAGACTAATTAATTGAAAATAACTGTAGGGTCAAGGATCAGACTGCTAGAAATATGCTTTTAAAGATGCTAAATATGCTGTGCAGCTGTATACAGATTTCATGTCCTTGATGGTGTCCCCAGTGTGGAAGTCCAGCTTTGCTTCTCAAGTTCAGTTATTCAGAAAACAATTTGAACAAAACTGGGGTGCTCAGCTCTTCAAACAACAAACCTCTTCTTTTGTCTGGCCTGTCTGGTCTACCAACAGCCTTGGAGCTTTTGGATCAAAATACCCCTGAGTTTATAAATACAGAATCAGCACATGGAGAAGTTCTGAGAAGACCATATCAAGATAAAGAAGATGATCCTTGATCTTTGAGCTGATGAACAGCACAAAAATATCCTGAAATGCTTCCTTCAATTAAAAAAAATCCAATTTACTTTGTCCATATACTTGCTTCTTCTGTCTTTACTTTCCTTACATGGCCTAACAGATTAATTACCTGGCTGAAACATGTCTGCAAAGGGAAAGCTAGGAAAGATCTCTGGAAATGTGACCTGGTTCTGATGCATTGTCCAGCCCTTGAGGGCAAATCAGAGCTAACATAACCTGTGTGTCCAACAGCATGTGTCAATGCTGTGAACCATCACTCTCCCAGGGCATTGCTTGTGAGTAACCTGTGAAAGGGTTGTCTGGCACTGAAACAGGCTTCTCAGGGAAGTGGTTGAGTCACCAACGCTGGAGGGATTTAAAAGATGTATAGAAGTGCCACTGCGGAACATGGTTTAGTGGTGGGCTTTGTAGTGCTGGGTTAATGGTTCCACTCAATGATCTCTTAAGTATTTTCTAACATCAACCATTCTATGGTTTTAGGATTCTATGGACTGAGAATGACTTCAAGAATATGTCTACAGACTGAAATTCCCCCCATTCTCTTCTGTACCTCTATGAGCTACCTGGAGCACCCTTCATTCCAGAAGCACTTGAAAGGTCCACATGCCTTTGCAAGGACGTAGAAATCACTTGGCTCTGCACTGGCCTTTTGCACCAGCATCAGTTTTACTCAGACAAAACCAGCACATACAAAAGTACTTTGTCCCAGCTTTGATCATGAGCTGAAGAAACTGGGAACCAGGGTCTGTGCTGTGCTGTAAGGCTCCTGGCATAACTCAGTGAGCTGCCAGGCATGGGCATGGAAGTGATGCCTGATCAGGAGTCAGCATTGTGCTGCAGGAAATGGAAAGAGAAAGATTAAGTAATTCACTCAAGGACATGAGGAATCCTGTTGTGAAACGGAGATTTCATCCTAGAATCTTCATCTTTCCATTTTCTGTCAGAGGTGAAAAATGCAAGATATCCATGTCCTGGGAGGGTTTGGCAGTGTTAGCTGAGTGTGCACAGATATTTAGGGTACAAAATCACTTAAAACCAAAATGCTCAGGATACTAGAGGGACCCAGGATATGGAGCATCCCTTCCCACACAAGCACATCCATTTTAGGTCATTCAATCCTTTCTCACCTCCTTCTCACCAAGTAAGCCCTTCTTCCCAGGATACCTCTCCTTGTCCCAACAGCCACTATTCCAGTTTACATCTCAACATCCTTGTGTGTATCAGCCAGGAAAAACCAAAACACACTTTCTTATCTCTGTCTCCTGCACCCACATCTCTCCTCTGGTGGTTCTTCATCTTCCTCATCTTCACCTTCCTCTGCTGGGAAACTTGTGCAGGCCCCTTCTCCTCTCCTCATGCCTATACTCCCAGGAAGAGTCTCACTGGATTAACACAGCCATCATCACAATGCTCCTGCTATTAGGCATAACAACGCTGCTGGGATTATTTCCCTCCTACTATAAGTGATTCATTAAATTGATTTCACAAGAAACTGCTATTCCTGCTCACAGCACCATCCAGAGCGTGGTAGGAGTGTACCATATTATTTACATTTGTGCTTGCCCGTACCAAGGCTGACTGTACCCCTATAAATATTTATAGAAGCAGTGTGTATCTACAATACCCAGTCAATTCTCAGTGCGTGCTAGGCTTTATGATCTATCCTGTGGTTTTATATAAAACCAATGATGCAGAAAGGCAAAGGAAAAGGGTAGGACAAGTTCCCGGTCCACATGAGCCACTGGTGTTTGCCTGAGTGAGGGGAATCCACACCTTTGGGAGAGATCCCCCCAAACCGGTGCTTCATGACACATAAGTCCGTAAGTCAGGGCAGCTGTGTCTGAGCTCAGAGGGGTGCAAGAGCCACCTCTGCACAAGCTAATGGAGCTCCAACACCCGCGAGCCAAAGCGGGGGTGGATTTACTGTCCTCTGGCAGTTGCAGCGACAGGCAGAGTGCCAAGTAACATCTCCAGTGAGCAGGGCTGGGTATTTACTACCCAGGTTGCAGGGGGATATTTACAGAATGACACTAATAAAACCCAAAAACAAAGCAGGCTAATGTCAGTAATTCCCTCGGACAATTTAAATGCACATATTTTAGGAGAGGAGCAGCCTCCCACACATCCATTCTCACACAAGCTCTCTAAATACTGAGAACAATGCGGCCGCTGCACTTTGGAGAAGAAGTGAGAATAGATGTGGGGACAGGAAGCACCAAGCAGAAACCACAGAGCACGGGCTATGTGCTACCAGAATATCTCAGTGCCCTGGGACTGCAAGAAAGAGTAGGAGAGATAGTGTGTGAGCATCACTGTGCAGGCATGGAGGAACAAAACAATCTGCTCAGGGTCACAGCAGGAAGTGGCCACCTCACTAACATTTGCCTCAAATGCTGCACACAGCATCCCACATCTTTCCCTGCAGCCAGAGCAGGAATGTCCCTGTATCCACACCTGGCAATGCAGGATAAGTGCACAGTGCTACACTTGCAACACTGAATGGGTGGGGCAGATGTGGTCCTCTCACCATTCCCATCCCAGGAGAAAGCATGTCCATGTCTCTCCTTCCAAATGTCCTTCCTCTGGGACCTCTCCCCAGGGCTGCGGAGAAGTGCCACAGCAGCTCACCTGTGCTGTCAGCAGCCCAGGAGCAAGGAAAGTATCACCACTGACACCCTGCTGTGCCATGGTGGGGATCACGTATTACTGGAGACCTCCTAAGCACAGGAGACGGACAGTCCAGAACTCAAATCCTATCCAGATCCAAGACCAATGCTTTCATCATTCTTAGGGTTGTTTACATTTCTCTTAGCAGTGGGAAAGACATTTTCCATCCCTGGTGAAACCGAGGCTGCAACTCCCTTTCCTTGCTGCCTTGCAGAAATGGCCCCAGGCTACTGTGCAAGATAGGGCTGGGCACAGCCCCAGTTTGAGACAGGTGAGGGGAATGGTCTGTGCCCACCCAGAGGGGCAGGGGAACTGAAAAGGGATCAGGAAGACAGAGGGCATGCAGGGAGGATGCAGCCACCTTTGTTGGCGTTGACCCCGGAGCCCCGGCTTCCGTTCGTGCCTGAGGCCAGGCAGGGTGCCGCCTTTGTGGGGAGGCGAAGGGAAGTGCCCTTGCATCCCTCACACTGACTTGCCTTCACCAGGGACCTTAATTCAGCAAAAACTGCTGTCACGGATGGATGCAGAAAAGGGGAAGGGAGGGTTGGGGGTGATCGCTTGCATGGTCCTGTTCCTTTCCATCGCTGGGCTCAGCTTCCCACAAATAGACGGCAGTAACAGTCTCCTGGAGACGGCACAGCCTCCTTCCCCAAGCTCCAGTGGGGAGCAGGGCTCCCCGTACCCATCACTCTGCAT
>JAOXXN010000395.1:7030898-7033398 GCA_026770055.1 Myrmophylax atrothorax
TGGCTATTTATGAGAGAGGTGGTTTTGCAGCCAGGCGTTTCATCAGCCTTTTGACTTAATGAGGAAACTTTGGGGGGATTCATTTCTAGCTGAAGGAGAGGACGAGCGCCAGCCGGCACCGAGCCCCTCTCGGGCACTCCTCCTTCTGCTTAAAAGAAGCTGAAAATGGAAAGGAAAAATCTCTTTAATCTCACGTACTGTCAACAGGTTTCACCTTTTCAAGACTTTAAATACCCGGTGGTGTGATGCTCTGACAGCCTTTGGAAAAACCTCTACTAGAAAAACTCGTAACTCTGGAGCTCAGGATGAGGGGATGGAATATTGCCGATGCCACGCCACGAAACCAGGCACCCTGTAAAACGCTTGGCAGCCCCGGGAAATGACAGTACCACGATTTTAGGACGGGCTGGACAAAAATAAAACGATCATCCGCCTTGCTGCGACGAAGGGCACAAGAGCTCCGAAATAGCTTTCCGCAGGCAGAAGGAGAGGGAGGAAGGGCAGAGGCTCACTCGCCCTCAGGGTCGTTCCTGCTTCAGGGGATGCGTTCCCAGATAAAACCAAGGGGAGGTGTATTTAAAATTTCATTTTGTATTTTATTTTTTTAAAAGCTGCCACTTTAGGATATATTCTGCAAGGGGCAAAATTCTCCAGGATGGGAGCTGCCACTGGCATGGTGCAGCAAGGGCTTTACCTGCCCGGAGGAGCTGGGGCCGGGCCTGAGTGCGACAGGAGTGCCGTTGATGATAGTAGGATACTGCAGGCTCCTGCTTCATTTTTCCAGCCTTTCAGGTTTATGTACTTTTAAGGAGATACTTGTTTGGGGTTTTTTTTTGGTCACCTCCACTAATGCAGGCAGGTGATTTACAATCCCGAGGGAGAAAATAGATGGCAGTGGGCACTAAAGATGAGTTTTAAATCTGGTTCGAAATACAGCTCCAGTTGCCCACTGATGGAAAACGGCACGGTGGATGTGTTACACAAGTGTGGATAAGTCCCACGGAGATTTTTGGTTTTGTTTTTAGGAAATCACTGAACCTGCATGGGGGAAATTTTGGCCTTTCTCCTAAGCGTGCAGGCAGGAGTGGAGTTTCCACCTGTCCTCCTCCCGCCTGTAAGAAATGCTGGGAACAGAAAACAGATGCGTGACACCAGCAGGAATATGTATTTAGTTATATGTTGAAAAAAACAGTAGTGAAACTTCTTTTAGTTAGCTCAGTCTCTGGAGCAAGGACAGAAAATTACCACGCTGCTGCTTGGATTTTATCCAGAATCAGAGCTCAAAATATTTGCCATTGGTAAGCCATGCCTTCAGTGGGAGCAGCGACTGCCTCACATGGGTTGCACTTCTCACCTGCCTCTGATATTTCTGGGAAAGCTTCCATGGGAAGAGACACAGGTTCGGAGACACTTTCTCCACTGCTGCCTTCCGCCACCCTTTGAGCGGCTGCGGGTTCCCGTGAGCCGCCCAGTCCGCGCTCCCACGCCCGGGCAGCGGCTCCCTGCTGGCTCCGGAAGGACGGCACAGCTAAACTAGCCCTCCATAAACTAAAATTTAAAATTATTTTATCAGAAAGAGCTGTCGCGCAAGCTTCTCTTGCAATTTTAGCGAAGCATCACTGCCTTTCTGAAGCAGCCTTTTTGCTTTGGAAAAAGCAAAACCCCAATCCACAGCAGTCAGGAAGCCAAGCCAGAGCCTCCCCCAAAACCCGGCTGTGCCGGGGCAGGGACAGACGAGACTGGTCCTGGAGTCACCCACCGCCTGGCAGCGTTTTAATCCTCTCCCTGGGATTTCTTTCCCCTAGCTAGCAAGACAGACACCTTTCGCTTCACCCAGAGTAGCAGAGTTCCATAAAAAAAGAATAAAGCAGGAAAACCCACAAACCAACTAACCGAACAAAACCACCAACCCAGGGAAGTATTTCAGGGCCGAGCAAAAATATATCTTCACTTTCCCGGCGCCAAGCGGCCCCTTCGTGTAATTAATTAAGTATATTTTCCCCCATAACTGTTTAATGAGCATCTGAGCACTGAGGTTTAGCGAAGGTGTTCTTCGCTATGCTCTCTGTTAACGAAGTATATGGCACACGCGATGTACAAACCCACACCCAGGCACTATATATGCAAATGCCCGCTCCATTGATTGTGAAATGCATATCAGAGTTAGAGGGGGAAACTATTTAGCTAGCTCGGGTTTGTGGAAAAAGAAAAAAAAAAGAGTAATTCTGTATCCCGCTGATTTAATATCCGACCTCCACATTCAATCCCCGCCCATGCAGCTATCAAAAGTACCCCTGGGATGTTTGGATATCATCTCCAAACTAACATCTGTGATTATGAAACGCTCAGAAGGGGAAGGTTAATAACAATTTGTTTCAAAGGGCCACGAGTCAATTTTATAAACAAATTCGCGTTGCCTTAAAAAACAAACAAACAAGCAGAGTGGAAGCCAGCACCCGCGGGCAGGGGCTGGACCTGGGCAATCAGGGCAGAATTTGTG
>JAOXXN010000395.1:7038398-7042050 GCA_026770055.1 Myrmophylax atrothorax
TCCATGGCATGGAAATTGGGAGATATTTGTGTGTAATCTCGTTTGTGCTTGCTAGATGCCAAATGAACTCAAGTTCCTTTGCACCTCTTCAGCACTATAAAAATTCATTAAAGTCATTCAATACACACTTAAAATTCTGCCACAATGAGACCCTCTGTAAACGTGAAACAGATCCAACATCAAGTTCTCGCATCACTGTGACAGCCAGTCTGCGGTCACATTAATGACATGAGCATTGACCTCAGGCTCAGATTCCATCATATTTGGGAAAAACAGAAAAAAGGCCACAATTTTGACTTAAAAAGACTTGTTGGAATTTTTTGATCTAGTGATTTTCAAACTTTTACTTTCTGGATTTTGGATGCATTCAGACAGTGTTTTTATTCTCCTCATCTGATCTAAGTAATCAGGGACTTGAAGCATTGTCAAATTGTTAAGATTGGAAAAAAAACCCCTCTAAGAACCATTCTTAGCATCCTTAACTGAAAGGCTGGGCTCCAGCATCTGCAACATCTATATGTGAGCAAGGGGCTGCACTTAAGAACTTACTGAATCAGTAGAAAGACAATACGAGAGAAGAGAACCTGCCCTTCTTACCTGTAGGGTATGAATTTACTCTGCCCAGGAAATCTCCTATCCAAACCCCAAACTGGCAGATTGAATCGGAGTTTGAAGTGATTATCCAACTTTAAAGTGTTCATCATAGTGATGTCTTTTCTTCCTCAGAAGCACACATATCTCTGTTGCTAATTGTAGCCCCAATTATTCTCCCTCATCCCATGGGGGAATAAACCAGCAAAGCAGTTGACCTACTAGTACATACACCCAGGAGGACCTTTCCTGCACAGGGTCTCCTCTAGTTTGGGATTTGGAGGGGACACTCAGATCCCTGCAGACATTAACTGCTCCCCAGGGGTCTATTCTGCTCCAGTCGAGGGAGTTACATTCTGTATGTCAGTAGGTGCAGGATTCGTCCCATGTGAAGGACAACTGTCACTTTATTAAATAGTGACATCAATGATCATCTGCCTGGCAATAGCTGAGCCTCAGTTCACAGCTCTGCACTCAGACACCAGAGCACCTTCTGATTGGAAAGATCACATTTTATAACCTCATCTCACATAGTTTTGCACGTGGTAATGCATCCCAGGGAGACTATTAGACAAATAGGGTCTTAAAATCTTATCTCAGATCTTGCTCAAACATGAGATTTTTGTAATCATAAATGCTAAAAATATCACTCACATCTAAGAACAATAACTGCAAGCAGGATTCAGGCTTGCCCGAAATTGCTGCAGTCCAGGCAATTCATAGTTAATACTTAACTCTCCTGACAAACAGCTCAGATGACAACATACCTATAATTGTAGTTATATCTAATCATGTCGCCAGGGGAAAAAGAAAGGTGATACTGCAAATGCAGAGGGGCTGCATCCTAATCTCTATCTCACGGCCAATGCTCCAGACTCCCTTGGACCTCTCCAGGAATTACTTCTAGCTAGCCAGTCCTGGGAAGCGATCTGCTAGAGATGCTTTGTGCTCAGCTGTGTATCCCTAATTTTGTGAGCTGTACAGTGCCCACTTAACATGATGCTGGCAAATTAGAGCAGCCTGAAAATGCAGGCAGGTAACAGAAGCAGGGTAAAGGCTTGAGCTTGCGTCTTCTATCCCTGGGAGGTTTGCAGGGCTGGCAGATGGGAAGCCAAGTACTTACACCATCGTCATTACTAGCATGGTGTCGCTTGTATGCCAGCTCCCCAGGGTGTGAACCAGCTACCGTGGCTGTGCAAGGAACAAAAAGGCCAAAGCATGACAAGGTGGATGGAGAGAGGCCACAGGGCTGAGGAGGCAGAGGGGTTTGTGTTCTGCATCTTCAGGGTTCGTCCTGCCAAGAGACACCTTCCTGTGGTGTTGATACATCAGCATCACCCTGGGCCAACTCTTGGCTTGCCAACAGAGCTAATGCCCTTCAAGATTTACCCAGTCTTCAGTCTGGTGATCCCTTTGCAATTTATGTGCAATCCGAAGTATGAAAAAAACCTCAGCACAACTGGCTCAGATTCCTGTATGTCCCTTTTTTCTCTAGGATGAGCACTTAACCCCACCAAGCAAAACTCCACTGCATGCCTACTTTTTTAGAATGACCACTCTTTCTAGCTCAGAGTGAGCAGTGATACTCTTTATTTACACTGCTAGCAGATACAAGGTTTTCCTCCTTGCATTTGCTCTAAATACTCGCTAGATTCCCAGGACTCATATTTCCAGGATGAATGTTCTCATACAGTTTTGCAACTTTTTTTTTTTTTTTGGCCGAGACAGCAGCATTTCCTAATGTGTAAATTTTTCTGGTTTTTCCCTATGCATAAACCTTAAACTCTATCAATAACTAATTGTTTCATGTGTCTCAAACAAAGTGTAATCAACAGAGAGGATGACGGAGAAGTGTGAAATGACAGAGTGACATTATATGCTTAAATAAGCAAACTACACCCAAATCGAACAATGGCTTGAAAATGTTTCCATAATAAGGGTGCATAAATTACTCCCATTACTTGGAAAGCTCTTACTTGCATCTTACCAGCCACATTTCTAGTATTCACGAGAGCTGATACACTCCGATCATGATAGACATGCCTCTGCTACAGTAATTATAAAATGCTTTGTGAAAATATCGTTGTGTCTACAGAGCTACTGAAGTTGTACTGTCTCCTTGGTATTTGTTTATTGCCTCTGTGAATTTAAAAAATATAATTAAAAAGAAGGAGAAGAAAAACATTTGGAAAAAAAATAGACCACTTTTTGCTGTTTATTCTCTGTGAGGGGAACAAGAAAATACATCTCAGGTTGTGCCAATACATGATATGCACCAGCTGGATAATGTAAAGGAGGGATGATTCATTGAAAAAACATGAGCAATAAATCCTGATCAGATGGAAACATTTCAAGAAGACACACTGATGGTTTCCCATGTGTGATCTCTACCACATATGCGTATGTGCACATATACCAGAAGGGAATGGGAGCAGGAAGCCTTTACCCTGAGAGGGCCAAGGCCACCCAGAGCTGGATGCTGGGGGTGCTGCTGCCCCTGGGTCTGTGCAGCCCCTCCTGGCCCTGTGGAGGGCAAGGAAATCATTCCTCTCTCTTGCTCTCATCTTGCAGTTTGAAAAGCAATTGCTAGCCAGTGCACAAGTGTCTTTTTCATTTTTGGAGTCCTACAACTTGAAAAATAGCAATTTTTATTTTTTCTTTAAAGGAAAATCCCATGTAGTTCAACCAAAAATAGAGTCCTTACAGTAATTTATTCAGAGATTATAAATCCCATAATTTTATACATTTTCTTCCTCTCAAATGCTTTGTTTTTGTTAAATATATCTAATGATGCAAAACTAAAAATAGCCAATTTAAAATTCTGTTAGGATTACTGAGAATATGGTAAATAATTATATTAATCAATGAAAAATAAAACACACTAATAAACAGGATGTGATTTGCTTTTAATTTTGTGGCTGGATTTGTCATCACACCAAGGTAATATAAAGTATCTGACCTGAACATGATTTTGGTCTTTATTACAATTGCTGGACTTATTAAAAAGATCATGTTAACTTTATTTTAATAGTATGAGAGTCTTGAAGTATAAGTATTTTTG
>JAOXXN010000395.1:7044624-7069914 GCA_026770055.1 Myrmophylax atrothorax
GGGAAGGGAAGGCGTGGGAAGGGAAAGAAAGGTTTGGGAAGGGAAGGCTTGGGAAGAGAAGGGAAAGGAAGGGAAGGCAAGGTTTGGGAAGTGAAGGCTTGGGAAGAGAAGGGAAAGGAAGGGAAGGCAAGGTTTGAGAAGGGAAGGGAATGTTTAGGAAGGCTTGGGAAGGAAATAGAAAGGAAAGGAAATGAAATGGAGGAAATGGAAAGGAAATGGAAAGGAAAGGAAAAAAAGGAATGGAAATGGAGAGGAAAACCTTTCTTTCTTGGGAATGTGTGAAAAAATGTAAATCACACATGGACAGCAGAAGTATTTATTAATCTATACCATGAAAGGTATTAAGCACTGCTATCAATAGAAGACTATGAAAAATCAAGAATAAGACCTCCACTTCCAGGCTGAGCCCAACCCTGCAGACAGTGTCTGTCATGCTCTTCCCTCTCTGCCGTGATCCTGATCACTGTCACACCTGGGTTTGCCCTGAGATGTATGTCCTGCCACATGCATTCCCATCTTCCTGGCTTGTGGGCAGCAGAGCTGTCAAAGGCTGGAGCACAAGTCTTATGAGAAGCCACTGAGGGAACTGACGGTGTTTAGTCTGGAGAAGGGGAGACTCAGGGGAGACCTTATCACTCTCTACAGCTACCTCACAGGAGGTTGTGGCCAGGTGGGAGTCAGTTTCATCTCCCAAGTAAGAAGGGATAGGACAAGGGAAACCAGCCTCAGGTTATGACAGGGAAGGGTTTGATTGGATATTAGGAAAAATTTCTTTTTTTCAAACATTGAACAGGCTTCCCAGGGAAGTGGTGGAGTCACCATCCCTGGAAGTATTTAAAAGACATGTAGATGTGGGACTTGGGGACATGGCTTAATGGTGGACTTGGCAGTGCTGGGGTAATGCCTTGACTCAATGATCTTAAAGGTTTTTTCCAACCTAAATCACTCTATGATTCTATTTTTTCTATAGGTCAGTGCAATGAGCACCAGACTCTGTATGGCTGGAGCAGGAGCACAGTGCCACAATGGGAGGGATGCTCATGAGCTCATAGCCCAATGGCTAGAACAGTTGGTTGGGAGAAAAGACCCTGGTCCTTGCAGTGAATCTGTATTTTATATGAAACTATCACTGGGTAAAATATGTAAAGGCTTGAAGCCCCCTTCTTTCTTAGCCAGTGACAAGCTTTGGTGAGGCTCCTTTCTGAGGGATGCAGGGTGGTTTGCAGATCCAGCAGTGCGGGCCCAGCCTACAGCCCTATATTGTAACCAGTTAGTGCCTGTTACAGGTACGAATGTCTTTGTCTCTATCAGGGCTGCTGAAAACCTGTGCAAATCTTAAATGTGTTTTAAATTTATGAGATGAAAAAAAGGAGGGAGGGATGTGAGGGGAGCACATTTACACAGTAGCTCAACTTGAGAAGAAGTGTGTAAATCTGCACTCTTTTCATCCACCTCTGTTCCCTTCTCAAAGAAAATCCCCAGTGAAATACTATTCAGAAAAGAGTCACTTTCAAATACGGGAAATGACAGTGGTTTTAAAGTGGCATCTACATGCCCCAAATCCAGAGAAATCTTAAAGACACAGCATGAATCTGTGCTCAGACACTGATGCCATAGTACTTTCAGACATGGAATAAAACTACATGTGATAGAAAACTTGCTTGCCAGGGTTTGTGTGCCAAACAGACCCTGACTGTATCCTCTCTATTAAACTAAACACTTCTCTTACACAGTAAAGAAAGAACACAGGACTGCAAGAACTGAGTTACACTGAATCAAACACTCGTAAGTTCAATAGGGAAGTGAGGGTGCTGTGTTTAAGTGAGGTGCTATTAGCTCACAACCACATCATCTCAAGATACACAACAGTGCCAGGTTCCTCACCAGCACAGGGTAGCTCGTTTGTGTTTACAAGAGTTGCCCACTACTCATACCTTTAAATTGAGCTTTTCACCATTTCTGTTGACAAGGTTCATCAAAGGATGATTTAGGATAAAAGGAAAGTTTTGGAAAAGATTATCCCCATTTCCCCCAGTGGTAGAAAGCCCCTGTTCAGAACTGCACCCCACTACTTCGTCTTGTTGGTCCCCAATGTTACCAATATTTGCAAAATTTATGTACCAGCTGTTCTCTCACTGCTACAAAGAGCTCTTAACATGGCCCTTTCTTACTTAGTATTTCTCCCCAGAAAATTCTCTTTTTTAAAAAAGCCTCTTCCTACCCTCCACAAACCTTTGTATCAACTCTGAGAGAGTCTTCCACATACCTGGGCTCCCTGGCCTGGCTCCTTTTCCTGTCTTCCACCTTCTGTGAAGCACCACTTTCTCCTATCTCAACAAGTACACATGCATCCTACTGGGGGGGAGGGAGAGGAAGACATAGGAAAATTCAAACTGGCACATTTTTCCAGATTTTGGTACTGGGTCTGGAAGAGGTTCTGGTTTTCTATCCCTCTATCCCCAGCCTTTCCTGCCTTGAGCATCTCTCTGTCCTGCTGTTTGCATGGCGCCTTTCCCACTGCCATTCTCATTTCCATGGTTTTTTTTGACTAGCTGTTACCCAGGAGCTTTCACTGTCTGTCCATGGTATCTCACAGGCTGAGCAGCCACATGGGGAAAGGTCTGGATGCACCAAAGCCATGTATTCAGCCTGTGACTCTGCTGCCTCCTTCCTTCCCTGGGCTGGAGCCAGAGCTGGAGCTACACATGAGCACTGTCCTCCAAGACATGACCTGGGCTTCAATCTCCCTTCTCTGGGGTATTTATTGCCATCTGACTTAGTATCCCAAAACAGGGGCTTCAGAGGACACAGTGACATGAGCCTCAGCTCCAATGTTTGAGTTTTTTTTTCATTTCTTCTCTTTTCTGTTCCTGTCTCTCAATGTGTATCTCGAGTGGGTCCAGCACCCACGTGTTTCTGCAGCCACTTTGCTGCATGTCCATTCCCTCAGCAGATGCTGATGCTGTCGTGGACCATGAACATACCAATTCAGTGCTGAAACAAACAAGAAAGAAATGGTGAAAGACAGACCCAGCTTTGTCATCACACACTCCTGCTTGTGGGGATAAGCACCTTCTGGCGTGGATTCTGCGTCTGTATTACTCTGCCTTTTCATAACTCAATCCTGCCAGCCTCTGAACTATTTTTATTGCTCTCCTCTGAATAATTTTCAATCTGTCACTATCTTTCAGGTAATGTGGTGCCCATAATTAAATACTGCAGGCGCTACAGCACCAGAGCCATATGCAGACGGGCTATTACCTTCTTGTGCTGTGATGTCTTCAGCCCCAAATCAAATTGGCCTTTTTTTGCTGCCATATCTCAAGGCAAACTCATGTCTAATTCACTCCGCACTATCATCTCTAGATCTCCTGCAGCATTGCTGCTTCTTGGGTTTTTATCACTGATTGAATATCGGGGGTTTAGATTATTTTTCCACAAATGTCGTAGCTTCTATTTTCTATGTTGAATCTCATTTTATTCTCCACTCATTTTTCCTGGCTTTTTGGATTCCTTTACATTATTTCGCTCTCATCTTCGGGATTTTCAAATCCACCCGGCTTATTTTAGTTTGCATATTACGCCCACAAAGCATTCAATTCTTCTTTAAGATCACTGAAACAGCTGGTAAAAAAGCTCCCCATTCAGTGAATCATTTCAGCACATGATTGTAACCTCTGCAAGTCAATAGTGCTCAGGTATGTGATGAAGCACATGTTGGCACACTCATTAGTTTGGTTGTAACAGGAAAAGAATCCTTCATGTTTGAAGTGCAGCAGGTGTCTGTAGTGGGGCTGCGGTGAGGAGGGACAGGTGACATGGGGTAAAGGAAACACTGAGTATCACTAAGGAAGCAAACCCATCACAGGCTGCCAAGTGCATCCACACATCCTCACCTGCACAGCCAGGGCTTGCATTAGGGTTTTGCCCTGTTGGGATGCCACCAGAGGCTCCCCCAGATCAGCTTGTTGCCATTCTTCTGTTCTTTCTGCTGAGACTCGTTCGAAACCACGTCAATCTGAATTAATGATGGGAGTAAGACGCTGGGTGACAGCAGTGACTGTTTTATTAAAATCCAAGGACCCAACTGAGCAGTCCTGAACTGTGCTCACATGGATAATCCCACATATTTTGAGCATCAGACCCGAATTCAGAAATTTTCTATTTCTATATAGAGGAACTCAGTGTTTGACAGTCAAAATTTACTTGACATAAATCCATGCTTTTTCTTTTCTCTGTTAACCTCTAAGTGTCCAATCCCACCAGAGTCTATGGAAAGATGTGATTTGGCTACCAACATCTTCAGTTCTGGTTGTGAGGATTTATCTACCTGGAGAAAAATACCTGGAATATCTACAGTGAAACAAAAACAGTCCCACCATCTGAAATACAATTTTTGGATAATGTGTTCTAAAGTAAAAAGCATTTGGTTTTGGAAAATTCCACTCAGAAGAGATGGTGATTATTTGGAACCAAAGCCTCATTTACTTGAGGATATTGCCCACATGAGGAGGTGCCCCCGTGTAACTATTTCTTGGTCAGTGGAGGTTTTTTGTTTGTTTGTTTTGATTTGGTTTTTGAGAGGTGGGTGGGCTGGAGTGGTGGCAGAATGGATTATTTTGGCAAAATTCTCTACATAGACAAGCTCAAAGCGATGTTTCTTTTAATAATGTTTGTTCCTTTACTTGAATTGCTGTAGTAGATCTGTTACCTTTACTAGCAAAAGAGGACTGGTTTTCTTCTGGCATCATAACATTTTCATCCTAATTTTCCTCTTGAGCTTTTCATTAAGAAAAGAAAATAAAGTAACAGTGCTTTAGGAAATTTGTTAGCTAATTCCCTTAGTGCTGAAGAAATCCAGGTTAGGTAGTTTCTATATTTTCACTTTTTACAGCATCAAACTGAATTGCCTTTTTTATTCTGCTTGTCTTTAAGAAATTCCACTTCAGAACCTGTAGATATTTGGGTAAACAGCTTTGTTGTAGGAGCACTTGTGAAAAGCCAGTTTTAAGTATAGTATGTAAGAATATTTGAGGAAAAAAATGTGATGATATGATGCTGGAGAAGACTAGCTGATGGCAAGCTGGGTCCTCATGGGGAGTCTTCAACCCACTTGGTCAGGGAAGAGCAATACAGACTCTGACCTCTCTGTCCACTCAGATGAACTCACTCATCCTCAGATTTGAGGAGCAAATGCTCACAGTGAACAACTTGGCATGAACACACTCTTCAGAAATAGTTTACAGAAAACACTGGGCAAGAGTATTTAATAACTGACCATCTCAGAAACCTGTAATACCCTTGCAGACAGCCTGCAACCAAAAGCAGGAAAAGATTGAACAGACAACATGCTATACATTTTTCTATTGGTTTTACCTTTGCTTGCTTATTTATTTTATTAAGTTTTCTGATGTCCCTACAAAAATTGCTGCAATGTGTTTTATTCTTATTAAGAATAATTTTTTTAAAAAGAAGTCCATCAGTCCAGCCATATTTTTATTCACCCATAATTTAATCCCCTTCAAATTAATTAATGGTCCTACTGTCTTTCTATAATGTCATTTCCCTTTGGTATAGGTTTTAAAGCCCTTTTAAAGTTCTTTGGTTAGCTTTAAATTCTTTTCCCCCCCTTATCCTTATTATTTCCCCTATAATCCCTAACTGAATTTGAGTATGCTTGTTTGATTCCTTCCCCTGCCCCCTCTTGCTTTCTAATTTTGACTACAGCTTTTTTTTCTTTTTTTTTAATTAAAAAAATTAAAGCCTCAGATCTTTGCACAGTCCCTTATGAAGCCACATTGGCCGCTTCTTGTTCTCTCTGTTCTTCATTTTGAGAGGAGCAGGAGTCTCCTGCAGCTTAATTATGGTTTCTTCCAGGAGTCCCCCTGCTTCCCCTCACACTGGTGGCTGTACAGTATTCCTCCTCCTTCTCCTCTGCAGACTTTTGTTAAATACAGTATGCACAGCGCATACCAACCTTTTAGATCTACCAGAATTTTCCCTCATTGATTTTTAAAAAACACCTGCCTAAGGATTTTTCATCCAGGCAGAATTTTTCCTGTCCCTTGCCTTCTTTCTGGAATTAAATCCACTTCCAGAAGGGCCAGGGGATGCCTCTCCTTTTGTTAGCTTCAGCATCCATTTTTTAAATTGTTCTCCAACAATCACAGCTACAAGGTCGCAATTGATGCATGGCCAATATTTTGGCAGATTTTATATATTTCACCTGAATATAGATGAAACCAGGGCCAGATCCTGTGCAGGGGTAAATCTCTGCAGCCTTTTACTCCCTCAGACCTGCTTTCTGCAGACAGCGGGTGCAGCTCAAAGTTCCTCAAGACACTTGGGAGCGATTTCAAAGCCCTTCTAATTTTCCTGATAATATTGGCACTCCTGGGTGCTAGTTTCCTGGTAGCTTAATTTTTTTTTCTCTCTCTCTATATATACCTGGAAATGTTGATAGCTTGAGTTTCTGGAGTCAACTCTCAGTCCTCATGAAGCTATTTTAATTAGAATGGAAGGGCTCTGTTAACTAAAAGTGGAAGAAATATTTATAAGAGGATGGTCTGAATTTTGCTAAGCCTAGTGACTTTTTTCTCTTCCCCCCCCCCCCTCTTTTTTCCCCTCTATTTCCCCCCTCTCTTTATCTATCTTTTTCTCTTTTTTCTTTTTCTTCTTCCTCTGCCCGTTTTTCCCCCCATCATCTACTATTACAACCTAAAATCTTTTGTTCTCACGTTTTTAAAATACCACATTCCCAGCCAGCACTGAAACCCAGGAGATCTGAAATATCCTCCTGTCCACTTAAACCATGACACTTCCCCAGCCCTAAGCCCACATGCGATGCCTTACAGTCCTGTCATACTTGTTTACATCCACTTGGTTTTAGTTCCTCGCTCTTTTTCTCCGTCGAGCCTTCGCCCCCCGGTTTGCTTTGAGCTGCCTTTCACGCCAGCGGAGCCTGGCCGGTTAATTGTCCATCTAGGACAGGCGAGGTTGAGCCGGGCTGAGACGCATTTCCTCTTGTCGTGACAATTGTTCGGACTGTTCGCCACTTCACGCTCGGATGAGTTTTTCCGTCTCCGCTGCCCGCACGGCCTCGGTTGGCTCTCCCGCGCCTCCTGGGTGCAGACACATCCCCACACGGCCCTGCTTTGGCTTCCTCATTCAGGGAGACTTTCCCTCTCCCTCTGCAGTAGATTTTTGGCTATTTGGGGTTGGGATTTTTGCCATATTCTGCCGGGGCTGGAGGTTTTGTCCTACAGTCAGCATTGTGCAGGCTGTCCCAGTATTGATTCACAGTCCTTCTGGACTTTTATTTTATTTTATTTCATTCAATGTTGGCACCATATGGCAACTATGGCAACTGAATATATAACCCTATTCAGTTTCTGATTCCAGTCTGGTCTGTTAAAGGGCTCCATGTTCTGGTCTGGAGGGGGAAAAAAAAGTGATTCCTATAGGACATAGCAGTAGAGAAGTTCAAACAAGGCTCCTCTGCCTTTAAAGTTTCCCTTTTCTGTTATGTCAAACAGAAAAAAAAAATAAAAAGAACGTAAACATATTTGACAGAGTTTCACATATGGCAGATGTATCATGTTGAAAGAGTAATAGGTTCGTTTGAATTAATAATACAATTAGAGTATCTATAAAATCACAATGTGTGTAAGGCCCATGGGCAACATATTTGTGTTTATTTTTATTTCATTTTATTTGCAAAGGAAGCTGTAACCCACTGCTTCTCAAGAAGCCAGCTGCTAATAAAGCAGCTGGCTAATAAAGGACAGAAATAAATGTCTGAGGGAAATATTTAAAAGCATCCTGGTGACTTAGGGACATGTGTCAGTTGGGACACATCATTTATTTAGGCATTTTCAGAAATTGCAAGTGGAGCACGCACTTGCTCACATGAGTAGTTTTACTTGTGTGCTGCCTTTGAATTCAAGTTAAAGTTACTCATGTGCATAACTTTCCTCAGGACTGGGCCCTATGGCTGTTTCTTCCTCCTGAAAAGATACTGAGGCAACTAATTTTTCTGATGATTAATCTCAAACGCTGCACCTGCAGTGCCTGCTTTCACTTGAATGAGAAGAGATTGATTTATCTAGCTATCTTTCTGTCTGTCTCATTATCCATCTCCTGTAGCATTGCAGTACCTCAGAAAACGATGACAAACTTATCTTCCCAACAGCCATATGGGGCAGGGCAGTATTATCTCCACTTGCCAGATGGGGAGATCAAGGTAGGAATCAGCCAAGTGACATGCCTGAGGTCATGTAAGAAGTTAGTGTCAGAACCAGACAGTGCAAAGAGCTTTCTGGACTCCCAGAACCCATGACATAATTCCAGTGGCATCTGACTGCTTTGTAGATCCTCTGCAAAGGATTAATGAATCCTGCTGCTCAAACCTGAGCTCCAGCTCATGGAGGAGCAAAACCTTGTTGTGGTCCAGCATGACTGATTTCCTGCATTGCTACCCGAGCAGAGAGCGGCAAAACACACATGCCATGGCAAGGGAGCTGTGAGGGGCTGGAAGAATAAGAAAAATATCACTACCAAACTAGGATAAAAAATAGGTAACTCCCGAGATTCCCTCTGCAATCCCTGAGGTGCAGCACTATAGTTAGGCAGGAGCAGCTGCAGGGAGGGTGAGCATGGGAGGTTGCTTGGGGGGACCCTAGTTATGAGTGTGGCATAGACAGAGCAGGTCTAGGGGATCCTTTGGATGGATGAATATCTGAGGGGCTATCTGGGTGTTCCCACCATTTGGCTCAATGGCAGCCCCAGCCTGGCACACAGGGAGCTGAAGGAAAGTGTTCAGGGATCGTATCTCCAGTGGCTGGGAAGCAATCCAGTCCTGGACAAGCTATGTGGAAAGCCCTTATGGTAACCACCCTTGACACAAGGTTTTTGCATGAATATTTCAACGTTCATGAGTGAAATTCCCTGCTGGCACTGAGGGCTTTTCCCACAGACAAGCAATCCCATTCATTTTTCAAGGTGAAACAGTAGAGAGCAGCTCCAGGACAAGGGACACCTACCCCAACATGTGGTATCCCTGAGTGTACTTGTGTTTCTTGCCCCACTCTAAATCAGAGCTTGAATCCAGGCTCCTCCTCTGGGGTGACCCAGACCCTGACCATCCCTGGTGCTTCCTGCCCTGCTCATTCAGCCCTGAACAGCTGGAGTGCAGATCTGACCTGCTCCAGATAGGATCTGGCATCATGGTAATCCCACCAGGGTCATGCCATAAGAGAAGTCATCTGGTAGACTCTCAGGTATCCCATGGCCAGAGGAGGGGACATTTTTTTAGATATTGGTAAAAGTGGACACCAGCCAGAGCACTGAACCCAGAGCAGGGACACTGAAGTTTCAGGCTTGCAGAGATGAACTCCTAAAGCAAAAGGGCAGACAGCATTAATTAAATTCCAAAAGCACCAGCTTTAATTAACTTTTGTGCTGTCCCAGTGCCCAGTAGCAGCTCCTACCCCCAGCACCAGGAGGATCACACTGTGGTGCCCTCCAGCTGATGGAGGTGGCACTGTGATGCCTGGCATGACCTGGCCAGGTGCCAATAAGGCTGCTGGGAATGGCAGAGCCCATAACAAAACTGGCCTCATTCTCTTGCCCCAGCCTCAGCCAGCTCCCAGGGGATATCCTCGCTGAAGGCACTGCAGGTTAACTTTTCCAGGCATGTCAGCTCCATTGCTTTCAACAGGGCTACAAGCACGGAGAACCTCACCTTTCTTTTTTCTTAATGTGTGTCTTAATGTGCAGTCGATGAGGCTAGTTATCTTGTCAGGGGCCTGGGGTGAGCTGGGGCTGATGGGCGATGGCAGCCAGCAATAGTTCTTCACATGCCGCTTTGTAGTGTGCACCCAAGTATTACAAGCCTGGGTCCAATACAAATAAATAATTAAGTGCATTTCCCGGGGCAAGAAAATGAAGACTTGGAGCTGTGGCAAGAATGAATAAGTACAAGACCTCTAGACCTGCAGAGCATGCACACAGTGTGTGACTGACAGTGGATTTCTTGCAGCCATCACATCAAAGACTCCAGAAAACTGCTTTGCAGGGTGTCACCGAGAGGAGAGGCTCTGGCCCTGCCAGAGGGAGGGACTCAGCACACTGGAAGGGGTCGTAATGCAATCCAAGGTACTCGGGATTTTGAGCACCTCCAGGAAAATTTGCTGTTCTTCAGACAGCACCATCAATTTCAGCATGCCTGTCTTCAAGTGAAGAGGAGTACAAAGGCCTTCCTTTCCCCAGCCTCACAGGTAGTAGGTGGGGAACATGTGAATCTCCAGATGGACCCCAAAGCAGAAGTGAGTTGTCACCTGTGTCCCCACAGGGATCCTGACTCCCTCCAGAGCTGGCTCTCCTTCCACCTCTCATCTCC
This sequence comes from Myrmophylax atrothorax, assembly GCA_026770055.1. Classification (NCBI taxonomy): domain Eukaryota; kingdom Metazoa; phylum Chordata; class Aves; order Passeriformes; family Thamnophilidae; genus Myrmophylax; species Myrmophylax atrothorax. The sequence continues at coordinate 7,055,024 of JAOXXN010000395.1, forward strand.
CACCCCAGCCCACCCACGCATTCTGTCCCACTGCTGGCAGCACTCAGGGCATCCTTATCTCTTCAGAAACATTGGTACAAGCCTTAAGAAATAAAGAAGCTCTAAACCCCAGCACTGAAGATCCTCCCATCATGTAGGCTGTCATGCTGGCAATGCCTGGAACTGCTGCTTGATACCTGGGGCTTTTGGGAGGCATGCTGGGAAAATGGGTCACCATAAAAGCCTTCCTTTCCTGGACCAGACCTGGGATGCCTCTTAAATGTATTTCCAATATGTAAACCAGTGTGGGGATGGCTGAGCATGGGCAGTAAGAAAGCTTTACATACACTTCTGTATTCAGCTACTGCTACAGAGAGAATGAGCCAAAATTAGGCTCCCCAGATCTTCATCCATTTCCTCAGCCAGGTATTTTGGGGCTAGCTGGAGCCTCTGTAGAGGTCTCTCCATTTTGGATCATGACATCTTTGGAGTGAGGGGTGCATGTTGTGGCAGGTTGACACAACACAAGACACTCCCAGGGCATGGTTCAGATCTTCATATTCAGCACCAGCTCCGTCATGGGCTGTTGTAAAACAGATGTCTGGTATCCCTGTTCGAGTTTGCATTTTCACCTTACCTTTTCCAATAAGCAGAGTTTTCCTATTCTCTCCCTGTAAGTTTGCTTAAACTTACTTTTTATTTAATTTCCTTTGGGAATATTGGATTCTGTTTGATTTTGTAAATGACTTTTCTCACCTTTGAGGGGAAAAGAAGTACAGCCCAGCATTTCCTGCATCCTGCAGCAGTTGCTGCATTATCACCTGTGCTACTGTCATGGTTCAACACTTTCTTAGTTCTGAACAACTTGGCTAGTGCCCATTGTTTCTATGAAAAAATCCTTAAAAAGATCATTCTAGAAAAAACTCCATCAACAACAGTACGTAATTTTCCCTGGTACACTTAAAGATACTCTCTGCTGCTGTGCTCAACTGGTGTGGGTTTTCCTCCCTCCAATTCCTGGTACCCCCTTGTGCCTCGTGCAGTCCTACTCTAACTCCTGATCTACACTAGATCTTTTCTCTCTCTTGCCTTTATTTTTCTCCTATTTTCTCTCTCCTTAGCTTTCATTCAGCTTTCTTGACTCAGTCCCAGCCTTTCCCTTCTTTTCTACAGCCTGGCTCCTCCCTAGGCTTTCCATTTTTGCTTTCCCTGGGACTTTGGAGTCTTCCAGCAAAAGCACTCAGCAGGACACAACTGACTCAGAGGGGACAGTGGCACAGGATCTTTATTTGTAGAGGGGGCAGGGATCAAACCTGAACCCTTAGACTTCCATGAACCTTGGTGTACACATTAGTGAATGGGCTGTGTACTGTAAAACTGTGTCCAAACGCTGCCTTAGTTATTTCTCTGTTCTTCACCTTAATCCAGAAGTCTTCACACACACAAATGAATTCTTGTTATGGAGGGAATGGAAAGCACTTGTCTGGAGGATTTGTATTAAATATTCCAAAATACATGTTCTCCTTACAGTAGGACAAGTGCAAGAAGAAAAAGTGGGAAGCTGATGAAGCTAAATGCAAGTAAGAAATTGTCTTCTATAGAAATTTGTCATATAATTATGAAATTATTTTTCATGTCAGAATGCCACAGAGGATGATATCAACCAGTAAGATGAGACCTCACAATTTGATAGTTGGTTTATGCACTCATAAGTAATCTGCATATATACAGACCATGAGATATTTAATTAAAAAGTTTATATCAGTTTCTGGAACTGTTGCATTCAAACTCTGAGAAAACATTTAGGAGTGGATAGATAGAAACTATCCCTACCCAAGTACTAATACAACAATTTAACATGTGTCCATTGACATCAATCATAGTCTAGGCTGTAGGTACATGTATGAAGAAGTTGGTGCTTCCAGTGTCAGACACATCTGACACCATTCAATTCACAGCTTTTGTTTGTGGAATGATCTATGTCTTCTGAAGCTAGAAATGTCTCTGTTGACAGACTTTCTGATCTGATTGATTTGGGGTTTGCTGCAGAAGGAGCAGAAAGGCTGGATGTTGAGATGAAGATTGTGACTCCAGGTCTCAGAGGCACAAAAAAGCAGAACTAAAGTTGAAATATCCCGCTGTAACTGACTTTTGAAGGACTGTCTAGCAGGAGGCTTGGGGACATGCTAACCCGGAGCAGAACTGGAGGGACTTTGTGTTTTCCTTCACAAAATTAGGATCTTTTTTCAGATCTTTCCCCTTTGTAGGAGGAAAATTTGGAAAATAGACTATAAAGAGACAACTTAACCTGTGTATCCTAGGTATAATTCATTTATCATCCAAGATGTAATTCTGAACTAGAGCTGCTAGACATGGGACCTGGTTTTGAAAAGACTGTTCTGAGGCCTGGGCATTTTCAGACAAAGTGAAAGATGCTCGTGCTGGTATAGACAATGTCCATGCAGTGTCAGTGGAAAAAATGTGATCTGTTCTTAACTTGTGCAAGAAAAGCTAAAAAAACTAGAGGAGCTGCTTTGATTCATTAATGAATTTTTATACAGATAACTCAGCTCTTCATGTGTTTCTATACAACTTAGCTTTTCCAAGAGTCATCCACTCTGATAACTCATATGTTCTCTCTGAAGCACCTCTTAGAATTGTCTTCAGTGAGTACATAATGATGAAAAAGGCTTTTGAAATAGAAAAGCTTGGATTTTTTGAGGTGTGTTTTAAATGAAGTCTCTGTGTCCCACTGACGTTGATGCATTTCTGCTATCCAGATTTATGGAAGCCAAATTTAAAACATGGCAAAGAGTAACAGTCTTGGGAAGAAACTGTTGTACTCAGAAATATTATTTGATCAATTAGTCAATGATAAAAACTCTTTCACTTAGTCATGTCAAGATGTTGAGTTAATTTCTCCTTTGGGAGCATCAAGAGCAAGTTCAGTCAAATCCCTGAAAATTTCCCTGTGTAAAATAAGTCTCATCAAGAAGAGAATGGAGCACTTACAGCATTTAGGAGGGTGCTGTAAAGGTCACAACACACACCACATCTTCTCCCAGACAGTGGGAGAGAGTATACATTTCCTGAAAGGTGTTCTAGATACCTTCTGGAGATGTTCCCATAAATGGTATCCACAGGAACTTCCATACAAACCATTGGCTTATACAGAGTCTAAAAAGTCTGAGAGCTCTGCTGTAATTGGTAACTCATCATGAGGATTTGAAGAGCATCTCAAAATAACTCTGGTGGCTCCAGACCACATTGCTGTATGCAATGCTCTGGTTACACATAAGCTGTATCCAAGGTATCACCAAACCTTAGCTAGATGCTTTTCTTCCTTGGTGACCCAGTCAATAAAGACCAGAAGGACAGGTCTTCCATAAAATCGTATTATCACATCTCCCTTACAGCTTTTGACAACTGGGAGTGTCTGGAAAACAATCCAGGTTGGATCATGCTTTGAACAACCTGGTCTAGTGGAAGGTGTCCCTCCCCACAGCCAGGAGGGCTGGAATGGGATAATATTTAAGGCCCCTTTGAACCCAAACCATTCTATAGTTTTATGGTAATTTCCCCCGTGTATTCCATGTGCTTAAAAGTCACCCTTCCTAATTTCTTGCACAGTGTAGACAAGGTCTTGATCTCTGTGGGGCAGGTGCCAGTATTGTCCGTGCAGACACCATGAGAGTCCAGCTACTAAAGAAGTGTATGTAACCCACCTGCCTTCCTGAATCAGACATGACAAATCAGCTTCTTGTCAAGGTAAACTAATATTTTATTAGAAACAGTTGTCATTCAGGACTAAAACTCAAAGCTGTGAAGTATGAAAGAGGCTTTCAAGCAGACTTTCCTTGAACAGTGGCAGCTTAAATCCTGTTGCCATTACTGAAGCGCAATAGGAAATGATTTAAAGGGCTCATTTAAATCATTTAAAGGTTAAGAACCTATGTTTTCATCTGGACACAAAGGTGAAAGATCAGATAGATAGTCTCAGCTATTTGTGTTTTGTCTTTTAATCATCATCTCCAAATGAATCAAATAGCTGTTTATTCAGTTTCATGAGGGCAGGGCTTTCTTAGACGTACCCAGGGCTGTTTACAGCCTTTTCAGGAGAGATGGAAGACCTTTCATGAAGAGAAACAGCCAGACATGGTGATAATATTTGTTATTTTCACCATGGCATTATTTCAGGAAACCCCTGAATTTAGAGAGCCCATGACATTAAGTTTTGCACCAGTATGTAATACAAACCATGAGCTCCCTCCTTACTATTTGGAGAAAGAAAAAAAGGTTGATCAGATAAGTAGATTGGACTGAAGGATGGAGAAATATGTCCCACCAAGGAGGCTTTGCAAAGTCACTGGGAGGTGAGTGACTGCTTGTGCCTACAGTGAACCCCATCTGGTGTCCCACTAGGACAGAGCAGATCTCTCTTATTCCAAAAGTGATATTCCAAGGTTCCCCCACCCCCCAGTACTTTTAAAACCCTCCACAGTGCAGTAGTTCTGTGCAGAATGAAACAGGTGGACAAAATTCCCATTAAGAAGCAGTCTTAGCCTAAAAAGACTTTTTCATGGGGACAAGATGCCACTTTCTCATTCCTTACAGGTTCTGTGCGGGAAAGGGCTGCAGGCAGATAGATCTTCACCTGTCCCTCTTTTGAACCTGAAAGACAGCAGACATGTGGCTTTCCTGAGAGCTCAAGGACTGATTGTACAGCAGAAGTACAAAACCAGGGAAAACAAGCATCACCCATTTTGGGAAGATCGAGCAATCTGAAAACAGTAACTTTCCTGTGCACCATGTTATGTTCTTGTACCAGAAAGCCTCACAACCAGAACCTCCCCCAGTTCATGTTTTTTCCAAGTGCTCCCACTGCTCTCAAGTGTTCCCAGCGCAAGGATGGCTCAGCCCAGTAGGACCTTGACTGCCATCCTTCAACGTGCTGCCTTGAAATGTCCTGGCTATGGTCAGCACCACCACATTATTTCCTAGCCTAGTTTCAGGGATTTACTAGAGTCCCAATTCATTATATGAAAAAGTCTGCAAGTGCAGAGATGCCACTAGTCACCCTGGAAAGTGAGCAGAACTGGAGAATCTGTGTCTGGTGGGAATGAGGGTCAGTAATCCACGTTACCTGTGACCACCTGCTGTGCTACAGGTCTCCTTTCACCTGGGCCAGTGTAATTGAGGGCTTTTAAAACAGGAAAAAACAAATATGGATTTCAGTGCAGAATGCCACAAACAACATTCCAGTCCAAAGTTTCATGATCTGTGCCACAGAAATATAAAGATTACTATAATAACTAATAATAAAAGCAATGTATGTTTGCAATTCATTACCTATATTTGGTTATGTATTGTGGTGCAGCAAATCAGGAGTTGGACAAATAATGAGAATGTGTAATTTCTAGTGCTGTTTCTGCCAAATTTTGTCTCTAGTCCTTGTTATTTTAAGTTGTGAGTAAAGATATTTTTTCACACTGGTAAAGTGCTTTTGCATGTTCAGACTGCTCTGAGGAAGACTAGAGTCAAAGGCTGTATAAAAGATGACTCGGGCTCAGAAAATACCAAATATATTGAAATTCCTTTTATGATCTTATGTGTCCATGTAAAGTCTTTGAAAGTCAAAGCAAAATTACCCTGAGAAAACCAAGCTCACATATTCCTACTCCTTGGGATTCAAGCATCATTACCCTCTTTTCAGGTCGTTCCAACCCCAGGTGAACACGAATCCCCTTGCTTCCATGTGGGTGTAAGGCACAACAAGGAAGGCTCTGGGAGACACAGAGGCTTAAGTCAAACCTCATTCCAGGTAGGTGAGTGTTAAAGTACAAGCTGAGTGTTGGGGTTTAATTTTGCATGGGAAGCTTCTTTAGGAAAGGCAGCAGGCTGGGAGCTGAGGGCTGGCACTGCTGCCTGCACTGGGATTAAGCTCAAGGAGCTGGAAGGGAGAAAGATATTGGAAATCAGAAGACCTACCAAAGCTAGACGGTTCAGATTTATATTCTGAAATTCAATTGTAGGGGGGGAATTACAAGGGAAGGACACACATGGAGTATACTGATAACCAAAGCCACAATGGAGGCCCAGCTACAGCTCCTCGCTGTCTTCAGCCTTGTAGGCACAAGGTACCGAGAGGCTCATGCAGGCTGCTCAGGTGCCCTCTTTGCATCCATCAATCATAAATTTCACAGATTAGGAATGACACTGATTCTTCTTCCAGAAGAGTCACGAGTATCTAGCTGGATGAAATGGAGTATATTTTGCAGTTCACTTCATGTGCTGCAATGGGCAGAGCACCAGGCTGGGGGCACAACCACCCTGTCCTGCTTCTGGCCAACACAGCTGAGCACAGCAGAAACCCCCAACTCAGCTAAATGCAATGGAGAAGTATTCATTAGTCATCACGATATAGCTTACACACGGAAAGAAGTTGAGACAAGTCTCCATCTTCTTTGGTATCAGTAAACAGGCATCTAATCATGGTTTTGTGTCCTCAAATAACACTTTCTAATAATTTGCCATCCCCGTGGAGGTCAGAAGAGATGGCCATGTGGTAAAGACCTGGCCATGAGAAGGCAAAAGTATTTAATCTCTGCACATTCTCAACCTGTGTTAATGAAGGAACAATGATCCTGCACCAGCAGGTGTGTGATGACAGGAGTATGAGCTCTGTGTGAATTAGCTCTGCTGCTTGTGCAAAGCCAAGCACAGGGGATCCCAGTCTGGACCAGGGCTGAGAGCCACCCATCAATTATTAGTGGTAATAATAAAACTCAAAGACAAAGCAGAAGAGCTCAAGATAACCTGGTCACTATGTGATACACTTTGCACAGTGCTCAACTTTCACTTTCCCACTCTACGAGCACCACTGGCACATTGAAAATTTCTGCAGGAATTTGCAGAACTGATCAATTCAGGTAGTCAGATAAATACAGCCCTGCCAAGTACCAAGGCTTTCTGAACTCCCACCTTTTGCTCATGTCACACTTAAAATGACAGGGAAGATTTTTTTTTTTTACACATTTAAGAAACATTGCCATATTGAAATCTCTTTCTTCCTTCCTTCATTAATGTCTGTGTCACCTCCAGGGTTCTTATAATTCCTTATTGGCTTCTCTTCCAGAATTTGCTTTAAGAAAACTTCAGCTAGTTTTGAATGTGGCTGCAAGGTTAACTAGAAATAGAAAATGTCATGAACATGCTGGATATATATCCCTTCTGCTTCCCTGCCACTAAGCCAGCTTTTCATAAAGTTTAAAACTGATATTAATATTTAACTTTTAACTCACAAGATCTTTCATGGTCTCAGCTCTGCTTAATTAGCTGACATTTAGCTCCCTCTATTCCACGGCACACACCTAGGAGTCCTTGGGTACTGGTTTATTAACATTCCCCAAAGTAGATTGGAGCAGGCAGTTACCAGAACCTTTATCAATTGCTCCCAAAGGCGATGGAATTTATTGCTGAATGCCATTAAACCAGCCAGGTCTGTAAATATGGTTAAAGGCACGAAGGCACTCCTGTTTTCCAAAGCTTCTTCCTCAGTTTAAATGAGCTTTGTGAATTGGTCTCTCCTTCTCTCTCACTTTTTGCACGCAGCCTTGTTGAGGCGCTCCTAAAGAAAGACTCTGTATTAACCTACATTGAATTAAGCACAGTTCTGCTGTTAATCAACGCTCTTACAGTGATATACACGGCTGCAGCGGCGCGCCGGCACAGGCATGGCTGTGTGGAAGTTACCGAGTGTAGCAACTCTACCTTGCATTTATTTTCTAACCGTCCACACTCTTCCCTCACTAAAATCTTTCCTCTTTTTCATCCAGCCTCAGAAATCCCCTGCTCAGACAATGTAAGGTGTAAGTGCTTGTTTTACACCCACACTGTGGCCCCAGTAGCATCCCAAGGGCATTTCTACACTCATGCCCTTTCCACCCCTGGGCTGGTCTCCCATTGCCACCTCCACCCCATCAGCTGCAGGGTTGCTCCTGCCCAGTAGGTAACTCCTAGAGACTTGTTCTAGAGGTAACTGTATCTATCCCAGCAATAAAAGTAAGGACAATTTTCAGAGACCAACACAATTTAAGATCACTCACAACCCCATAACCACAGTGCTAATTACTTACTTAAGCCTCCAGAACAAAGTATGCTGTACTCAGATGTGTGTGCCGTAATTACAAGGTATTCCTCTCCACTCCCGCCATAAGACCTATTAGTAGCATTTCATCTAATATGTATCTGACTCTCCTAATTTCTGGTACACTTAATATGTATTAGGAACACCATGTGAGTAAGTATTTTGCTCATAAAATTCTAACATGGTTGTTCTCAATGAAACAGTGACAGGCAATATGCATTTTCTAAAATCTATATTTTGATGAAGCTATTACAGTATGAAGAAAGCCATATCACAAAGGTAAATATTAATAAAAAATACAACTAGTTAGTGACAACCTTGTTTTAGGGCTTATCTTAATAAACAAAGCACTGATCTTGCCTGTTTCGGATCTTGCTTCATCCATTTTTGGTTTCTCAGTGAAACGAACTAACTGACCTCCACTCATTCAGCATAAGCTACCTTTGAAATAAAATCTGCCACCAGAAAAGTGCTGTTTGCCCAGTATATTTGTCATGGAAAATGAAATTAACTGTTTTTAAAATATATATATATATTAACAGTCCTCATGAACTGGGGAACCCCAGTATCCCTGGGACAAATATGACAGCTCTATACCAAGACTCAAGCTACTTGCTCTGGGCAAGAATCTGGTCCTCCTTTCTTAGAAATGTCCTTTACACTTCTCTTGTATTGATAAAAGACTAGATCATCCCTTTGGATACATCTCTGACTTCATCAGTGTAGGGTGAGATGAATAAAGAAGAAAAGACAGAATCTGAAGTCAGGATGTATTTCCTTGGGTTTCTGTATAGGTTTTGAGGTGCTCATTTCTAGGAGGAAGCTACAGGGACCAGCTGAGGACAGGTACATAAATATCTGCATAGATGGGATCCCAAGCAATTCATGTCATGTCATATCATACATCATATCAGAGCTTATCATTTTGCCTAATCTTCTAATTCATAGATGATAAAAAGCTTGAATCATTTTTCAGACTGAGCACTTCATACTGAACCCAAGATTAGTTTGACTTCATAAAGGGCCTCACAAATATTAAGTTTGCATCTCAGTATCTGCTTCAATAAAATAATAGTGAAACAATCTGAGTATTTACCCCAAAAAGAAATATCCCAGGCTGGGGAAAGTATGATATGTATGATATGTATGATATAGTCCACTACAGGACTGCTCCAGCTGTACCCAAGTTACATCAGCATAAGACTGGGGTGATACAGGGATGAATCTGGCCCCTATCTTATCATTGATGCAAACCCAAACAGATACCAAAATTCTCTCGGAGTTTTTCACTGTGAAATCCAAAACAGATTGCAAATGTGTAAATTATAGTTTAAAGAAAGACTTTCCTTCTGAGGGACATATATCTCACTACTATCATCTCGTAGTGCTTTCTCAGCACAAACCACACCGACTGCAGGGGTTGGATGCACATTGAGCACAGCATTGGAGGACTTGATGCTCAGTGAAACAAACTGGCCAGATTGCTTAGGAGCTGTTTCATAGCAATTTTCAGAGAACAGCAAATAAAGCCCAAGACAGCACTCAAATTTTAAAAAGACAGAGAAGAAAACTGTAGCATACCTGCCTGAAATAATTTACCAGTTGGTGTTACAGGAAGCATGAAAGTTCCCTTAATTATTAAAAAAAAAAGACAAAAAAACACCCCAAACCCAAGAAAACCCAAGAAAATAAAAAGCAAAAAAAGGATAAAAAACCAAAACAAAATTAGTCCCTGTTGCCACCTAAATTTGCTTCTTTTGATCTTTTGATAATGGTTGGTCACTTGCACTATGCTGTTCTCCCATAAAATCAATTTTCTTTGTTACTTTTATAGGTTTTTCATGTTGAATGATGAAAAGAGTATGATGGAAAGAGGCAAAATATTTTTAGATCATTTTTGGAAAAAATGTATGATTAAAAATAAGATGAGAATTAGCTAGAGTTTGTAATGACCCTTTTTTTGTGACTTGGTAATGTATGGATTTTTATACACACTTGGAGCCAAATCAGTCCTTTAGGCCCACTCAAAAATCAACAGGTTTCACAGAATGGAAATAGGACTGGAATCCAAACCTTCCTGTTAGTTTGATACATGTCTAAGTTTTATGCACAATGCATAAGAAACATTCTTCTGCTCTCAGACTTTAAATGGAGCCTGTTGACTGTAGGTTTTGCCTATGAGGTGAGCTCAGTATCCACACCCAAGACCCCATCTCAGCATAAATTGGCTGTTTGGAAGCAGAATGAAATAGAAAGACAGTTCAAATATTTGAAAGTTTCTCAAAAATCACTGTTTACCTACACATGAAAGAAGGTGTTGAATTGGATTAAGTGTGAAGAAAGTCTTCCTTAAATACCAAAGGCATTATTTCATTCTATATAGTGTAGCTGCTCCATGATATTCAAATTATAACTTTGATGAAGTATTCTGCAGAATTGTTCTGTCAGTAGGATAAGGCAGAAAATATTCCACCTCAAGCAAAAATTTCAGTCTTTTTAAAAACAGTAAACCAGAAAACAAATCTTTGTGTAACAGATTTAGGGGACCAGATGTTAAACTGTTGTAAATCAGCGCTGCTCTAATGGCTTCTGTGAAGCTCCAACAATTTACATGCACTGAGGGATGAACTGTGTTATTGTTGAAATATTTAACTCCCAAAATATTGCAAAAATCTATAAATAAACTTTTAAATTAGGACTTATGAACAGATTTTTTATCAGAGAGGATTTCTTTTTCCATGATACAATTCATTTTATATTCTTCGGTGGTTACTCAGTCTGTAAAGTTGACCTATGTATTTTCAGAACTTTTTCTTTGTTATTAAGCTTACTGTTACTCTAAATATTCTACTGCTTTGAATGAACTAACCTTGTTATCTTAAAACCACAGCTAAGTAGCTAATGTCTTTTTAAACAGTAATTTCATACAGTATTGGAGCCTGAAGCAGATATTCTCCCGTTTTATCTTCTGGGGACACAGCAACAACCTGAGCCGAGTCCCAGCTCTGGGTGAGATTTATGACCAAATATTTTATACTGATTAATAAATATTTTGGACAAAAAACCACCAACCCCAATGATGAAAGGCATAACCTCTGTCAGGAGTATTTTGATGTTTTTTGCCATTTCTTCAGCAAGAAAGCTTTAATTAAAAAAAGTTATTACACTAGTGGTGCTCAGGTCATGAACATTTATATCAGGATCAGTAGAACTTTGATATGGAAATTTTGAAGGAATGGCTTGTTTTAAGAAAGCTGCACACATTCCACGAATTATTTCACCTTTAAAAGGAGAAATATTTGGAAAGTTTCCCACTGTCATCTCACCAACAGTGACAAACTTTGCAGCTCGTAGCTATAAACTGAACTCTTTCTGGTCTAGAAATACAGATGAAAAGATCATCTGTTACACACATGAAAAAATACTAAGTTTACTGAAATTATCTTAGTTATTTTTTTCTGCGGAAACAGGAGGCTCAGTTTTTACAGACTCCAGCTCTGTGACAGTCAGAAGTTTTTGTGAAAATTGGCACAACTGAGATCAATACCTTGGGGCAAATAAAAACCTGAACACAGAAGTGAGGTCGAATAGCCAATTTCCCATTAAACTTCACATTCTCACCAAAACCTCTGCACACTTCATATCAAAATACCAGAAACATAAAAACAGTCAAAATAATAGTAATACAAAAAATTACTAGGTAACATGGGCATATTTAAAGATTAATAGTAGAAACCAGTGGAGATATTACAATGGCAAAAATTGATTACACAAGGAAAAAAGTGGTGTTTTCACCTTACTTCAGTCTGAAATGAGAAGCTGATCTTTTCTATAACCTTTGTGAGCAGCAGCCTTTGCTCAAAAAGGAAAAGTTCCCTGTAATTTACTGATGTCCTGCACAGTAACACTTTGCTGAAAGTCCCTGTTTCTTTAATTAAAAAATTATATTTTTTCAAACTAGAAAAATACAGGTTTTCTTCTTGAAGCACTTTCACCACTGGATGTATTAAGATAAAATTAGAGCATGTTAAACAACTTTGGGCAATAAATCAGAAAGGAGGAACAGTGTGAGGCAGGACCATGGCACACTGACCAAGAAGGATTTTTTAAAAACAGAATAAAGCAATCTATTCCCAATTTCTGTCTTCAAATGTGTTAAATAATTCAGTGTCTGACTCTTCTCTTACAGGACACGGACACAACTTGTGTATCGCCTCACGAGATGGCATTATTGTGAAGCCCTAAAAACTCTCACTCATTTGAATTGAAAAATTACCCCACAACAGCAGGTTCTCCAGTGACTTTCACATCACATAAACACAGTTTATGGAGAAACAGTTGCTAGAAAACCACCTGGGAAGCCCACAAGCTCTTGTGGTGAACCTGTCGCTGCCCAGGTGGGTTTCACAACTGGCTTTGGGCACTTGCTGGTGCTCCTGAGGATGGGCTTGGTTATGGATCAGCCTTGGAGCACAGACCCCAGAATATTGCACCCTAAGACACCCATAAAGCCGGAAAATATCCCATTTCTCTCTCTCCAGAGGAGCCTACATTAGTGTTTAAATTCACTTGTCTTCCCAGTATAACCTATTACTGCAGCTAAAATCTGATGTTTTTTTAAATCAAACTTCTTATTTTAAAACAAGGAGTGTCACAGCCCTGTTCTTTAGTAACCCTCACAAATATGGATTCTCCACTCCCTGGTACCGTTTGGGGAAATCTGTGCTCACAAATCCTACTACAGGGCAGGGACGCAAAGGCTGATCTCTCTCTCCACTGCTCTTTTTCCTAGTTGCACACGGAGAAAAATGTGAGAAAATCCATAATTCCAGAGTGCTGTAGCAGCATTAAACTACAGCTTTGCACCCCATTTATTGCCTTTATTAACTGTAATCTTGCAGAATGTTGAGGTAAGTGGTAAATGATTTAATGGCAGTTTAATATTCTGCACATATCCATAACAGACATTTTAGTTGCTTTTAATTGATGTAGCTTCTAGCTTTGTTAAACTCTCCAGGAGAGTAGTTCTCACTGGGAATGAGCCTCCTAGAAAGTATCAGTTTGCAAAAACACAATAGTTTGGGCGATAATTGTGCAGAAAGAGACTTCTGGATTTCTTTGCAGTTGAATAAGAGCGTTTTGTTTCACTTTCTATAACTAAACATCGGGTGCCTAAATTATAGTCAAACTTGGCAAACAGCTAAATAAAGAAACACATGGGATAAGTCACTTTTAAGATAAAATGGGGACTAGAAGATTTTAACTAAACAGAACATTTTTATAGCTGTGAGTACATAAAATAAAAATATGTAGGGCAAAATCCTGGTGTTACTTAAACAGTAGCTTTCAGCACTCATGAAATATGTAGTGTTAAATTATTTTCCACTTATAAATCAGCTGGCTCTGGTCTGTACATCAGCACAAGCTTTCTGGCTTCTTACTGGCCTTCACATAACTCCATTTAACCCTGAATGAAATGCTGCTGGCATTGCACTGAGCCCCAGCTATCACAACTAAAAATACATGTAAGTCCAGAAAGAGCACACAGAAAATGATTGCAATCAGCAAAGAAAATTAAAGGCCAATTAAAAAATTCTCTGTTATTCCATTGGGCCAGCCGGCAACTGCACCTCCTTTTTGGGGGAGGATAAAAAAAGAGGTAATCTCCTTGAAAATTAACTTTTGGATTTTTTTCAAGGTTGTAAAAATAGTAGGGGATCTGAAGGTGCATCTCAGCAGGTTTTGCCTGCCTGTCTTGCACTGAGACTTTTTGCTTGATCAAAGAATACATGACAGTGAATGGATCTATGCTTGTAAATATCAAACTGTTTGATCATGCTAAAAGACTTCATTGAAGTTTCCCACTTTTTAATCAAACAAGAAACATCCACCTCCAGTTACCAAAAAAAAAAAAGTCTGCTATGATATTGGAATTAAAGAAAAGTACTAAATGGGACTTTTGGAGAAGGGCTTTTCTTACCATAATATGGGACTTCCATTAATGTCATGTTTCTAGGCTGAGAGAAAACATCAACCCTTATTTTTTTACCATAGCACAGTATACAAAGGGTTTGATTACACCAATACTAAGTCTGCAATGGCCCACAAGAAATAAACCACATTTACATACACAGACTTTTAAAACAAAATTAAAAGCATAATAATGAAATGAATACATCATTGACTTAGTTTGGTTTTGTGGTTGGTTTTTTTTGTTGTTGTTGTTGTTTTTTTAATTCCTGCTTTATGGTGAAATCCACAGCATCAAAATCTACAACTGGCCCATGGAGAGGTGTTCTATACTATTTCTGTCGCTTAGTATGATAATTAAGCCAAAAAAAAAAAGTTAAAAATGCCATTCTGAATGAACACATGGAGCTCTGAATAAAAAGAACCAATAATTTACAGTAGGATGATAAGAGTGTAATATTGCTTTAATATAATGTATTAATGAAAGTTGCCGTTGTAAGATAGATAAGACCTAATAATATAAGTCTCATTGTGTTCTGTGAGTTGGAGGCTTTGGTAAGTTATATGTTATGCTGCGTGGCTGGCGTGAAGCCTGACACAAATTCGAAGACTCGCTGTTTCCAATGCCACCGGTGTCTGAATTTATTTTCCCTGGAAAAACATAGGCAGGCACTTTCTTGCTCTGTCAGGTACTACTGTGCTCCTCTGCCACCTCCTGGTGGCAAAGCCCTGCCAGCCCCTGGAGCCCACCCTGTGCCCGATGCCCACCTTGGCAAAGCCCTGCCAGCCCCTGGAG
>JAOXXN010000395.1:7070014-7081833 GCA_026770055.1 Myrmophylax atrothorax
AACATGTTTTCGTTATTTTTAATGCAGTTTAATACATATATTTTCACCCCACTTTACATGTAGAGTGAATTAGATTTTAAAAAATTCTTTGTGGCTTTTTTTTAGTCTTCATTCTTTATCGCACTAACATTTTTTAAATGGGCAATGGGGTGATATGGGGAATGGCAGATTAATCTCTTGCCCTTATTTTTTGCCAGGGCAGCTCAGCATCGCTCTGCAGTGTTCCTGCCACTTTTGCAAGCATCCTATAATTGCAACAATGAGGAGTTATACTTCTGTTTATTAAATGGAAGCTTGTTTATCTGTGCTAATTGCCAGGAAGAAAACTAACCTACTTTCCCCTCTGTGGACCACTATTTATAGTCAGGAAGAGCAGCCCTGCACATATGCAGGGGGGTATTTGCGTGAAGGAGGCGAACGTGCAGTTACAGCAATCTCATCTGCCAGAAGGGAGGAAATTGTCTTGTTGATGTAAGAAGGCTGGATGAGCACACGGTGTGGGTTTTAAACACAAAATATGATTTTAAAGTGGGGGGTTTGGAGGGAAGATTTTGAGTATATCCACAAACAACAACAACAAAAAAATTAAGAAGAGATTTTTAGCACCATGGGCTTTGATATCGATATTTTGCCTGCACCTTCAGAAAATATTTTTACAGTTACCAAAGATGAACAAAACTGCAATTTGTTCTCCAAAAGGGTTAGAGGCTGCTATGAGGGGAGCCAAGGAGGAGAAGAGGGTTATCCCAGTCTTCTCTTCTCTGAGAAAATCACTCTGGAAGATGATGATTTTTCTACACCATCCCACAGGCCATTCTGGGTTTTGTTTCCAAAATGCCCAGAAAGTTTTTCTGTGTAAAACCCACCATTACAAACCCCGTCATCCATTTTGGAGGAAGTGTGTTGTTTTCAAAATAAATTGCTACTCGGTGTGTCTGTTCTGGCACAACTGAGAGTAGCTCTATCATGGCAGAGATGACAAATAAACATTTGTAATAAATCGAGTTTGTTCTGGAAAGTTGTTTTTTTGTTTTTTATTTTTTTTGAGATTATTTTTCTAGGAAGTTTATAGAGAGAACTTTGTGTCATTACAGGAGTTCCCCAGTTCTCCAGATTATGTATTTTCAATAAGTATTACAAATACCTTGATGCTTTAAATTTCTAAGGACTTCTTTTCCAACTTCTAGTACTTTTTATGGGCCCTGTTTCTTACATCCCAAGTAATGTTTACACTCTTTATATCTCAAACCCACATACCAGTATTTACAAGTGTTGATCCAGAGATCGATATTTTTATGCATATTCCTGCAGTAAAGGCATCACATTGAGGAAGGATAACCCCACTTCATGTATTGTTTTATAGCAGTTAGTGCCTTATGTTACATGCCTTTTAGATTCAGAAATAAAAATAAAAGTTAAAAAAATCCCACTGAAAATAAGGGAAAGACATAGAGGAATGGAGGAAGATCTTACAGAAGCTTAAGGAAGCATTTCCTTACTTTGCCAGGTTTGAAAAGAAGCCTTACTTACTTGGAATTATATATTTTATAGAGAAAGAAAATGTTAAACATTTATAAAACAAATTCTCCTTAGCTGGTATGGCAGTGGGCTGGCCAGCCCTTCTAGGACAACTCGTCTGATGACAACGAAGAGTTCACCTAAAAATGAACAGCACATTTCTAACCTTGCCCTCTCATGGCTCACAGTTCAGCTCAGTGGCTGCAATTAGCAGTTAAACAGGAGAAACAAATGCCTGTATTTTGTTGCAAGAGGGTTAGTTTCATTTCTGACCTGGAAATGACAGTGCAGACACACAAGGAGTGAAAAATCATGTAACACCGGGAGGAAAATACACCACATTAGCTGGGATGCTCAAATTATGCTGTATTAATATGCACAAAAGAATTAGAAGAATCAAAAGCCTTTAAGAAAGGGGAGTTTTGGTTTTGCTTTTTTCTCCTTAAAAAAAAAAAAAATCTATGTAGTGTCATTGCTTATTCAACAACAGCCCACTTCTCCTCCAAAGCAGTACGCTGGGTTTGAAAAAAACACCCAACCCCACACGGCTGTAGAGAGAGCACATGTTACATCAGACACAGTACCTGATTTTTCACTGCACAGCTTGTCAGCTAGATAGTCTGCCTCTTGGGCGATAAGTGAGAATATTTCATCTTCATACTCCTCTACGATACTTTCCCACTGTAAGGATATAAAAAAGGAGGATACTTGTACTGTGCTTTCTTTTCTTTTCTTTTTTTCTTTTCCTTTTTTTTTAGCTAGAAATAAGCAGGGTGGCTGCGAGGAGCCCTCGGCTCACTCTGGTCTCCCTGCCCTACGCAGTGTGGGGATGAATGGGAACTGCCCAAGAATTCATGCTACCAAATATTACTTAAACTTCATGCCCAGCCTCACTGTTGTTTCAAAATCACATTCACGGATTGGGGGGGGGGGACACACACACACACACACACACACACAAACCCCTCCAAAAGGCATTTCACTTGGTTAGGGACACCTGACCCCACCCCCCTGCCCATTTTAACATGGACTTATGGAGGAGGCAGTCGAAATTTAAATAAAACAAGCCCATTTTGTAGTCTGATATTAGTGGTCACAATGTGCAATAAATACAGCTCCCCTGGCCTTGCAGATGCAGCTCTGATTTCAGTGCAGACAGAGCAGTCGACAGCAGTGAGCTGCTGAGCCCCCTCCCACTCCAGCATTTAGGGAGCTGCTGGGAATTCACCTCGGTGCCACAAAATGGGTCTTTGTGCCCCTGGAAGAGTGCAGCTCCAAGGGGGTACACCATCCAGCCTGGTGTTTGGCACCTTGTAGGAACTCAGGGTGCATATTAAGAGGGAATTCCTGTCTCCAAAATCCAGCCTTCAACCTATAAACAAGGGGAAGCCCTTTAACATGGGTGGAGAAAAACCATATTGAAATAAAATCTGCTTGCTGAAAGTCATGCTCGGTACACAAACACACACACACACACAGAAAGGCCCTTTGCTGTGCATGACTAAAAAAAATCAAAGCAATACCTGCCAGGACACGCAATAACCGTGAGCTGGCAGTGACCGAGGCAGAGCTGTGCCTGTGCTCCTCACTGGCTCAGTCCCCTTCTTCATTCAAGTCCCAAACTGCTCAAAAGGCCTCAGGCAGCACAAACCCCTGGCTTTTTGGGGGAGGCTATGGGGTTTTTTGTCACAATTTTCACAGGAGCTTAAAAAAATACCCCAAAAGCATAAAAACAAAATTATATATATATATTTGAAAAAAGCACTGGCATGAAGCCAATCAGAGCACCTCAGTGTTTTTAGCAGAATTAGCTGAGAAATACCCTTCCCTACGCCACAAGGCTTAAGAAAAAGAAAGAGGATGACAGCCCTCCCCTCCTTCCCTAAGTTGTCCATAAATATTTGAAACTTCAGTTAGCAATCTGGATTTTAGCCACTAGTACAATTCCCTTATTTCCAGCACATAAATCAGCAGAGATATTTTTTTTCTGTGAAATGTTGATTTATATTTCCTCACTTAGAAAAAAAATCCACGAGTAAAATGCAGTTTTGAACTGTCAAAGTTTAGGAAATTTGCAACATATAAAGCATCTTGTCTAATCCATGGGTTACTCCTGCAAGTGGTGTGCCTTTTGTAAACACTTTATTCACATTTATGAAGCCCTAAATAGATCCAAATGCTTTTCTAAATAACGTTATAAAGAATCTGACAAAATGCAGTATTATCAACAAATACTCAGCTGGTTTTTGTGAGGAACCAGTATGGAGTATGTTAAAATATGGCAAGAATCTTAAAACAAGGCATGAGCTGCATGAATTTGCTAGTGACGAGAAAGGGTGGGCACACTGACACAGCTTTGGCTGGAAAATAAAAGGTTATTCATTCACTATGTTGGCCTACCCCAAATTTCAAAGGTTTGTAAGCACCAGATTAAACACTGCATTTGTGGTTGTTGTTTTTTTTTAATAATTTGCATAGATTTTTCTCCCTTTGCCTTGGAGCAAATCTATCCCATTTCCTTTTCTGTCCCAACAACTCTGTTAAGTTGCTCTCTGACTTTGCTAAAGAAGCCTCATGGAGGTAAAAATTGATTTCTTTTGCTTATTATACCACCTAAAACCACACACTTCATACAGATAATGCCTAGTTAGATCCCAGAAAGAGTAAAAAGAGCAACCCCCTCGCTATAAAGAACCACTGACACATTACATTACACACGTAATTAAAAACATCAGCTCCAGCTAAGGTGGCCCTGGAGAACCTGCGCAGACCCTTCTGGCTCACACCCACTGCGCCCCTCGCACCCCTCGCCCTCCTCCAGAAGCCAATCTCCCAGTTTGGAACCTCCCAGCAGCCCGAAGAGACCGCAGCGAAAGGACACGGCCGGCGGCGGCGGATGTTTCAGGCCATGAAAGCCCTTGGCGCTCCAGCCACTTGTTTCTCTAGTTGAAGCGGAGTTTGCAAAAGTCCTGGGCTCTCAGTTGTTGCTCTGTGTTTTAGCCGCTGCTCGCCAGCTCAGATGCAGCTGTTTAATACCTCCCAGGGGTTTTGTGCAGAAAATAATAGCTTACAAAACCTAGCTTCTCCCAGGTTCTACTATTTCAGCTTTATTTCCGAACAGCTGGTCCGTGTCTTTGTCCATCCCCTTCCCTCCCGGCCGCGGCGAGAATTCAGCAGGAAACCTCTGTCCACTACCTACGCCCTGAGAGCCTCCACTGCTGGTGGTGGGGGTCAAAGAGCAACCCTCGCCCTTGGAAACAGGGACAAAAACTCCCCCCAAACTTCGCGCCCCGTCTAGACAGGTCAAGGTGCAAGATGCTCCTCTCCCTGTTGCGTCTTCCGGAAAGGGGCGTGAGCCGGAGCCAAGTGCACAGCAAACACCCGCGCTGCAACCCTGCCCCTTTAGAAGACTTCTTTTTTTCCTTCTTCTTCTTTTTCTCTCCACCCTCTGCTGATCAAAGTAGGAAGTTTTCATGACAACCATAGTCAAAGGGCCTGCATCGCAAATGAACTCGATTTCAGTGATGTTGATATATCCCAGCTCCATTGTCTCTTTTCAGACACAGTATGAACCCTTCCGGTCTCAATGATTACATTACAGAAGGACTTTCACATGTGGGCTTCATTTGCACAAAGGGGTTGCCTTGCTTCACCACCATCTGGCCACAAATCAGATAAATAAAGGCAGGAGAATTAAAATTAAAGCTTAGAGGGTTTTTTTCCTCTCTCTCCCCCTTCGTCTTCTTCTTGCACCAGGGCCCATTATGAAATCCCTCCCTCCCCCAGTCACATACGGATGGGCAGTCTACTTTTTATGAAATCTGGGAAGAGCAAAAAAGTGCCAAAAAAAGAAAAAAAAAGAAGTCTGGGAAAAGTAAAACAGTGCCTAGTAAAAAAAAAGGACAAAAATTATAATAAAACGACAGTAGCCTTTCACTTCTAATCCTGTTTGTAGGGCAGCATGATTGATTTTACAGGAAAGACAGTCTCATACAAAAATCACACTTTACTACTAAAATTCCATCTCATGTACTGGGATGCAAATTTTTTTTTTTCAGGAAAACACATTGTCTCACAAACTGAAACAAAATAAAAAACTGGCGGAGGCAGAAGGTGGTGGCAGAAGGGGTGTTTAAAACTTGTGCTCCAAACTCTGCTGCTTCTTCCTCCTGCTGGGACAGAGTGTAGAGACTCTGGCAGCTCAGGCACAGAGCAAGCACTTTCCCCAAAATACCCCACAAATACGTGGCAGTTTCTGAAGGGAGAAAATAAGATACGTGTGAACGTGGGAGGAAGGTTTTACAGCCCTTACAACAGAAGGTGAGATTCGACCCCACAATCTAACTTCAGCCCTGGCATCACTTCTCTTGAGGTCAGTGTTGCTTCGGGAGGGATTTTCTTTTTTGCAATCTGACTGCTATAGCAATAAATTGCACTAAATTTCATCCCCCCTTATAAGCTGTGCTCAGGACAGTAACATAAGTTACTTGATGGGGAAAGCCACTTTCCCTGGCTGTATTTCTTTGCACATGGAGAGATTATGTATCATCAGCAAAAGGGTTTTACTCTGCAAATTCTGGGGAAAAAAGATATTTTCATGTCTATACTCCAACCAATATTCAGGTGTGTAGTCATATTCCCTGCAGCCCTTTCCTGTGGCTTCCTGGCTGCCTGGGAAGGCACTGAGTGTGGCTGAGCCAAAGCCCATGGATGCTGCAGGGTACCCTACACAAACACAGGGTACTCACATCTCCTGAACGTTATCATGTGCAGCATAACCAAGGACAAACCTGGCAGAAAATGGATCCAACATCTGGAAAAAAGAATGAATCCTCAAAATTTGTGTGGTGATCCTGACAAATTTATAGGAAGGGTTTTGCTGACTGTGCTTTCTTTAGGATGCACAAGCAAGTTTTTGTACATGTGCTGGCACCTCTGTGATGTGGTTTAGGCTGATATTTAGCATTCAGTTTAGATTTGGGCTGTATTCTCTGAAAATGTAATGAAAAATATTGGAGAAGTAGCATATATGTCAAGAAGATAAACAAAAATACAAGAGCTTAACTTGCCAACAGCTGGATTTACTAATTTTTTGTTTCTGTCTAATAAATGATATACTGGAAGTGCAATCTCTGCATAACTTTGTCTTCCCTCATTTGGTTGGAGTTAGACTCACACTTCAGGTAGGAACTACCATTATATGAGCATGTTTCTTGTAAACCCATGGATGCAGAAGCTTCAAGGACAATCTATTAATTTTTGGTGTCTATTTATTGGGTTTTACCGGGGGAAATTTTTACGAAAATAAACGCAACTTGAATTTAAGTAAAGTATTTTTGTGCTGAGCTGTGCTCTGCCTGGTGTGCAGAGCTCTAGGCAGTTGAGAGTGCTCTTTCTGAAAGTGTTTTAATAGTAAGAGAGGAATAAGTATTTGGACAAGTGGTGGAAAACTAAAGCCTTTCTTTCTATACTGTGAAGATTTTGAATAGTACTTGTCAATAAAGCAACTCCTATTGTAATTGTACCGGAGACATGGGCCTCCACCCCGAAAAAGCTGTCTCAGAGATACTAACCTCATTAAAATATGAATGAAAAGGCAGCCATCATTGTAATGGGAGAAAACCATTTACTCAGCAACAAACTTTATCTTCTATCTTGTGTAAAAATATAAATATGATACCCAGCAGATTTTTCATTACATTTGATGAGGCTGGTGAACACGCGATTTTTTTTTAAAAAAGTTTTCAAATAAGTCACAAAGTTTGCACTTTCCCTCCCTGCTTTTTCTACTGAGCATTTGAAAATTGGAAGCACCTTCAAATAATTTGAAATCTTTAAAAGGGGGACCAAAAAAAAAAAAAAGAGGAAAAAAAAGGCTTTGTTTCTTTGCAGATTTTTTTTGAAGATTGAAGGAAACTTTTGCATTTGTTTTTCTGTTTTGGAGGGTTTTTTACTTATTTTTTTCAGAATATCTCATCCAATTTCAAAAGAAAACAAGAGAATTCATTACAGACTACTGTGACAACACCTTAATAACAGTCAATTACAGGGTGCTCAAATGCCTGTTCATTACTATGTCTCTGTTAATCTAGTCCTAAATTTCTTGCTTGATAGATACAACAACTGGCCAAGAATACAATTGCATTACAAAATGCAATGAAAAATATACAAAATGTAAGTGCAGGAAGTAGGCAGTTTCAAAATAACCAAGCTGTCAATCAAACATTTGTCAAAATAATTAGTCCTATCTGGTCTTTTTTTTATAAAACAAGGACAGACTCAGAATGGATAATATGGGAAGGTTTAGGTTTAAATAGGAATTGTTTCAATGGCTTGGAAATAAGTCTTTTAAAATGTTTCATGTAGTTTAATCATTATCTTTTCATCCACAAAAGTGTTCAAATCATTTTTGATATTAGTTAAAAGTCAATATTTAGAAGTGAAAATTCAAACCTCCTTTGCTCTAGGCTAAAACAGGAGCAACATGAATGCTGAGCTACTCTAAAGGCTGATGGGATATATAATTAGCTATTATGTTAATTGAATCCACTGTGAGTTTGTTGTATGAGATTTCTTCATATAATATGCAAATAGCTTCGAAGGTTTAGTTTTATTAGACAATATAATTAGAAATCTTCTAAAGGACTGAATTCTAATGAGGCATAATAAAGCTTTTTAAAATATCTGTTTGCTGGGTGAGCAGACCACCTGGGCTTAATCAATACCAGGAACTTTGTTGTATAACAACACATTTTAAAGAAAGTTTAAGAATTTACCTTTCTAGTCCTATTCATCATAGTTTTATTTTAGGAAAACAAAGTTCATTTTGGCAAGGAAGGAGATTAAATTCTTGTAACAAGGAAGGAGGTGAAATTCTTGTAATCTGAGGGAAGTAACTTAAAAAATAAACTATTTGAATTCTGCTTATTTAAAAGAAAATTAAAATAAATTTAAAACCCCTGTCCCAGCTGTAGGATCAGTTATGTGCATCTCAAGATGCTTAAAGTGAGCGTTACATGAGCAAAGTTAGCCATTATTCCTGCCGTTAAATGCCTGCTTCAAGCAGATGTACATACTTTAGCTTCTGTAGTGTAACTAATCAGCGTAACTTCACTTTTAGTAAAATAGCCCAACATGTTAATACATGGAATTAAACACTCTCTTCTAAAGAAAGAAATTCACACCAGGGTATGCCGGAGCTGGTCCCGAATTCCACCTTCACATTCCACTTGCTTTAAGACCACCACCAAAGACAAAGCTTAAATTATTTTAGCTAATGCCAGAATGCCAAAAATGTGTAATCTCTCATCTAATTTGCCTTGTTCGCACTTTTGACTGTGCCAAAGCTGCACCATTCAGTCTTAATATTAATCGAAAATAAGAAAGACAGGATACTTTGCTCTAGTGTTGCACACAGAGAAGGGCGTCTTTTCCCCCCTATCAACAATAATCAGTAGCAACACATTAAGAACAAATCAGAAGTGCTGATTAAAGCAGTAGATTTAACCAAACCAAAACCAAGCACAGTCTCAGTAAATGCCCTGCCAGCCTGCTGGGGAGCAGAGGCAGAAGACAACCCAAAATACAGCCAGGCTGAGGCTTCCTAGAAAATGTTTCATTTCTTTGTGCCATACCGAAATACTTCTGGCCCTGTGCTTCACAGAGATGCTCTCTGCTATGCCAAAAATCTGACAAATCTACATTTAATAAAGATGATAAATAGATTTCTGTGAATACATATCATAATCTTATCTTGCTTTGTACAGAATATTATAAAACCATCATATCTAGGTCTGGGTGGACACATGACTGGTACCAGTAGCTGTCCATTAACACTTCTCTGATCCATACACTTAAAATTTACAGAAGCAAGTGCTTATTGCTCTGAATAATGAGGATCTCAACACTGCAGAGAAGAATAACATTTAACACATAATTTTCAGATGAAATTAAAAAAAAAAAAAAAGAAAATCACCGGGTTTGTTCTTCCAAGTTCTGCTCTAAGATGTCCAGAAGTTGTTTGTGATCTCTCAGAAACTGTCTCTGCTTCCCACCACCATTTGAGGAGAGGAATAGTCAGTCAAAGCCAACCTTTCTCCCCAAATGTGAACTTTATTCACACTCTGTTTTTTATTTCTTCCATAGATTCAAAGCATCTGGAGAAGATAGCCTGGAGCAGCCTTTGGAAATCAGGACCGTGCCCTGGAGAATTAGTGTCAGAAGAGGATGTTACCTGTTTGCCTTGCCTGCTATCCTCTCCTTATCCCATAAGGGAACAAAACCAGGAGGATTCTGCCTAATGTTAATTAAATCACTCTGTTAATTAGAAGTAAGGTGCTTTAGCAACAAGCAAACAAAGGGCCCTATTCCCCCCTTGCTCTGCAGGGTGGACTCAAATGCACTCAAACACTGACTGGATAAACTCACGAAGGAAGAAGAATATGAGGAGGAACCCACGTGCTTTGATCATCCTTTCCCACCCCTTCCTTGGGCTAATTGAGCTCTCTTAAAGAAGGGCTGCCTGCAAGGGATGTTGGAGATCGTTAGGAAAGGTTGGCTGAGAAGGGAATCTGGGAAAAACTCATATATGTGACCGAGTAGTCAGCAAAAGAAAGAAAATATGCAATGAAATTAAGTATGATAGCCTATTGTGCTGGAGAAGGCTTAAGTGTTCAGACCCACTGGCCACGTCTGGTCTAACAGACTCAACAGGCACTGTCTCAGGCACTGAAATACAGCTGTCCATGCTGTTGGGCTTGGGCCAGCTCCTTGGAGGGAACAGCTGGGGAGGTCTGTGGGGTGAAGGGCTGAGGAGATCAGGCTGGAGGTGAACACCTCTTTTTGGAGTGCACGGTCCTCACCCATCTAGAGGCCTTGATGCTGGAAAGTATGTCATGGAGTTTCACTGAGGGAAAGAGAGTTAAGATGAAGTGCTGGCCCACTGGGATTCCCGTGGGAGACAGGTCTGAGCTAAGTAACAGTGCATCCCTGGACCCATCGGTTCCCAACCACGGGGTGATTCTCCCCACTGACACCAGCTAAGCTCTCTCATCTCTAGGAGTGATACCCTGGACTTCCTGAACCTCTTTTCCATCCCTGAGAGCAGGTGAATCAAAAGGGTTCCTACTCCCTGATGTTTAAAATAAAACAAGCAAGTTCTTCTCACTGCTCTATTAAGGTTGTAATTTTAAAGCAGCAACGCACCTGTCAGGGGACAGGCTGTGACTAGAGCACAGGAAATAACACTGATAAAGGGAAACCCCATTGGAAATTTTAAACTAGTCTTACACATGACAGTAGATAAAATTTTCTAATCCATGGACAATTTCTATGCTTCATAGATTTCCATAGCTAAAAGCTCAGAATTTCTCAAACTCCTCTGTCCTCCTCTGCCAGCACTCCCTGCTCAGAAAGGCAGGTCTTCAGCCTCCCCCTCTGCTCCCTGTGGAAATCCACCACATCCTCCACAGCACTAAACCTGCACTGAGAGTATTGCACAAGCTTCCATCCACCGCTGCTTCTTGCACACTCCCAGGGCAAGTAAAGGGTGGCAGGTTTCAGCTACTTGGCTGCAGCTCTCTAAGACCACCTATAGACTTAAGCCTGTTAAATTAACCTTAATACCTTCATTATTCCTCTGCTGGATGGTAACCATCTGGCCATGACTTCGAGTTACAGCTAACCTAGGCTCCTGCTTAGGTTTCAACTGAAATCCCTGTTTTTTGCGTGCACCATCACAGCAGTGATTGAGGCCGAGACAGGTTTAAGCAGGTCTATGTCTCCTCAGCATCAGTAGGGATGCAGATTGTTGAATCCTTTTCCAGCTTACCCCAGAGTTGGAGCTGCCAAGTGTACAGTGAATGCACATTGCTTATCCTCTGGCTGTCCTGTGCCCACACTCATCCCTCCATGAGTACAAGGAGTTGGAAAAACAGATCTCCATGTAAAAAGTGGTTCCTACACACTTTTATCCTGGCTTTTCTCTTTGCTTGGGGACTCACATTTTCATTTTCACTTAACCTCTAACATGACAGCAGGGATGCTGCTCAAGCTAGAGCTCTCCATTTTACCTTAGGGGATGGATTTTGTCTCCTCTTGCCTGCTCCATCCTCACTCACTCCACTTATGTCTGAAGCTACTTACACATCCCTGGCCTTGGCACAAGGGCCAGTTCTCATTGCCCCATTTACTGAGCCCTCCTCTACAACAGGGCTGTTTCTGACCTCAAGGTCCCATTAACACCCTCACACATGTACAAGGAAAGATGAAATACACCACACAGTCTGTGGGGACAGCAGCTT
>JAOXXN010000395.1:7090741-7136096 GCA_026770055.1 Myrmophylax atrothorax
GTTCCACTGAGACTCGAACTCACGACCTTGGGATTCGGAGTCCGGAGTGCTCTCCATTACACCACGGGACCGCCCCTTTGTCATTACATTAATATTTTGTGAAATGCTTCCACAAGCTTCCACAGCATAGCTTAGCCAGAGTTACTGCTTCTAGCAATTTGTCATTTGAAGAACTGAAGTCCAGGCCAGTCTCCTGTCACCTAGGATAGGGGGAGGAAGAAGATATGCCTGCACTTGGGCATCCTGGCCAGGGTCAGGATGATGGTCGTGTTAAGAAAAGATCAAACTAAACCCAGGATGTGCTAGAGCTCTGCAGATTTCAGAGCTGACTTAAGCCAAGGGCTATCTTGACACACATTAGTGTCAAGTGACGTTATTGTCACTGCTTGGCCAATTCCTGGCTTTCTTTGGGGGCTGCCAAAACCCTGGTTACATGATGGTGTTGTGGAAGGAGCTGGAATTGGCTGGACCGGGCATGCTGCAGAGGCACAGGGAGGGAGACCCCTGAGCCTGCACTGCCTTCCCTGGTGCTCTGTGGTGGTCTTTTCCATTCTGAGTCACACAGAACTACCACCCCAGTACAGTGGAGTTAGTCCAGTGGCTAGTCCAGGCTGAGTAAGACATGAGATGGGACAGCTGCTAAATTTGTCAGACTAAACTCCAGCTTAGACCAACACGTATGTCAGAGCAGTTATTTGATGAGTATTTCATTGTGAAGACCTCACAGAATATCAAAGGGTCTAAGTTTCAATGCCCTGAGGTTAGACAAAAAAGCTCAAAGAAACACAAAGCAGAAAACCTGAGCATCACTGACAGAGGACTTCAGGGACAGGTAACAAAGAAAGGCAATCTGTATATGGACTATGAGATAAAACATCCCAATATTCCTGGACAACATGCCTGTTCAGAAGCTGGATAGTGTTTGACTCTGAAAAAAGGTAAGGGTGCAGCTCTGGGGGAAAAAATAGGTGGAAGTGAGACTCCTTAAAGGAAAACAGACAGTGGGATGTGCTCACTGGCTGATTATAGCGCTGCTGAAGGGTGTTCAGGAAACTGTCAAGAATCAAGTTTTTCCCTTTTTGCTGCTACATCCCAGTTAAGATCTGTTTGTGGGAAACTGTAAGCAATGTAACTGATCGGCAAGTAAATGAGAGGCCTTTAATGCCTGCCAAGCCTGCTGGATCATTTCCCTTTAAAGGCTCTAAAATGCGTAGGATTTCTGACAGATGAAAGCAGAATCGGCTCATTTGTTGGATGCAAACTGAAGCCTCTCAAAAGCATTAAGTCTCACTGTAGGGTTAAAAAAATCCAGTTCAGAAGTCAGCCTGCAGATTTCTGCTGTGGGAGACAGAAAGCAGGAGCTTCATTGGGCTTCATCTCTGCAGAGCCAGGTTTCACATGCCAAGGCTCTGAGAGCATTTTACAGCTCCAGTGAGCAAACAACACTATACCTGATGACACAGAAGGTGATGTCTGTTGAGTCTCTTAAACATGAGAATTCGGTTCAGTCCTTTAGGGGAGCTCAGGCTGGAAAATACGGAAAGGTAGGGAGTGAAAAGCAGCCAGGAGAAACAGAGAAGGCAGAGCAGAAAGCTTACAGCATGAAACAATGAATAATGTCAGTGAGCACTGAGATCCAGACAGTGTTTACCCTCTTTTGTTCAAAGTCTGTAGATAAATATTGGATATCTTGATAGCAAATTCTAGAAATAAAGCAGCCATATATACACAGGAACTACCAAACAGTTCCAAAACTATTACATTACAGACCTTTTCACACTGATTAGTCAGTGCTATTCTGGATGAAGATTTTATTTTTAATATGGCAACATGTGTCTCTATATATTCTTTGATCCCACCTGCCGTATTGCAGTGTCCAATCCATGGCAGAAATGGGGCCATAAAACAGTTGCTGAGAGGTGTGGTGATACCATTGAGTTGATGACCTGTAGGTAGAAGTCCTTATGGAGAGCAGTGCATTGCACAGGAACTACAAGCTATGGTATGGAGCAAGAAATGGGGAATTAAAAGGAAGACTTGTGCTATGCCTATGGATTAGAGAAGTAATTTTATCCTACCTGACCAGTTTATCATGGCTTTGGAACTAATGAAATAGTATTGTGCCAAAGGAGATACTGGAGTCTGGAAGCCTTGGAATATAGTTCCACTTGTAACATTATAAAGTATACATCCTTGCCATGAAACAATGGCTCTACCTTGATTAAAAACAAAATCTGTCCATTATTGAATACACATATACTGCTGGCTTTATGGACATTAAATATCTCTGCCTGCTTCTAATTTTTTACTAAATGATCTAGTAAATGGGGGTGCTACTTAAAATGCAAACACAACTTTTTTTGTGGAAGGGGATGCTTGGCAGTACAGCCTTGCTGGAAAGTCTTCCAGCAGAGGATTAGGAACTATGGATGGTATTTCCATAAGCCCTTGTTTTTGGCCTGACTATGGCTCCCAGAGAAGCTGATGGTAAATCTGCCATTGTATCCAAGAGGAACAGACTTGAGACAGTGCTGAGCAAACTGAAGATCCCAGTCTTTGACTCAGGAGAGTAAATATTTTGCCTTTATAAGCAGAGATTAGTAAATTCAGGGATGTTATTCAAAACACAGTTTGGTAGATGCTTCACTGAGCAGGGTCCACACACACTGAGCATACTTATCTCCCACGGTTTTAAAAACTGCTTCGTGCCATTAAGGAACAAGGACATAAATCACAAAGGCAGCTGCAGTCAGTGTCGTGGTGGGTAATCTCAGCACAAAGGAGACAAACGCTTCACAGACATACTATTCCCTTTGCACCCCTTCCGAGGCTTCCCACCCCCAGAAAGGGTCCGTGGCTGTAAGGATGGGTGTTAGGAAATACCAAGGCTGATGCTGGCACAGGTGCTTGGCTCTACAGGAAAGTTGGTAACATTGGTTTCTCCTGTTGTTGAGGAGCTGTTTTCAGTGGGAAAGGAAAAGAACTGTGAGAAAAACCATAAATCCCTGTCTGTGTTTGAAGCCAGAAATACTGTTGTGTATAGACAGAATTTAATCCACCCAGTAGAAAAGTGCCTGTCTGAAAAGGTATCCAATAAAGATGTTCAGATCTGCTAAAATGAGTTGGAGAGCGGATTTTCTGAGTTGTCTATCCAACATAGGTAGCAAAGATAGGGGACAAGAGCAACATTTCCTACCTTGTAGCTATAGCACAAGCCAGAGTGGTCACAAAAAACTTAGATATCCACAGACATTATTATCCACTAAATGCCTCATGCACTCAGTGTTTGAGGAAGAAATGGGATTTCAGGCTGACATTTCAGGTAGTCAGGAGAATGTACTTGTGCTTTTCTGAAGCACTTCATTTGAGTAAAGCAGTGTACAGGTCCATAACAGCCTTCATCTGTGTGCTCTGCCTTGGCTAGGAAGATCTTCTGCCTTATTACTGTAAGTTGGAATTTGGTAATTAATTGAAGAATTAAAAAAAAAAATCTTGTTTTTTAACAAATTTATATATATATATATTATTATTACTTTGAGAGTTATCAAGTCTCTGTATCTGGCTTAAAAATGCAATAATGGACTTGTCAAAGAATTAAATTCAGAGACAATACCTGAGTTAAAATTTTTCTGTCTGGAAACTCTACCTATACCTGATGAACAGAAGGGGAGGTCAGCTGGCATGGCAATGTAAGGTGCAGAACACCATTGCAAAGTTTTGGTGCAAAACTTTGGGGGGGAAGAACAAGAAGTATTTATATTAAAGCAGTTTTATTACTGGGAGCTTTTCCCAAACAAGCTGGTAATATCCTGGCTTGCAGAATTGACATTTCATGGAGTTGACATTTTACTTAAATATTTTGCTCCTGCTGCAAGGTCAGACCCTACAGTTACATTTAACCTGCCCAGAGTATTAGCTGAAGAGCAACCTTTCATGTCACACACTAGATTAAATTCTGTTCAGTGACTTCTCTGAGTGTCCAAGGCAGCATTAAGAAGTCCATTCGTCTCTGCATTTTGGTCTGACAGACACTTGCCTCAATGAGTTTTTGCAACAGAAAACTTTCGTTGTGAAAAAACCCCAGAAGCCAAACATTCAGAGCAAAGTCTTGAGAGAAATCATCAGAAAATCCATGTGACAGAAAGGGATGGATAGTTGCAGAGGGTTTTGGTCTTTCTATCTTCTGTACAGTTTTGGAGAGCAGTGGAAAAGTGGCAAGGCACTAATTTGAGGAACAGCCTGTGCTTATTTATTCTCATTCATCTTAGGTCTTGATACATGCAGGGAAAGTCTGACACCAGTCCACCAAAATTACCTCTATGAAACAGGATAGCTCCCTAAGTTAATTTGTTTTAAATGAAGCCTCAGAGATAGCCACCCTTGGCAGCAGCACATACTGGTACAGCATCTGAATTAGGAAACATCTCTCCTCCCAAAACTGAGAAGCTGATATATCTGACCTAGACTGAGCTGTTCTTGCTCCTCTTAGTTTGCTAGACCTGCTGACACTAACAGCCCAAGAGAGTCTGTCACCCTCAGACATGATTTAGAGTCTTTACAAATCACTGCTTTGGCTGCTGGAGCCGTCATTCACAGATTCATGAAGCCTTCTAATTATTCTGGAAATAAATGCTGGATTTTGAACTGTGACTTGAAATAGCAACTGCAGCTGGCATCAATACCACAGACAAGGAAACCTCTCCCAATGTGCTGGCAGCGAGCAAGAAGAATAGATGACAGGAATTATTGCCCTGCCCTCATGGGAACACATGATCAAAATCCACCACAGGTTACCATGAAAACTGGATTTCTTTTTCAGTGCAGCCACTTGTTTTCCTGTATGGTCATTGCAATCTTCTGTCAAGTTTCTGCTGAGGTGACACTTTCCATGCAATCATATTCATTTTCAATTCCTTGGCTCCATCTGCCTGCATTTACAGTGAGTTCAGGATCCTCTAGAAACCAGTGTCCTGGAGCTTGTTCCAGCAGTCCTTTGAGTCAAAAACCTCGATTAAAAACCACAACTGTCTGGTGAATTCCTCTTCCTTAAAGCCAATATTAATGCTACCATGACCCAGAAGGAGACTTTGTCAGATCAAACATCAGTGATCAGACATCAGGGAATGGGGAAAGCCTCCCTCCAGATGCAGCGTGGAAGAACCATGTCAGGGGAATGTGAAAACCAGCCTCCTTTGGGAAAAGACTCAGACAGGGAGCCCTGCTCTGCTGGTTCCTACCGACATGGCTGGAAATTGGACAGAAGAAGAATTGTACTGCCATGACCCAAAGCAGATGAAAAGGGATTTCATTCACACCCTGGTATTTCCATGCCCTGGCTTAAAATTGCAATGTCTCAGCACAAGAATGACAAAGTGGTGTTACATAACTCCACGGAGTAAACTTTCTGGACAACATCCAGTGACATTCTTCTGAATAAAATTACAAGTAGACGTTTTCCTCCAAGCTGAGAAAAAACTTTGCCCCAGTCCTCGGGTGTGACATAGGGCAAAGTTGAGGTGCTGGGACCAGGCCCCACATTTTACATCACTACTTGCTCTTGGCCAGGTCACCAACAGTTGAGTGGTGCGTTATCTTCTTGTTCAAGGAGTCCAGACATTTCCATATGGTTTGTGTTCCTGCAATACCATAACTTGATTTTTTTCTTGATGTCTGATTAATCTGAGCTTTGTCTCTATGACTTTCTGCCCCTGAAAGAATTCCCTCAGTGTGCCAGCACTAGTGCCTGGCCAGAGGCACCAGTGATGGCTGCCCATCTTCTGTCTTCTTCACTGTCTTGTCATCTTGTGTGCCATTAGTAATATTTTCCCTTCTGGATGGATGAGCTTTTTCTTCCTCCCCAACTCATATGGACCCTCCTCAAGAAAGGATCTGAAATATCTCTGGTGGTTTGTGCATGCAGGGAAAGGATGGGAGGGGATCAGAAAGCTGGGATGGAATGGTAGGCTTTGCCTAGGGAGACATTTCTTGTGTTTTTTTTTCTCTAATTTTCCACCCAGAAAAAGCAAACCCAAGCACTCCAGTCCATTCTGTGCTATGGCACCCAGTCCAGTTGGCCAGCTTGGCTTGCCTCCCATAAGGGGAGCATCAAGATATATAGAATCATTGAATCATAAAATCATAGGATAGTGTTGGTTGGAAAGATTACCTGGTTCCATCCCCCCTGCCATGGGCAGGGACACCTAGATAAAAAGATGCTTCCTTTATCTCTGCCCAATAGCCCCATTTCCCTGTGAAACCTTTAGGCAGAGGAGGCAGACTCAGTGTACACACTGGTGACAAAAGCTCTGTTGAACAGAGAACTACCTCAAAATGCAAGTGCTGCTCTGGCACATGTGTTATGCTTGGTAAAACCTTCAATTTAGACATTTGTGGAATCTTGAAGTTTTGTGGATGGAAGTCCTAGCCAAGTCACCTACCACCCACCTCTGTGGGGTTTGTATGATGGCTATGGGATTTGGCTCCAGGCTTTGATAGTGGTTTGCTTGGTAGGTGCAGTACCATGCAAGTAAACATTTTTCTTTTATTGTATGGAGGCTACAGAGGACGGGGGAGCCTGGTCCTGCCTCCAGACTCTCCAGAGGCTGCTGCAATCACTGGCTCTTTGGCACAGCAAAGGCACTGTGGTGTTATTGTTGTTTTAGAGAAATAATGGCTACAAACTCTGTCAATCAATAGGCAGCAATGGGAAAGCAAAGCTTGGGTTTTAATAAAACTCAAGTTTGTCAAATATGAGATGGAAATGCAGATGTGCCTAAATTCCCCATAGCTCCCTCACTCTGAATGGTGTATGAGTCATGTTGCCTTCAGCCTGCTGGAAAAGCAAGGGGAAAAGGCCTCCCTGAGCAAAATTCTTTCCCTGAAATATGTTTATCCTTGCTCTCATCTGATGATCACAGCATCTCCCTCCCCCATGCTGCTGTCACTGTGACACATGCACGTACAGATGATGCTACTGAGACATGTGTGGGGTTGACTTTAAAGCACTGAGCAAGTGTGTGTATAACCAAAGAGGGCGAGTCAGTCTGAGTCAGCCTGGACATGGCTCTCCTCACTGGTCTGGCCTGGGTGCCCAGACAAGGTTTTTATTCTCAGTGCTTCCTCATATGATAGCCCTCCTCTAGCTGACTTTTTTTTTAACCTCCTTTGACATTTAGGGCTGGTCTATACTGGGGATTTAATTCAAATTATTTGAGGATGTGAATTTAGAGAGGAATAATTATTCTTGATTAACTCCCCATGTGGACAGTCCTGTTCCAAAATAAAACTGCTTTATTTCAAATGGATTTAATTGACTTCAAGAAAATCGGTAGGTTGTTTTCTCTGGGAAAAAGGGATAGATAAAAAATGAAGAGTACTTTTTTCCTCTTCCATTTGTTGAAAAATACAAGGACTTTTGAATGTTATGTAAGTTTTAGCTGAAAATTGCCGTGTGTTATTATGTATAATTTGCACCTCTGATAAACTGCACGCTGTTAAAATTATTGTTCCATGAAAATAATTACACAGCAGCCAACATAATTAGACAAGCAGCACAAAATCAGAGGCGGAAATGTAGGACGAGCCTGTGACTGGGAGGGCTGTTTATAGGGAGGTTGCTCTGGGGTGTATTTTATTCTGTCCTCATGCTCATATACAGCCCAATTTGCTGAAACCAAAACTGATTATAAAATGTAACAAGCCTCACAAAAACTTGATCAAAAAAAGCTTCTTAGATTTAGGATGAATTTTCTGTTAAAAAAAAAAAAAAGCAAGAAAAAAAGATGGATCCCAGAATAATCAATACTCTGCTGAGGAAAATCTGAAACTGTGGTGCCAAAAGATGTTCAGCAACCCAGTGGTGGAGGCACTGATGCTGCTGATGCCTGTGGTACCCAGAAGGGAGAGCTGGTTAGGCAGGGCTCTGGCTGCCAAGTGTCACAGATGGGCTCAGGCACTGATCTTGTATCATCCATATCAATGAACTGATCTCATCCCATGTATCACTATATGAGTGTGTTTTATTGGGACAGTGCAGTATGCAGCAAGCCATTTAGGGTGAAGAATATTTAGTATGAATCCAGACACAACTCCTGTCACACCTTTGACAACAGGGCAGGGAACTGGTCCTTGCCTTGTTGGTTACTAGGATAGACTGGCCCTTATAACCTCCTCTTTCTAAAGATATGCTCTGTCTAGGTGGCAATCCAGCCTTGCACAGGATGTCCTCCTGGAACTAAAAAATCTCCCCCTTATGAAACTGTCATCGGAGCTAGTTCATGTGATTCTTCCAAAAAACTGTCATCATCTGCAAATCAGTGTTTTCTGAATTAAAACAAGAGGAAGAAAAACAACAAAAAACCCTCTTGTGTGAATCAGTAGATGGGAAATCTTATTCTCGGGCTTCCCAGATAGTGGGAGCTACCACTACTGGCCAACTGGAAAACACAAAACACAGGCTTTTCTGAGCTTCCTTATTTTTTTCACCCAGTGGCAGTTTGCAGTGAAGCAGTGAGAACCCCTGGACTCCAGATCTGATTTTGAGAACACCCAGGAGCATGCTGGGATTGTGATAATAGAGAGGTCTACAAGATGGCTTATATGCATAAGAATATGCAGAGCTCCGCAGAAACAGAGCCTAGAATTGAAACTTGGGCAACCATACCAATAGAAGTGGGGATCTTAAAGCTTCCAGTGAAGGTTTTTTCTTTGTTTTCTGGCATTGCTTTCAATATTGGGTTTCACTAACCCTTCTTTGCCAAGGTGGAAGAGCAATCAATAGGCAGGAAACAATTATGCCACTCATTCCAGCTGAGAAAAGAAATCCACATTTATCCATTTTCTATATTTACTCCAAGGTACGTTATAGACTTACTCATACCAAGCCAAACCTTTTATGTCTTCTTGGAGATCAATATCCTAATTAAATGCACCCTTGTCATTGTCCAGCCCAAACCAGATCATGGTCAGCTCTGCTTCACTGCACATCTCACCATCCTGGTCACTGAGTTCAGAATGAGCAGGAACAACGGCACCACTTCTGTAGCCCACACATCCCCAGTTTGTGGTGTGAGGGAAGGAAGTGTGTGCACAGTCCTTACTGTGGGATGGCAATTGGATGTGGCAAATGCAAACATTGAACTCAGAAGCTCAGGAAGTGTCCAGTGCCACACTTTAGATATGGCATTAGTACCTTGGGGGAATTTCAGTAGAGGTTGGGCTTTCTGGAGCCTGAGCTGCTCTGAAAATAGGACTTGAGGATGCTTTTGTAAATTTTAGTCGAAGTGAATTTATGCTGAAGTCTAAATCCACAGTTAATTACAATGAAGTATAAATGGTACTGAAGGATTAGGGATGAGCTTTTGAAGGAGGCCTCTGAATTTTAAGTAATCAATTCTCGTTGAAAGTCACTGGGTTTGGGCATCTAACTCCCTTGCTCACTTTTGAAGATCCAAGCCAAGGTCTAAATCTCATTTTGTAAACAAGCCAGCCAATATTTCTTTCCTGGGAAAGCAGTCTTCCAATATCTTAAAATTAAGACAACAGAGGGCTACATTTTTTGTTTTATTCTCCCAGGCTAATACTGAAACAATATAGAAATTGTGAAGAATAAACTACAGCAATTTAGATATTTAGTTTTCAAATCAGTTGACAGGCATAGCAAGGAAATGTTTTTACCTCTGAAGAAATAAATGTAATAAAATACTGTTTAAATAATGTTTAAGAGATGTGATGAAAGACGGGTTCATGAACCCTCTGTTATGTTCAATTAGCAGTGCAGGACATGGATTTTGTTTAAGAAATGTGTACTGCTAATACTGGGGTCAACATACGAATAAACAAGAATGGCAGTATGTACTAGAGCCAGGCTGTATTAATGTGTGCTTCGTTATCTGTATTGCTTTAATCATACCAAGATCTGCTGCAGTCAGGTCCTGGGTGTCCCTGTGTCCACAGGCAGGTATGGGCAGTCATTCATGCTCTTGCTCACATCAAGATGTCATGGGCATTGAAACACATGGCCTTTAAGGTCCTCTCAGCCCCAAACCAGTCTATAATTTCTGTGCTGAAATGAATTTCTTGTATGAGGAAGTGGAAACATATCAACCCAGTACTGAAGTCTGATGCCAACCCATATGGTTAGAGGCAGCAGAGTCCGTGGGCTGGGCACTGATCTGGGACCACCTCAGCAGCTTCTTCTGCTATAGACTGGCCATGCAATGCCAGCCAAGCTCCTGTGCTCTTCTCTCACTTTCTCTTAGTTTTTAATCTTATTTAACATAAGCCAGTCTCTTGCTGATGGCCACAATGGTACGCCGATCCTGGAGTTCTCACTGACAGTAAACTTCTTGGAGCTGGACTTCAGAAATTTCAGACATCTTGGATGGCTTCCAACATTTCCCACCTCCTGCTGAAGCCTCTTTCCAGACATATCCTTGGAAGCTTGCTCCTCAGTCCTTCTCAGTGGTAGCTTGGGAATAGACATGTAAAGCCTGGCCTGAGAAGCATCATCATGAGAAGGCTGCTGCCATTGACAAAGAAGCAGCTTTCACCTTCATTACACTTTAAATACTCTCTTAAGCCTTTTAATTTACAGACAGTAATGATGGAAAAGTCCATTATCTGAGTCAACAACAATCATCTGAAATATTTGCTGAATGATGTAGCTCGCCAAACATTTCCAGGGGCTTTTCTATTTACATGTATCTAGCATGATCTCTATTTTTCATGCTGCACAACACACAGAGTATGTCAGTCTCTGCTCCTGGTTGTTGGCAGTGTGATGGCTTGTTTCAGCAAAATGTTGGCCACCCTCAGTTCCCACCATGGGCAATGGAATTTGAGGGTATCCAGCTCCCATAGGAAGCCCATGGATGTCAATGGACACTACTTGGACCTCCAGTGCAAGACCTGATTATATAAGTCTGTTCCTAGTCAGAGTGTATATTCTCTCTCTTTCATTCTTCCTTTTTTCTTTTTCTGTCTTAATAATGCATGTAGCTCTGATTTATTTTTTATCAAGATTAACAATGGAACAATACCGCTTCAAATATTAAAAAAGGCAAAGAAATGCAGGTACTGAAAAGGAAGGAAAATACCTCAATTTCAAGCCTAAAGATTACTTTGAGTCCCAGAGGAAGCAGAAGCAATTTAGTGGCTGATACCCTTAGCAAGAAAAAAGGTTGTAAGATTAAGACCAACTGCTGTTTGGATAAGTGGTTGGTAATTGCACATATCAGCAATTATGTGCCGTCATATCATTTTTCTGCTACCTTACTCCTCTCTTGTGTCCCGTCAGGGTTTACTTGGAATGACCCTACATCTATGGTCCTCTTTGGATTCACCTTCTTAATGTCATACAACAGTGCCTGGCAAGTTCAAAGAATAAAGAAGTCATTATTACAGGAGATGCCTGGTGGAGGTGCTCCTCTTCACAGATGTAGCTAGAGGCTACTGCTGTAATAACCAGGCTTCCAGGGAAAGGAATAAAGAAAGGCCTCCTGAACCTGCAAAAACCATCTTTGTCCTCCAGCCTCACAGGAGGGGAAGGGTGTGTGTGGGAGGAGAGATTTAGTGGGAAGAGGTTTGAGCGGGGTAGGAGAGGACTGTCTCTGTGCATGGTTCAGATGCCCTCCCACCCCAGATGGTGCAGCACCTGGCTCCAGGTCACACTGTGGGAACTCAACAGGAGCTGAGTGTGCTGAATCTTGCCTGGTCAGGGCAGCACAGGTTATATTGAATCCCCTTCAAATGAAAAGGGGAAGCTTCAGTTCCCTGCATGTAGGCTGCTTCTAACTCCTGTCCCATCTGGGGACATTCAGGTATAACAGTGGCCCGCCCTTGAGCTGAACAGTGGGACTCACTTCTGTGGCTTGTCAGAGGCTTTGCATCACTCAGAAAGGCGAGCGCCATCAGAAACACCTTTTTCCTCACAGAGGTAACTGATTCCCCAGTAAAGTGTCAAAAGATAACAAAGTCTGTTCCAGCTAAACTCATCTGTTCATTGCCTGAGGGAAGCCTCCAGCTTGTATGGCACTGGGTGCTCCCATGGAGCAGAAAATATTTAGCTCACTAATCAGATCCAGGCAGGAGGTGTAACTGTGGCTGCCTGCAGTGTGCCTGTGATACACCCAGAGAAGACAGTCACAGTCAGCTTTCAGGTGTCCCAGTACTGACCTGCAGTGATGCCTCTGAGGGCAGTGACTTTATAGGGATGTAAAGGTGTGCAGGGTTTTCCATGGAGATCCCACCACACAAGCATAGTCCTGCTCTGCAAGGGCCACCAAGATGAGAAGCCCTAGGAAGGACCAGCAAACCTCTGTGTCAGGCTGTGGGAGATGCCAAACTGCAGCCAAAAGCAGGAGTCTCAGCAGTGATAGCAAGGTGCTACCTCACAGCTCATGGAAGAGCTAATACCCTTTGAAAAGCAGATAAAAGATTCATCAGCACAGATGAAGATATGAGGGCTTGGGCTTAGACAGCCTGTAGCTCCTGCCAAGAAATTCTGTGGAAGGTAGAAATGAATTTAAAAGGTTGAGTGGGGGCCAGCAAGTCGATAACTGAATAATCCCACCCAGATAGGAAACCAAAGCATAAACAAGAGTCTCCACGTACTGACAAGTTAGCACTGGTTGCACTCTGGAAAGGATCCTAAAATAACAGAGATTCCTGGAGACAGAATAAACACATCTCTCAGTTGTCATCCTGAGCAGAGGGTAATTGCCTAGATGTCTGATTGACTCGCTGCTAGAACTAAATATGTACTTCTCTGACATGCTGTCACCTCCTTCACTGTGTGTCTGAGATTTTTCAGTAAAGCACATCAGGAATCGAAGCAAATGTCCACAAGGAAAGATGCATCTCGACCCTGAACTTTAATTGCTGGCAAAGGGCTGAAAATGTATTTAAAAAGAAGTAAAGTTATTGCATTCCTGAGAGTGACATTTAATCTCAAAATTCCCTCAGGGCCTGTGTACATATGACCCAGCCCCCCAGCAGAGGAATATGATGCTGCAGCACTTGTCTGAGGGCTGGGAGCTGTCACGTGGCTTCCTGAGCTCCCCAGTCACACCACAACGTGGTCCTCAGCTTCCCATCTGATCCCCATCCCTTTCCAGGGGTTTTCTTTGGGGTCTCCTTCAGCATGTCTCTTCCCAGTTTGCACTGCTGGAAGAGAGAGAGTAGCAGAGTTCCCAATTTAATCTTCCTTCGAGTTCTAGCAGTTCTTTTACCCCAAGCCTGAGTGTTTGATGCCTTCTCAAAGACACCACAAGGCTCTTAGAGATTCCTATCAAGTGCTGAGCAGCCCTATCTAGACTGTCCATGCTTTGCTCCCTTCCCACCTCAGAGCTAGTCTCAGTTTCAACTATATAAAATTTTATTTACAGAAATGTAAGAAAACCTACTCAGAAGCCTTAACACTTGAACTTTAATACAAATTTTCAGTAAGTCTTGGAAGTTGCAGGGGGCTGGACAACTGTCAGCATAATAGTGATTTTCAAAAGTGAAGTGACCCAGCCAAATCCTGGGCTGGCCCAGCTCCTGGAAAGGATGATGTTCTGGTTTAGAGTTCAGTTCATAATAGACATAAAAAATACTATACTAATTGCAATACAGTGTGAATTCATGAGGGTAACTGTTAACTTGATATATAACATGTAAGAGACTTTTATAAAAAAATTTACTCCATACTTGGTGACAGCATTGGTACAGAACTCCATCAAAATTATCCTGGCATACCATATATGAAAGGAAAATATTTGCATAATTGGATTTTACAGGTAACTGTCAGCACTTGAAGGTAATTCTGAGAGAGTCCTGGTTCTAAGTTCTTGGTCTTTCTTTCTGCGCATTTGGAGAAAAAGATCAGATTACCATCAGAAGGCACAGAGACTTGAGGTGTGATTGGACGGGGCACGGAACAACCTGGTCTAGAGGATGGCATCCCTGTCCATGGCAGGGGAATCAGAACTAAATAATCTTTAAGGTTCCTTCCAACCTAAATCATTCTATGATTAACAGAAAACGATAAGCACAGATGTGGGGTGATCAGCATCACCTGGTCAGCTGCATATGGACCATTGGTGTGGTTGGACACAAAGTAACTCCTCACCAACTGAGGAATGTGGGCGAGCTTCCC
The DNA here is from genome assembly GCA_026770055.1 of Myrmophylax atrothorax. Classification (NCBI taxonomy): domain Eukaryota; kingdom Metazoa; phylum Chordata; class Aves; order Passeriformes; family Thamnophilidae; genus Myrmophylax; species Myrmophylax atrothorax. The sequence continues at coordinate 7,104,879 of JAOXXN010000395.1, forward strand.
TTCAGGCACCACTGGAACCAGGCAAAAGCAAGAGTGCAAAATAATGTAAAACCTGGGCAAAATCTGTGAGTGGCAGGTTGGAGAAAGGAGGTCACGTCACCTCACAGTGCGAGTACACTACAATCCCTGTTTCAAAACTGCATCCAGGAGGGCAGCCCAGCACTACCATCAGGTGATGGAGCAGGAGAGGCTCTTAGAAGCTCTGAGAAGAAGCCAGAAATCATGGCATGAGGCGGGTGGAAGGACAGCTTCTTCTTTTTTCCCCCAAAACAGGGACACTGGAGGCACAGGAGAGATCAGACATGTGGCAATGCAGAGGCAACCATGCCCCTCAAATCTAGGTTGGTGGCCCAAGAGCAAAACTGTCTCCTCTATCTCTGTATTTGAGAATTTACACTGGAGTGAGCTGAATTCCAGGTCAAAGTGAGGTTATAAGAGCAGTTTACAAGCCCTTCCCTCACCTCCAGCCTGTGCAGGAAAAAAGCTATCACTTTGTGAACACTGCAAATATATATATATATATGAAGCAACTTGTCTATTACGTGTTCTAGATAAAAGCTTGAGATGTCAGAGAGTTTTATCTGAAAAAACCCATGCATTTACACACAAGAGGATAACTTCAAACCAATCTACCCATCTATTCAACTTTAAGCTTTAGGTAGATAGAGAAATCAAGCAGAAGCCAAAGCAGGTGGACACATGTGAAATGATTTCTGCAGGCAGAACAGGACACCCCCACAAGTACTGCAAAACTGAGTTTTGGAAGGAAAAGTGGCAATTAACCAGCCTATGTCTCCTGGCCCCACATGCACAGCCCCAGGAGTGAAGGGATGCACTCAGCTGAGACAGGTATGTGTGCCTCAGGGGACTGGGATGGCACATACCTCCACTGCAGCCAGCTACCCAGGATGTCCTACTCATCTTTTCTTTTAATTTAGGAATAGTATTACAACAACCCAGGGAAAATGGGCTTACGAAGGTGTGCAGAACAGACAGGAGTCCAGCCCAAGGAGAAGACAAGGTGCTCTGTCGGTGCTCCCTTGGTCTCATTTCATACCAGCAATGACTGGAAATAAGCCCAGTGATTTAAAACCAGTATAAACGAGTCCTGGCTTGGGCTCACCCTGCAGCAAATTCTCTTTCTCTCTAAAATGGCATTTGTCATCAAGAACCTTCTCTCACAGAGACTGCAAATCCAGAAGGCTCTCTCCATTCGTTTACATATTAAAACTCAACAGATGATGAAGGAGAAGCAACTACTGGAGACAGGAATAGTAGTTCTCTAAGCTGTGTTTATTAATTTTCTTTATTCTCAGTGAAGTCTATGCTCAACAGAAAGCTGATTGTTTGTATACAGCACATTAAGTTATTTAATACTGTCAAAATGAATGAGGAAATGCAATGCAAAGGAAACATATGGCACTTCATACACAGAGAGACCCATCTTTTCAACTGGGCTGTGTCTGCCACTCTGTCAGAGGAGAAGTTTATCCAAAAAGCCAAGTGCTGAGCAACACTTCAAGGTCATGCTCAAGTGGAGGATGCTTCTCCCCTACCCTGGGCAAACACAAGTTCAACTCTGTCACAGCAGCAAAGTTGACTCTTCCAGTTTTATCTTCATGATTGCTGATGGGATGGGTGCTCTCTTTCACCCAGACCCATCTGCACAGAAGATGGATCATGAAGATGATATTTTTAGCTTTCATTTTCCCTTCAAGAGAATTTGGATTTATTTTTTTCTCTCCCACGTAGTTTCACATTAACTGTATTCAACTACAGGGAGTATCAGAAAATACTAGCTTAGCTTGAGAATAGATTTGCTCTCAAGTGACACCTTCCAATACTACTGATTTATACCCTTTTCCTGCATTGATCTGTTGGGAGATTTCATCATCTATATCTGACATAAACACTGTATTATTCTTTATTGCATTATACCCTAGAAATCCACTCAAATCCCTTTGCTCCTCAAATTAAAGCAATATGCATTACAGTGTCCTGATTTCCTTCTATTCTTGCATTTGCATTTTTGTATCATGCTCTAGATTACTCATGTATATTTTGGCATAAGCATCTCCCTGTTCATTTAAGAATACTGCCTTTAATCTTCATTATACCTTGAAGCATACAAAAACCCAGCCCCAAAGGACACATGGAGACATTTAGTTCCCACAGTGGCTGAATTTCTGTGGAAGTTATTTAAAGCAAATGTTGTGTTGTTCACAAGACTAAGCCATATTCCAGGGCAATCCTGTGGACACCCACGGTGTGCCTTTGGTCTGCCTGCTCCACACAGCCTGTGAGGTTCGTCTGCTGCACTGCAGATCCCCATGTTTTTGGGAAGGGACTTCTTCCTGCCATGGTGGTGCAGACTGCAGCCCTGCAGCCAAAAGGTTTTATTTGTGTGGCTGTGCTGGGATGCCTGAACTCCTCAGTAGTTTTAAACATGGAGTTCATTTGCTTGCAAGCAGCTTTTTCAAGGCAGAAATAGAGTAGCAGCTGTAGGTGGTACTTTTGCTGCAAGAGATCGGGTGGGTTCATTGCAACATTCTTATTCATTTTAAGCACCTTCTGACCATCAGAATGATCTATTATTGTATTTCTTACCAAACATAATTCTATAAGAGAACATCTAGTAATATGTCACATAGTTGGATTGTGTGGTTGGGGGCAAGGATTTTTTGTGGATGTGCATTACTTTCCAGACTTTTTCTGTGCTGGGGCTCCATGTAGGTCCAATGTTTGTCCCAATCAGATACTAATGGTTATAGTGCAAATATATTTAGTCAGACAGAACCTTGAGCTCAGTAAAGCTACATAACATATATGAAAGGTCAGGATATTCCTTGAAAGAGGACCGTCTGACTTTTCTGAGAAAGTATATAGACATGTTTGTTCAGAGTTGCTGTTTGATAACCAGCCTAGATAACCTGGCATATTCTTTATTCTAGACTTTCCTGGACTATTAAACCCCTCAGCATGTGGTCTGAAGTAAAGCTTGTAGGAAAAGATGTCTGTAATTTAGGAACAAGTAATTCTTTTCATAGGTGGGAGGGAAGACCCAGGTTTTACTCCAGGTCATATTCAAAATGACCCTATTATTGTCTTCTCTTATTTTCAAACATCTGTTGCAAGATAGCTAAGATTTGGCTTAAGGACCTGAGCACCACCACACTCTGCAGCCAATCAAAGCCAAGGCGCACAGAGACACTAAAAATGCCTATTCAGCTGGGCTCAGGGCAGGCTCTCAAGAAGCACCTTGGAAGCTGCAGTCCCTTACAAAGAGCAGCAAGAAACCCACAATGTCAAGGAAGATCAAGTGGCATCTGCAAGTCACGATGCATCACAGTGAGTACATGCAATGTGGCATATGGGTCCATTGTTAGCAAAAAATGGAGTATTGACCGTAGTACTTGGAAAGGAGGAGCCTTTGCATAAGGAAAAACAGAGGTTGAAGATAGTTTGACAAGAAAATCACTGTCACCTGGAGTCATATGGGAAATATGTCTGCATCTTCCACATCAGCACAGGGAACTTCTTTCTCCACCCATATTTAGGCAATGCCCTCACGTAGAGCTGCTAATCAGTCCAGCGTTGCTTCAGTCACGGCCAGTGATGTGAAACTTTCCTTGCAAAGGAAAGTCCAACATCATGTCCATGAAGATAACATGTCCTGAAATCTCCCACAAAATGCCTCTCCCTGGCCTGTTCACATACAAGGGCTAATATATGCCATTACTGTTGAAAATTAACAAAATTGTATATCCAACCCAAGCAGAAGAGACACACCTCTGCTAATGTCCATGGGTTGAGGAACAAAAAGGACTGACAAAAACAAGAGGGCAACAAAAACGGTTACTTTCTGCTTACAAAAGCAAGCAAAATACAATTGCATATTCATTAAGATTTGTTCAAAAGTTCAGAAAATTCCCTCCAGTAATATAATGGGTGATAACTCAATTTATTTATGTTTTTAAGGCATGAAGACTAGCTTTTATTTCCCTCAACTGTGCCTCTATTATTATTAATCTACTTATCTCCTAAAAAGATCATCTAAACTACACTTCTATAGGGAATGTGATCTTTGGCCATGTAGGGCTTTGCAATTATCCAGTTCTGAATGAACTTGTTGTTAAAACATTTTTTAAGTCTAATGAAAACATTAGATCAATTCCTCGCAGTGATAGTTGTCATTAAATCAATAGTGTGTGTAAGTCCATTATACTGATATTTGACATGAACTGCCGAAGGTCTGCTAACAATGAAACCATACTGAAGCATGTCCTCTGCTAAGCATATTTTATATGAGATAAAAATCTGTTAAGTCTACAGTAACTGAAACTTTTCTTCTTTAACTAAAATAAACAGATATGTGAAATGTTGCTGTAACTCACACTAGGACCACCATGATCACACGGGTTTTGTTGCTGGTCCTTTTATCATACCTTTATCACAGCTGTGCTCTCAAATCAGTTGGAAAAGCGTTTTTTTGTTTGTTTATCTGTGTGGCTTACAAAGGACAGGCATAGATTTCACAATGAAGCTCTGCTAAGCATGGAGGACCTGATCTTACCCCCTCCAAAAGCAACAGCACTGTCACCAACTTCAGTGAAAGTCAGACTGCTCCTCGAGTCCCTGGGAAAGGGACATGAGGAACAGTCCTCTGACTGTGGGTGTTCTCAAGGAGGAATAGCATCTTTGCATCACAGTGGAGCAGCTTGCAGGGGCAAGAAACACAACCAGACCCATTTCTCCCTGGAGAGGAGCAGTTTCTTTGTATATGCCATTGTATTGCAAAAGGGAAGGATCACAGAAAAACCCCTGGCTCTGTGTTCTTTAAACATTTTTCCAGTGACCTACAAACTTAGTTCCCACTCCTAACATGGGTGCTTCAGAAACAGCAACAACGCAACCCTGTGAGACTATGATGTCTGATGTAGTATATAATGGGACTCTCACCATGAGAGAAATATAAAACTTGAGAAAATGGCTAGCTGATGAAAAGAAAGAAGATTGGTCATCATGTTGTTTCTTGAGATTCATAAACCTAACAACATTTCAGCAGTAGTAGGTAGCATTTGCTCACAGGCAAAGTTGCTGTGAGTACACAGGTGTAAAGGGAAACAATGGTCAATGGCAGATATTGACAATTTTCTGGCTGAAAAGTGAAAATTCAAACTAATTAACTTCAAATACATTAAAGATTTACTATGAAGTGGGCAGAGAACAACTTAATCAATTTTTGGAAATTTGATCCTTAGAAAAGGCATTTTTTCTCAAAAAACCAAAATCATTGATATGGGGAAAAAAAACCACTGAAACATTCTCTTAGGCTTTGGTTTCTGTAACTTTTGCAGCAGAAAATCCCAACCAGTGACAAAGTGGAGCGAGTCTTGAGCAGAGACGGGTCCAGTCCTGCCCTGCCCTGTGCGATGGCTCCCACTAATGGCAGCAAGGGAAAGCTCGGTCACTCCCGACAGAGCAGAGACAAAAAACCCTCTGCACAATGTTCTTCAACTTTTATTGGTGTTTGATTTTAAATGTCTAAAAATACAGTTATGAACTAGATTTTCATTAATTTTTCCCATACTCAGAATATGAGTGTGATAGAGACTATTGCTCTCCTTGAATGGGTTTTATCTCACCATCAGACAGCTGCAATGTAGAATTCTGGAGATACATCCTCATTGTAACCAGGGGAGCGAGATCCAGGGTGTGATTCCCATTGATGATCTGACCTACTTCAGATATGGGATGAATCATGAAATGGATTTCCCTACCAACTTCTGCCTTGACTATTCATGGAGCTGGGGAGACTGGTCCAGGCGTGTGGTGGGGATTTCCCAAGTGTGACTGCAAAGAGACATCATGCAGAAAATACAGTCCTTGTGCTCAGCTGGTGAGGATGACAGTGGTTAAAATTAGGGCATTATTTAGGACTTCCTTCTAGGGAGCCTGAATTGTGGGATCAGAGCCATGGGATGAAGGTTCTTGCTTATGGCTGAGGAGCGTTTCAATCCCCTTTTCATGGGATCTTAGATTTTGGTTGAGTCTATGCTCCTGCTCTGTTACAAAAATGGAAAGTCCAAAAAACTCAGGTGAGGACTGGTAACCATGGAAGAATGTGGAGAAATATGTTTGTTTTACATTTCAATTTTGAGCACAGCAGAGATTATCAAAACAGCTGAGTAATTTTTTATTGGTAACATAGCAGAGATATCCCACCGCAATCAGACACAGAGACCAGGTGCAGACTGGCTGTCCTTGGGTCCCATTTCTAAATCTCAGATACATTTTTGTAAGGTCTCTGACTCAAGGAATAAACATGAGAGGATTAAAGCTAATCAGATAAGTAAGTCTTTATTTAACTGTAACACCAAAAATTAAGCTTGCAGTATGTTCTTAAGAGATAGAGTCTTCAATCTAATTCAAAGATTTTTTGGAAAGATTTTTTTCCTTTTAATTAAATTGTGTTGATTTTATTTGACATTTGATTTCAAGCGAGCCACCAGTGTTTCTCCTTCACTGTCTGCCTCAAATCCGCGTGTAACATGTCACAGTCAGAAGACCACATCATTTCTCCTGAAGTTGCTGTATTTTAGGCTCTCTGTGAGTCACACAGATCAGCCCAGGTGCAGATCAGCCACCTGAACATTTCCCACTGAAGAGCCAGATTTCTGACCAGGGCAGCAGAGCACTGTGCAGGTAGCTCAGTATATATTTGGCATAGGTACACACAGAGAAAGTAAACCTGCTGCCACCGGAAGGAACAAGTTATGCTGGGATAAGCAACACAGCAAATACCCTGCAAATACCCAGGGAGATGACTTGAATAGCTTGTCCGCTGCACTACTCCATAGTGGGGCCAGACCAGCACCCAACAGGTACAGCCAACATTGGGAGGCTGAAGTGAATATTGCTTCTTTTCAGCAGCCTGTACAAGTCTAATGAATTTTGTATTTCAGCTTCATGGATGAAGTCTCGACCTTAGGTCCTAACTTGGGTCAGTCCTCTGGTCTGGCCCCATCGCATGCCCACCAGGGTGGCATGGTGCTGGAGGTAGGAAGGGCAGAGCTTCCGCTCTTGATGACAGTGGTCCTTGAAGAACCACACTGGTGGTCTTTAGAGACCTCCTCATGTTTAAAACTACACACATAACTGCAGAGCGCAGGAAGGAACCTATAGAAATACTCTATCAGCAGCAAAAGGAAGAATAGGGAAAATGTGGGGTCTCTGCTGAATCAGATGGGTGTCCTGGTAATGGAAGACAAAGAGAAGGTGGAATTACTGAATGTCTCTTTGCCTCAGCCTTTACTGCTGAGGTTGTTCCTCAGGAGTCACAGACCTCAGAGGTAAAAGAGGAAGGCTGGCAAAAGAAAAACTTCCCCTTGGTTGTAGAGGGTTGGGCTAGAAGTTGGTTAGACAGATTTAACCCATAAATCCATGGTCTCTGATGGGATGCACCCACAGAGATGGCAGATGTTGTTGCTAAGCCACTCTTCATCATCTTTGAAAAATCATGGAGCATGGGAGAGGTACCCAATGACTGGAGGAAGGCCAGTGTTACTCCTGTCTTCAAAAAGGGCAAGAAGGAGTACACAGGGAACTACTGGCCAGTCAGTCACACTTCCACCCCTGGAAAGGTGATGGAATGGATAATTCTGGAGGTCATCACCAAATATTTAGAAGAAAAGAAGCTCATCAGGAGTAGTCTGGATTCACCAAAGGGAAAGAAATTGTTTCAACAATCTGATAGCTTTCTACAATAACATGAGAGGATGGGTCAGTGAGGAGAGAGCAACAGATGTTGTCTACCTTGACTTTAGCAAAGCTTTTGACACTGTCTCCCATAACATCCTCGTAGGTAAGCTCAGGAAATGTGGATTATGTAAATGGACAATAAGATGATCAAGAACTGTCTGAATGGCAGAGCACAGAGGATCCGTGATCAGTGGAGTAGAGTCCGGTTGCAGGCTTGAAGTTATTGGTACTCCCAAGGGATCAATACTAAGTCCAATTTTACTCAACTTGGAATAGGCTGCCCAGGGAGGTCATGGAGTCTCTCTCTGGAGACATTCAAAACCCACCTGGATGCATTCCTCTATCACCTGCTCTAGATGACACTGCCTTGGCAGAGGGGTTGGACTGGATTCTTTCCAGAGGTCCTTTTCAACTCTAACTATTCTTTGATTCTGTGATATGTTAAAACAGAGTGCAACTTCATCAGAGTGGTATCTGATGTACTAAACCATAAGAGAGGTCTGTGCTATACAGAAGTAATCACATAAATGTATTAAGGTTTCAAATCAGGATGTCAGAAGTTCATAAATGCCTGCCTTAGCATCTGCTGGGAAAGAGCCTTGTATCCACTCAATTCCCCTCTCATTTGTTGCTGAAACTGGAAGCTGCCCGGGAAACCAGGCAGGAAATTTGAGGAGGAGGAAGGAGACATGGTGAAGGCAGCTGAATGGCGTCCTGGGGCACTGGCTACTATCTCTGTCCCTGCTGAAGACTTTCTCTGAGATACTGCCAAGTCATCCAAACCATACATTGAAAGCTTCGTCTTGGTAATTGTGTGGTGTTTTGTTTTTTGAATGCATAAATTAAGACTCTGAGTTCTAATTCACAAAACTGCTGAGTGCTTGTTGCTGTGAAAGAAAACAAGGGCACTGTCCTTCCAGCACATAAAACGCTAGTGAACATGAAGTGTTCAGAAAAATCAGGTCATTAGGCATGCAAATTGGGTCATCAAAATTAGTGGATCTTTTTGACATTAATCTCTCTAGACTTCTTCCTGGGAAAACAGGGAGATCCCATACCCTACAGGAGAGTTGTGAACTAAATTAATTTAATGTTTGTTTCTCCACCAGCTCCCACTCCATCTGATGCTGATGCTATTTGCATGTCATGTGGGCTGTTTCTTCTTCTTCCTCACTTGCTGCTGAGCACTGAGGACACGGTTGATGTGTGGACCACTGCTGTACTGGTATGAAGCACCCCAAGCCCTGGGCAGACACGGAATGGGAACCCTGCCCTGGCCCTACAGATACACCAGCTGCCTCTGGTGCTGATGGGTCTATCTGGGCTGCTGAGCACTATGATTTTCAGCTCCCAAATGCTCAGATTTGGTCATATTTGAGCACTGCTTCACATGTCCAGAGTATTGTGAAGGCCAGGATGACCTGCCCACTGTCCAGCTTTAGGGCAATGTTCCTTTACACAGAGCTTCCCACGAGCAAAAGCAACTTCTGAAAGCACTTGTTCCTCAAGTGGTCCAGCTCCTCTTCCATTTAGTCCAAGTCTACTATCCCCAAAGTAAAACACTAAAACTCCTTCCACAGCTGTTTAAAGTAAGCACTTCTCAGAACAAAGAGCTTATTCAGCCTGAAACGACTACCTGCAGAGAAGTGCTAACGTCTTAGCTCCCCACTTCTCCAGTCCCCAGCATCTGGGGGCCGTCTCAGTCACTGCTCAGCCTGCCGCCCCAAATCCAGCTGCCGGCAGAGGCAGCAGGGTGGGACCTCTCAAAACTGCTGTGCCTCCATCACCCACAGCTTTGTCAGGGGATTCGGGGAGAGAGGTATGGCTGCGTCTGAAGCCACAGCGATCATCAGGGAGGACTTATTTCAATATGTTGTTGAAACTATCTGATGTCAGGTTATATGTCTCAAGGGGATGCGTTTTTCGTGTAGTTTGTTATGCCATCTGTTAAGAAAGGCAGCCACTCGTCTCTCCGCTCCGTGACCACAGATGGGGAGTTTTTCCCCCTGTGTGCATTACTGTCAATATATGCCAAAGCCTTCTTAGCTGGAGCCAGGCGGAATCACCACCACAACAAGCACGCCTGGGAAGAAGGGTGCTGAACAGGTCTTCCCAAGCACCTTGGCTCACGGTGTGCAGATGAGCTGAACAAACAAAGCCAGCCTACACCAGCCAGGGCAAGTCCCCCAAACCCCTATGGCTTGCAGGGCACTGAGCGACAACTCCAGAAGCAGAGCTCGAGGAAGAGGTTCCACATCTCCATGAAAACACAGCATGCAGTCCTGCTGCAGAATTGACCCTCCTGTTGGCTGGCTGTAGATGGTACTTGCCCCAAATGACTGTCTGGCAACAGCACCATGAATCTCAGATGCAGAAAAAAATCCAAACCCTCAACCTCTGCCTCTGTGAAGATGCCAGAGCTCTCAATGGAAGCTTGGTGTACACTTAACTAAACACGGCATCCCCAGCACTCCAGACTGCGAAGGAAACCATGCTGTGCACACCAAGTCCTGCAGGGGACAAAGCAAACACGGGGTGAGCAGCAAGTCCCCCAATGGCTGTAAGCAGCTATTGACTTCAGTATTAATAATGCTCCTTTTTTTCAGGGGTGATTATTGCACCTTTTAATATTGAGCTGACACTTTTCCAGTGTGACTGTGTCTATTTCTGAGTCTACAGGTTGGAAGTTTCAAAGAGACACTATAGAGACAGGGGACTGTATCTGAAAGTTTTATTGAAAATCAGAAGATATACAGAAAACGGACTTGGTTGCAAAAGTAAGTTTTACAGAAAGGGGATTTAATTAGCCAGGAAAGTTTTACAGAGAAAGGACTGCAAACCCAGCCCATTCAGATCACTCTCCGCTTGCCAATCTCTTTGGAACAGGTATTTTAGCCAAGCAAAATAGAAACTGGCATTGTATTTACTTTCACTGGAAAGCAAATGGTTGTACTGCTCTCACAGCACTGCTCCCATCGCACAGGCAGTAGCAGCCAGTGGCATTCCCCAGTGCAAGCAGCACTGTTATCCTCTAGAAAGACCCAAGTCAGCAGCAGGAGCATCAAAGCAGCTTCTTCGGGATGAGAAAGCATTTCTGAGGTGGGCATGCCAGAAAGTGCTTCTGAAAACTAAACCAAAAAATATAATTTTTTACACCAGTATTAGAAATATCTTCCCCCTTCATCCCAGCCCTGCTCCCAGCAGCCAGTAGTGCTCATCCTTTCTTCAAACCTGCTTGCAAAACTCAGACCTGGATGCTGCCTTGGGATGCAGCAGTTTGGGGTACCAGCAGTTGTTTGCACTTATCACTTCTTAAAAAAGCCAAGCTGGCCTCAGTGAATGCAGACACCTCTCACCTTGGCAAAGCCTCATGGGCTCTTGCTCCCCATGTGTGCTCCGACTGGACTCTGTGCATCCTCAAAGGCAGATGAGGTGGTCCCTGTTTCAGATGCACCACACTGGGGACCAGGCTGGAGCCCTGGAAACCACGAGGGACTGGGAGAGAGCCAGAGGTGCCACAGAGTGAGACACTAAATGACCAACACTTGCTCTTCCTGTCTCTTTACAGCCTAATGCAACTTTTGACAGGTGTCCGGTTCATGTAGCGAGAGGAAGGACACTCTACAAAGATTTCCCCTTTGAAGTCTGTGTGGACTTAAGGCTCCTTCCTCCCATCTCACGCTGTAGAATGAGGGTTTATTTTACTAAGTGATGTAACCAAATAAAAAAATGAAATCATTTTAATAGCATACTGTGACTAATGGAAAGGATAACTTAATTTTCAGATCTCCTCTCTACTTCCTCCATTAATTTACTTCTGCTATAATTTAAGTTTGCACATGCCAATGGAATAGCCCAAACATTCACAAAACGTTTTTCAAACAAACAGGTATCTTACACACATACGTCTTTAAGGCATGTAAGTCCCTGTATCTAAAGCATCTTCCAGAAGACCTCTGCCTGCCAAGAGCTCTCAGCAGGGTCTGCCTGTACACATTTATTTTGAATGCCCACATATTGCACCTGCATTTCCGATGGCATGGCAAGAAGACAGCTGGCAGGATCTCCCAGCCTGGGGATGCTTTAGCCACAGACCAAGTCCACCAGCATTTATGTGGAGGCCCACGTAGCTGAAATTTTCCTCCATGTCTCTTACAACTGGGAGGCTGCCAGTGCTACATCTGCCTCTACAAGTTATGAGTGCTGTAACAAGTATTTGGACTCCAAAAAATAGGGGCCCAGGAGGGAAAGGATTAGGCACAACCCTTAAAAAAATGAAGCCTTTGTGTTTTAATATCCACATTCACATCTCAGCCTCTGTCAAGCTTTTCACACAGTGCTATGGGTGGGGGGCAGCCAAGAGTCATGGCACCTCAGAGGGAGCTGACGATTAAGGGAGCAGAAATAAAGCAGACCTTTGAGAAGAGAAATACTTACTCCTTTCTGCACCTGTATAATTCCCCGGATGGACACCCACTAAGATTGCCAGATCTAAAATATGAAAATACAAGGTGCAGCAGCCGCAGAAGCTGGAGGAAGCTGTGAGAAACTATTTTTCTATCATGTCACTCAACAACCAAAAAAAAAAAAAAGGAAATGGAAAAGAAGATGGAATAGAAGTGGAGGAAAAAAAGAATAAAAACTGCATGGGGGCCAGGGTAGGAAGGTAGAAAGAAGACAAATAGAAGTAACAAAACAGGAAAAAATCTCCACCACTTTTAATCCTGAAAATGAGTACATTTGGAGAAAAATATCAGTTCTGCTCTTACACAAATCTGAAAGCAAAACCCAAACAAAAAATCCTGAATGGGGAAAAATGCTGGCCCTAATCAAAACTCGTGATCTCCTCAATTTTTTAGGCAAATGACCAGCAACATGACAACTTTTGTGCATCGATCCTTAGGAAACAGCACTCCTCCTGACTCCTGTCAAGAAGGACAAGGGATTAGCTCAGGCACTGAGGAGCTGACATAGTTAAACACTGCTGCTGGCAGACACAATCCAGTTTATGACTGAGGTTGTAAAAATACGCATGAAAGCAAATTCGTAAGAAAGATACTCTAATGAAGATGTATAGAAGGGCTGTAATGCCACGTAGCCTCTTGATAGCTAAGGCCCTGATCCTGCAAATTAAGCTAAGCGGAGAAGTTAATCAGATGCATAAGCATTTGCAACATCAGTGGATTTTTTTCTTCCCCAAATGAGCTAAATTCAAAAAGCCTTGGTTTAAATTACACGAAGATATTAGCAACATCAGTTCTTTATTAGGAGCAGTTTATTCATTCAGAGTGTACAGTACGGAGCAACACGCCTGGCATGGTTAGCGATGCGTGAATCTGAAGGGGAAGAAATCCCTTTGCATTCCCTTCACAGCCAAGTTGCACAATAATTCAGGCTGCTGCCTCAGCAGCCAAATGGGCATTTTTCCAAGCCCAAAAGTCAGCAACGAACCCAAGTGTTAAGGCAGCTTTGTTCTCCCTTAAAGCTGACCAGATATCCTTGGAAAGCTCCCTTGGATCACTCTTTCTCCTCCCCATCTATTCCTCCACAGCCTCTTTCTCTGGAGTATCACAACCACGATGTTCCACTCTAAAGCAAGGTGTGAAAACATCACATGGCTTCACAGGGTCAACAGTAAAATCTTTGGCTCGTGACAAAGCTATAGAAGTCCTGGTAAGGATGGCAAAACTAGAGCAATACACCTAAGGGGTGAGGAGAAGAAAGATTCCGGGCTCTCCAGTTCATCTGCTATCTCAGAAGTAAGTTTAAAGATGTGGCAAATGTATGTTAGCAGCAGGCCTGATAGGGTAACACTCAGGAGCCATCCTGGGTTTGTCTTCATGGCAGGGAATGGAACACTAACTCAAGGCAGCAAATCCTACTTATAATTTGCACACCTCAAAGACATCATTAAAACTACCTCTTTTGTATGATGCAGGACATCTTGCTCAATGAGAGAGAAAAACTGTCAGAGGCTGAAGAGGCAAAGGAGAGCGAGAAGCCTGCTCCAGGAGCAGAGCATCTCCGTAAGCATAACACAACACGACCACAGCTGGGAGGCCAGAGGGCCTTGATGCTCTCTCAGCACACCCATCAGCACCCCAGTAAGGCTTTTTGTATAGATCAGTGGAATGGTAATGGTTTCTCATTTCAATAAATTCTTAGAGAGGAATAAAGCACATAAGCAGCATCCATCAGGTACAATCATGAGATATCATGTGAGGAGATCAGAGACTACCTTCTCTGCAGTGAAATGTAGGTGATGTTGGGATGGGATGCTTAAGCTAAACCATGATATAGAGCAATGCTGTATAAAGGGTAAAACTGTGCAAAACCTTTTAGAAAGAAATCACTTTATTCAGAAAGAAATAGAGCAAGCACCAAGGCAAAAGATGAATAGAAAAAGAACAGGCAAACAAATGGCTCTTGTTCTTCTCTAACATTTTTCAAGAGGCTGAACTGAAAATTTCTAAATATATTTTTCTTAAAATACATCCTCTCCAATTTCTAGTGGCTCTGGTAAGATTAATTTCTCATTCAAGCATTCCAGCAATCTCTTTGACCAGTACTGGCTCTTTAACAAATATCTTCATCCCACACCATCACAGCTGCATCCCAACCACAGCTCTTTCATATGAGTCTGCGCTGAATGGCCACAACGCATTGGGAAACCAAGACTGCCTATAAATATTACAGAGAAATTTCAGGGAAACCCCCAGATTCAATGGTCACTTGTAGCCATTCATGACTTAAATTTTGCAAAAGAAGGAAAGGATTTAACATTGTCTTTGAATGTTGACCTCATACTGATGCCTTAAGATTTTTGTATTTTTGAAGATTTTAATATAGCTGTATCATTTCTCACTCTTAAGGTAGCACTTAACAGTTTCTAAACCCTTTTCTCATGGTTTGTGCCACATTCATGAAATTCTGTTTAATGTTCTTTTCAAGTAAAATATTTCAGGAAGAACATCTTGTTTGGGACACCTGCACCTGGAATATATAACTGTAGTCAAAGCAAGATAGAAGGCCCCGAACCCTCGGAGAAGATCCAAAAGGGCAGACCTGGGGAGGCTCTTGGGGTGGATGATTCTCAGGTTGAATGTATCCATTAGATATGATAATTAATTAGTGTTATAAATTTGTAAGAAGCCTATACTGGGTGCATCTATGTATTTTGCACCTGAAAAATCTTTCATTAAAGACCAGCTCTCTTTTTATCTATACTAATAGTGTCTGGAAAGTTCTTTTCTCCCGTTTTAGGCAACAATACCAAGAAGCAAGATAGCAAGGACAAGAGTGAAACAAAGGTGTAATTTCTAGTTCCCCAGTCACCAATGTATGGAAAATATTTTGTGTATATATGACAGTTCTTACTTCCTTTTTCAGTGTTGGATTTACATATCTCTTACTGGTTTTTTCTAGAGATAAATACTGCACCAGATGTACTTTTGTTCTGACCTGGTACACAATTTCTTACACAGAAGACCCAGATTTTCAAAATTACCCAGGTTTGGAAGCTTTGCAAAATTAGAAAATGAAAAGGAAAAGAAATGCCATAAATCTAGTAACATTTTTAAGTTTGGTGATTTTTTAAAATTATTCTCCCCTGCACCATAACCAGAGAAGTATTAAATAGTTACAGAGCTGCAAGAAGAAAAGGGAAAAGGGAAAAAGGAAAAGAAAAAAATCCATAATGGCTCATTTTATTTCCTATGAGGCAAAAAGAGATGAAGTGAGTATTAAAATTATCTTAGGAACTCAAAACAAATAGTCAGAATAATTAGCAAAACTAAATGCTGCTCCATTTCAAATCTGCAAGAGAAAATCTGCTACTTTTTAAAATTTATTGAAGATTAATTAAATTAATTCAATTAACTCATGGGCCAACCTCTTCATTTCAGTCTAACCTCCCTGCATCAGAGTGCCGGATGAAGGGGACATGGAGGGAAAAGAAGAGGGGGCTTCCTGGAGTGCTTTGTTCTGAGACTGTTTTTGGGTTGCATAGCAGCTGGTGGGCAACTGTGGGCAGTGTCTATAAGCTATAGCAACGCTTGGGGTGATGGCTGTCAGCTGTGCCAGCCCTTGGATCAGTCCCGAAACCCAGAAACACAAAGACATCATGAAGCTGTTTTCCTTCCTTGTCTTGTGTTGAGCCTCCTGGGAAGCACAAGACAAAACCTGGCACTAACGTTCTTGGTCTCTATCAGCCAGAGCCTCCACGCCCAGACACATCCACCCCATTGGACCAATGCATTTCAGAGACTGCTTTCTTAACAGTCAGAATGATAACAAACTCTACATGTACACCAGCTCTTGGAATAACTGTTGGAACAAGACCAGACTGGTAGGCAGGACGTTTAGTCCAACAAAGTCTGGCTTTCAAACTTAGAAATGTTTGATAACAGCGCTCCCTTAACTTCTTGCAGAAGATTCTTTTTGCTAATTTTAGGCACTAAATGGCCCTGACAACCTTTCTGTTTGCAGGAGGCCCAGCATGGTGCGAAAGCACTTTCTGGAATAATCTGTTTAACATAACCCCACAGATGCTGTGCAAACAAGGATTCACCACAAGCTGATACTTGTGCAATCACTGACTAAAACATTTTCTCTTGAGCTGACTCATATTGTCAATATAAATATAAAGCTGAGCAGGTTCTGGGAGGTACAACACAAAGTCAGCACCATTGGTACCAGACCTGACAGTGCTTGTTCAGCACAGCTCCTGCTGGAAAGAGAGGAATGCAACCATCAGTCCCTGGCTTCTGAATAACTAAACACAAAATGATTGCCATAAAAGAACAAAACAAAACAAAACAAAAAACCCCTAAATTGATCTTTATTTTTTAAGTGGCTACCAAACCTGACGCAGCCAAAACACCAGGCAGGTGAAAGATGCTGCAGTTTCCTGTGCAAATCTCTGCTTAAGGAGGCTCTCCCCAGATTAACGAGAAGGTCAGCAGCTCCCATCAGAGCAGTCTTCACTCTGTAGCTGCAGTCTGACACCTGTCAGCTTAATCAGCCAGATTTGAAACCTTTCCCAAACCCACTGGCTGCGGCTGGGAGCAGGAATCCCAACCTGAGCTCAGGCAGGACTCATTTGGAGCCCAGGGTGGATCGATAAGTGCCCTTCCTTCCACTGGCATCTGCCATCTGGCACATATGCTGAAGACACACAGCACTTGCTTGTATGCCACAGGTCTGCCCTCTGCTACTGCCACCACCCTGGGGAGGTGACACCAGGGGCGAAATGAATGGAGAAATAGGGAACCTCAGCAGCAGAGCCTCCTGCCTTGCCTGCATGGAGCTTCAGCCAGGCAGCACCATGGTGAGGCTGGAATTGGAGTTACCATGGCGAACCACTGGGCACAAAATGACCTCACTGGAGACTTCCTCGGTACAGGATTT
This sequence comes from Myrmophylax atrothorax, assembly GCA_026770055.1. Classification (NCBI taxonomy): domain Eukaryota; kingdom Metazoa; phylum Chordata; class Aves; order Passeriformes; family Thamnophilidae; genus Myrmophylax; species Myrmophylax atrothorax. Next base: position 7,122,048 of record JAOXXN010000395.1, read on the forward strand.
CTGGATGATGCAGTAAAGCTGATTATAACGCTAATTGTCTTACAGAACTGCAGTGCTGTGCTTATGTCAGACCTGAGCATTGCTGGTTGCAGGATCGGTCCCCTGCCCCTCACGGAATTTGAATCCTGCTTTAAGATGTCAGTAAAAATAGGGTTTCACCAATTCCCAGTTGATTGTGTCACAGGAGTATTGCACAAACACACAGAGAACAGCATATTCTCCAGAGAGATCCAGCACAAGGATATGGGGACTATGAGGAGGTTTGGGTGGCAGCTTGTGATGGGTTCAGCGTTAGTGGCTGCAGTCAATTCTCTTGTAGTGCTTATAATTCTTGTAAATACTTTCATAGTAAGCATAGTCCCCTCATCCCATGGAAGGGGTGAATGTTGCTTCCAAAATAACCCTAAATGCAGCCCAAATGGTTGAATGTGGCTGGGCTGCCTGAGCTTCTGCAGTACCTTATGCAACAGGACAATGCTCTCGCTGAAGTCTTTTGATTGACATTGAAATGTGGAAAACACAAAGAGGAAATGGAAATCTAAAGTTAAATATCATGCTTCATCCCCTCCCCCCCCCTCCGTTTTGGAAGTAAAACTGAACACTTCTTCTCACCCACCTTGGATTCCCATCAAAGCCATGTCAAAAGGTGCTCCTGTAGCTGTGATTCTGAAATCACACCACATGAACAGTCACCAAGCAAATACCATGCAGGCAGTTCTGCTCTGGTCCCTGGGAATGCCCAGAGTTGCAGACTAGAGACAATTGCTCCCCACGGCCCCAGCTGCCACCATTCTCCCTGGACGGCAGGGCATGAAGCCATCAGGCTGTATAGCAGATGCTGCACAGTATAGTCTCCATACAACCTTCATATGGACCTTGTCCTCCAGTGCCTCTGAATTCATTCACTTTTCTTGTTTAAGCAATGAGCAAATGGTGTGTTTTGTTGTGTTTCTCTAAGAGGTAAAACCCAAGCTTGTTTCATATTGTTAAATGAATTTTTAACTGTCTTGCAGCTATTGAAAAGAATTTTAAAAGTATTTTGCAGTTTGAGGTTGAAAAGTGTTCTTGTCTGGAAATATTTTGTCTAAATTCAGTTTCTCTCTCTAACTAAATCAGTAAACTTATGTATGACCCAAACATAATAACTGCACTTTTAGATCAGTAAAAACTTCAAAGGAACATGTTCATTGCAGACTACAAAACCGTCCTAGACTATTCACTGAGATACTCTGTATCAGGAAACATATACATATTCATTAACAGTTTTTATTTATCTTCAAAACACTACAGTTCTGAAAAAACAAATCAAACAGAAGTCTAAAAAGCCTTTGTATTCAGTCAAGACTACTCAGGAAATGATTAGTATTACTGGAGTTGTACTGAGTAGACAGGCTTATTAATTAAGACATATTGGTTTGCTCTGGTGCTCTCTATCCTCAGCAGAAGATCTGTCAAGTTATTTTGGTTTGTACAGAAGTTTTCTTTGCATACCATTTCTCATGTTTTCTAAAATAAAAACAACTCATGGTCTTCATGCTTTCCAATTTGTTAGGGTGCTATTCATGAAAAAAGGGCATCCCCTCTATCCACTACAGTTTAATAGACTCAATCTAGAAACATATTTGTTACAACTTAAAGGTATTTTGCTGTTTCCTCAGTTGATAACACCATAATTTATTTTATGGGCCTTCAAGTATGGGAACAACTGTCAGCAATTTGTGTTCTGTGGAACTACAGTCTTGTGGAGATTTGTGTTTGATTCGCCACAGAAATGAAATCTAACCTCCTAAGAGAGGAACAATGACCCAGTAGTACTGTATAAGGCTGAGAATTAGGGGAGAGGAAATCAGTTTTGCAATAACATCAAACTTCTGTGATCTTGGACAATATCCTTATGAAGGTCTACGCTGCTCTGCCTGGGAAGCAGCACAGCTGTGATGAATTGGTGTACTGGAGCTTCATGTCACTGGGTCTGTTTCTGGATCCTGAGCCAGGACCAAATGAGCCATGCCAGTATCTTTTTGTTGATCTGCATTGTAACAATGAGAATGTCCATTCCTAGAATTGAGAAGACTGAAAAATGAGCCTGCTTTGATTCCTGTGACAATAGGCTTCCAGCAATAGCTGAGGAGTACATGTATCTCTATAGATACTCCTCGTGGATCATTTTATTCTCAGTTTTAAAGTGGGAATGGTAGCAATGACTGGTGAGGAGAGCCTGGTCACCCTCTTCTGGGGGTAATGAGTTTAGTGAGCTGGACCACTCATCTGCAGGACCAGAGGGTACTGATATCATCTCCTTACTGATACAGGTTTATACGTTCTCTTCAACTGAGGACTAATTTGCTCTTTAAATAATGATCCTACGGTAAATGGTGTGGAATGAGATTGTTCTGACTAAATGTGAGCGTGAATGTGCCTGTGAATGTATCATAATCTCAGCATTTCCTGATGCCTAACAGAAAGAAATCTGTATTTTCGCTAAACCAAAACTGCAAAGAAATAGACGTAAATTTGATCCAGACTTCAACAAAAGGCTATACACAAGGTATTTCTTCTGTTTCTTGAGCTAATTTTGACAATAGCTGCTCAGAGAAGACCTGAATACTGATTCTTAATCTTCTTCAAGCTCTGACCAAAGTGATGCTCTTATGAGATTAGGATTCTCTTACTGAGATTAGAATCTGCCTTCACCTGGCTTTCATGAGTGTCCCTACCTCAAAGAACTCACAAAGTAAACATACAAAGCAAGACAAGCAATATATTGAAAATACAGTCATAAGGATCATAAAGGAACTGAGGGGTGACTATGGGAAGTGAAGTGGCCACTTGTCACAGCATGCCAGCTCCACAGAAGGCAAGTTGCATGTTTTATGTCCTAAAGTAGGCACAGCAACTTCAGCATTGCTTGAAGGTGTTCTCCTGAGAGAAGCACAGGTCACAGCAACTTTTTTACCCCTAACACTCTCAATGCACAGACCTTGGCATGTCCGAGGCTGCAGACTACATTGGCACAAACTTGTCCTGCAACTCCTATTAAAATTGGTCTTTCTTAAAAAAGTATTCCACCTGGAAATTTCACAGATAATACTTTGTTTGATAGCAAAGAGCTTCAAATGCCTTTTGGAAGTGAGTTTTTTTATTCTTCCCTCAAAGTTAAGAAGCACATTTCAATCTCAATAGCAAATTTCAAAGTGTTTAATTGTTATTCTTGTCTTTACTCTGTCAAGTAGACATTACTGTATTCAGCCTAAATCCTTGTGTCCAGCACAGCCTGAATTATCAACAACAACCTGACACGACTATCTACTGTTTGAGTTCTGATATGCTTGGCCAGAAATCCATCTTTTTTTTTTACCTTTTTTATTTTTCAACTCTCCTTACTCCACAACTCCTGTAGCTCCTTTTCCTTCATTTAGGTTCTCTGTAAGAGACTCCTCATAACCTGTACTAGGAGGACATACACAAAACTGCTACATGTTCAGCTCCTCTGAGTTTGCTTCTCAGCCTGGAAGTTCCCTCTGTAATATAAGTCATGTCTGAATGTGAAAGCTTGAGACTAGATGGATGTTGTCAAATACTCCATGGAAAATCCCATGACTATTCCAATTAAGATGAGTAGTCTTCATACACCATCTAGCAGATGGAGTAAGACTTGATCTTTGGCTTTACTGAAAGCCTTTTTGCAAACTTTAGGGCCCTGTCTGTGCTCAGGTAATGCAAGTCTTCTACTTCAGTAGCTTTAGGGTCAAGCTGTAAAAGCAAAGAAATATCCACACTGATGTGGAGCCCAATACAGAGCTTCCTACAGCAAGCAGCTTGTTGGTTTCTTCAGGACTCCTCTGGTGATATGTTGGCGCTAAAGATTTGCACACACACACAAAAATAATTGCTTTGAAATAATGAAAGCACTTAAAATTCATTTGGACAATAGTCTGATGAAGAGTACACAATATACACACTCTCCTCTCACAGGGATCCCTCATCTTAGCATGATGCTGCAGTAACTGCTGAGGACCATGCCAACTCAAGCATCAGCCCATCACCTCCTCCAGAACAGAAACTCTGAGAGATTTTGGCAGACATCAAATGATTTCTTCCCCAGAACACAGCACCAACATAAGGCTGTGACATATGCAACATCATGGCATTGTATCAGCAATACCTGGCAATGTCCTTTGAAAAAAACCCGTGTATTAGATAGCACATTCTGATGCTCACAACATCAAAATCAATAATAACAAAGGTAACAGCTGTAGGGTCACCCCTGATGGACTGGCCATTTCCATCAGAACTGGTTTACCCACAGACAGTGTTTTTTCCTCAATTCTTGTTTAAAGAGTAAAGGACTTTTCCTTCATTGTTTTCTCACATTCTGCATGTTATTCTAACAGCTGTTAGAAACTTAATATAATGTTAACAATATATAATTTAATAAACTTATGTCCATATTGACACCAAAAGAAAACCTGAGATTGCACCACTGTCCTGTTGTGTTTTTATTATACTGTAAGTACAGTTTCAAACATAATAGGATTTATTCGTAGCATATTTACTCTGCTGAAGTGAGCATAAATATGTAAATATCTAAGGCTTAGACTGGGAATTGCCTACTGCTGCTTTCAAGTCATGCAGCACTCCCGGCACTCTAAATGCAGGCTGACAGCAGAAATGGCTGAACTGTACTTCCAAGGAAAGTATTACAGAAGGATCAACCTTGCATATCATTACCTTTCCCTGACTTCTAATACAGAATGACAGTGGACACACAGTTGTAGTTTTCACACTACTTTAATGGAACAACTATAGAGAGAGAGCGAGAGAGTACACATTGCTGATTGGGGCAGCTCCCACTGGGGTGTGATTTGAAGAAAGAAAAATCCCTTTTTATAAGGTACCATTCAGATGTACAAAGCAAAATAATTTCATGTTGAAATACATGTAAGTGAAGGGTGTTGAATTTGGTCCCTAGTTTGTAGGGAAGCAGAGGACAGCAGAAGTGCCTGTGAGGAGCACTCAGGTAAAATATTTTTCTAAGTGAAATAAACACAAAGTATGTCACGGGCAAGTTATTCTGCTGAAGCCAGTAGATGCAGCTCCACTGGCCTCTCTGGAGTATGAGGCAGCAGAGACCTGTTTCAAAGACTTGCAGGCATGAGAGGCTATACCAAGGTGAGGGAACTCTGTAGGGGTTATATTAAAATGAGGGCTATGCTTATAGCTTTCTCTGAGGCAGAAAGCTCAATCAGCTTTCAAAGTTGCAAATAAATAAGTAAAAAGACACAGCAGAATTACTCACAAGACAATTATCAAAGGGTAGTTGGAGCAAGAGGGAATAATCCCACCTTTACAGCTGGGATTTCAGGTCTAAGCAAATATGAGAGTAATCGTCTTTAGCTGCGTACACATTTTAATTCACACCTTTCCACTCACTTACTGCTTCCATGCCAGATAGTTTTTAAAAAAGTGAATCAATTGCCCATAAAAGGTGTCATATTGTCAACAATTGCAATGAAATCCCATGGTTCCTGAACAAACAGGCTCAGAGCAGCACTACAAACTTCCGCTCACCACCGAGGCAATTTGCCTCTTGTGTAACCTGGAGGGTATCTCTTATTATAATTGCTACTCAGTCCTGGCTTGAATTGCTCCAAGCTCTTCTAATACAATCTGATCCCCTCAGACTCTGCTTTACTGCCCCTGTTCAAGCATGAAGAATTCAAGCTGGAACAGGTGCAGATCAGGATGATTAACAATCTGGGGAACAGGGGGTCTTTCACAAGCAGAGCTGCCAACGCTATCAATTTATGTGGTAGACAACTGCTTTGGGCAGTAACCTACTGGATTTCCAGTACATGGCAGCTTAGGTTCTTGGATGCCTGGAAATTCAGGAGAATTTCACAGAGCATACATAAACCAAGTTGAGGTGGAGTGAACAGCAAGTCTGATACATGCCTGGTCCCAGGAGGGGTACAGAGGCAATTGGTGGGTGCCACTTCTGGTCCTGCAAGGACAGAATGGTCCAAGGGGGGCTCGGTTTATGTGCCGAAATAAAGGCCGACTGATGTATGGGCTCAGATGGGGATGGGAAGGAAAAACACTGGGAAGGATGAGATGTCACTTATGCTGAAAGATAATATCAGCACATAAGAACAAACAAGTATGGACTGGCCAGGGATACAGTCATACTGTAAAGTGGAAGATCCCAGTTAATTATTAGCACAAGGATGTTGCACAACATCTAAGGGAGGCGGAGGCAACAGCCTAGCTATTACTAAAAAAGGCTTGAACTCTTATGAAAGGATTCTATTTAAAAAGTATCTGTAACATTAAGGATTAAATCTGCTAAATCCAAAGATCCTGTCCTGTTTTCAACCATGCAGTGGCCCTTACATGCCTTTCTCATAAAAAACATATGCTCCTCTCTCCTTTCTCTGGAATTTCCTCTGTGTTTTTCTCCACTGAGCAGTAGTATTATTTTGTGTTTTCCAGTGCGTTCACCTTATTCTAAGTGCCAGTTCTTGGCATTAGCCTTAATTTCTATGTATGTTTTCTGCTTATATGTCTTTATTTCACATAGGTAAAGGACTAGAAAACTAGGCATCATTAAGCTTAGATGACAACACAGTCATAAAAAGAACTGTCTTGAAATTACCTGCATCCCTCATTTTCTTCTATTGCATAATCCCATTTTTTCCTAAACTTTACACCATAATCACAATTATATCTCTCTGAAACCAGCAATGAATGAATCTCTTCTATGGCCATAGCATCATGTAGTCACTGGAAAATCTCCTGCAAATCAAGGGCTAAATTTCCACTTCAGCTGAGATCTGGTGCATTGTGAATAAAAACAACATAAACCCTATTAATTTCATGCAGTGAAAACCACAGGTAACATTCTTCCCTATTACAACCTCCCTTATAAAAAAGTCTATCTGAATCTTTAATACTAAGCCACGGAGAAAAGACAACAACATAGAACTTAAAAAATAAGGTCTTTTCAATTAAAGATTTAAAACCAGGAGAAGGCACCTTATGTACCTTTTTCTTATCTTTCAGATAAAGACCTCGTGGGTAAGCTTGGTAAATCCTTATCTGCTAGATAAAGGACCACTATGATGGGTCTTATCGCTTAATTAAATCCTAGTACTATGTACAATGAAGTCAATAATTTGTTATACAAGATAGCACTTCAAACTGTGCTGCTTTGGATAATGCATCTCTGTTGGTTCCCTGTACCTGAGCCCCCTGTTATGGGTCATATTCCATCACCTGCTCCTGGGCTGCCAGGAACTCATTACAGGAAAGGTGCCCAGCTTAACGTGGATGGGCTGTGATAAATGAATCTGTTGGATCAAGTTGATAAACTAAGGTCGCCAAATGAAACTGATTTGATATGTAAGCCCTCATTCTATCATTCTTCCTGGAGAAACTTAGCTGAATGTGAAAAATTTGTGAATTTTAGCCCAAATAAAATACTGATTCTGTCAACCACTGTAAGGGAAAAATAGTATAACCAATGTTAATGTTACAAGATGTTGCAAAAACTGTGGAACAAACATAGCTATAGAAAAACCCCACATGATAAGGTCTAAATCCTGACCATTCTTGTGTTCATTAAGGTTCACATCACTCATTGCATTTACATCCACCCCTATCAGAGGTGAAAAAAGAAACTGATCAATAACAGCTATAGCAACTATCACCACATATCATGCTGCCAAGGTCTCCCTGAATGCTAAACCCAGTTCAAATTATTCTCTTTTCCACACAAACATATTTGCATAAAGCAGCCTAATAATTGCAATGCTTCATTTCACTAACTGGCTTATTGGTAATGTGCTAGAGTGATGTGTTCCTGACTCTGTTTGGCAACAACACTTTTGTACATATGGCAAACCCATCAGATCAGGTGCATTGTATCCCTGAGTCTGTGAAGGACCCTATTATAGCCCAAAACCCATAACCCATCAGGCCCAGCAAACACAAATGGCTTTATCCTGTGATGTGCATGGAACCTCTACAAGCCAGGAGTCTCTTCCTGGTAAGTATGAAAAATTTTAGACTTGAGATCTGCTACTGGCACTAATCTTGCCCAGTAGTGTCAAAGTAGAAGCTCTTTGCCTGGGATTTATCTCCCTTCATTTTGATCAAAATGAGACTTCCAAAACTAAGAGCTGCCATTCAGCCCATCTAATGCAACTAAATGAAGGAGGTTCACACCATGGGTTTAGCTTAGACATAAGACCTTTAGACAACTAGAGGTAGAGAACATTTAACCTTCCTTTAGAAAAAATCCCCAGGGGGTGTCTGAGCATACACCTGTAGCAGTGCTACAGGGCAGATATCTGTTCATGAAGGATGGGGCATCAAAATTTTTGTGTGCTCACTAAGACAAAATGTCCAGATGAGGATGTTGTTCATATTGAAGATGTTGAGTGCTCTGGAGTGTGTTATCTTTACTTATTTATGCCAATGGTGTGCTCAGACCTACACTCTCAATATAAGCAGAGACAACTCCCAGCCACTGGGATAAACAGAGTAACCATAAACCAAATCTAGAGTATGCCAAACAAAATCATGCCTATTAGGACTATTCTGTAAATTTAGCATCTCCACACATTCACAGGGTTTACTGCTATCAAATTCATGCTTTCATAAAGCTGAAGGCATAGAAACTGCTTCCAGGAATCACTGGTATTGATGCCAGACTAAATAGGCTCTAAGTTGCTCGGGTTGTGTGCAGGAGTTCCTGGATTTCACAGCTGGGTACTTCTAGCAAATTGTACTCCTTTCTGTGCATAGTCCCAGAGGATTTCCCCATAAATGCATAGACCTAGTTCTCGCATGTCTGGCAAACTCTTCTTGTATGCTTGCCAAGTTTTAAAGGGCAAGGAATCAACAGCTGATAATTTATGCCAGGAACCTACAATGATCCAAACTCACCCCTCATGTAATTCCAGTGAAGTCAGCAGAGTTCCAGGGGAGAAGTTGTTGGCTTAGCAAAGTAAATTTTCCCTGACATTTGAGGAATACACAGTATCAATTAAAGCAGAGCTAATTATTGCTACTATTATTTGCATTGCAGTAGTTCCCAGAGGCTTTTAACAGGATTATAGCTTTCTGGCACAAGGAGTTCTTAGGAACGTAAACTCTGATCTGGAAGTTTTGTATGATAGCTCACACTTGGTACCTGTGCTTGATGGCTTTATGCTCATCAGGGCTCCACCAAGCACGGGGCTTTGCTCACAGGTATGGACCACAAGAATCTGAGCCCCAGGAGTTCTTTGTGACACTCTGAGGCTTGCCTAGAGCCATCACATGTCCTTCTGCTCTTTTACAGCTTGGCCTGTGTCCAGAGAAAGCAAGCTCTTCCCAAAGCTCAGCCTTTGGGCAAGGCCAACAATGATGTACATTGGCTCCTTGTCAGGAAATCTTGGGACACACTACTAACCTTTATTTATTCTGATATGTTTATCGTGGGATACCACTCCCTTTACCTAAGAAGGGGGGATCTTTGACATTTTCCACTATATTGAATAATTCTTGAAAGGAAGGACTGCCTTATACTTACTTGTCAGCCTCACCCCAATTCCCCCGCTGTCCCTGACACCAGATGGGCTTCCTGGTAAAACGAAGCAGCGCTGTCAGTAAGACTTCCAGCATCCAGACTGAAAAAAAAATTAGTAATAAAACACTGTAATATATTTAATGCTTCAATTCCCTTGATGTTTCTTGATTTCTTTTCTCTAGATCCCTAAAATATATTGCAAACACTGGGGTCCAGAGCAATACCCAGGCTTCTGAGTGCTCTCAGTTAAGAACCCAAAGTACAGCTTAAACCTCCCTGCAGCCAGTTGGAGCTGGTAGTAATTTTTGCATTTCACACTACAACAACATTTGTGTTCTGTTGAGATTTTGATCTTTGGTGGTTGACCAGCTTTCCAGGGACTCCACACGTGACACATTAATAACACAGTTGTCACATTTCTTGCTCAGCCCATTTCTCAGCTCACAAGCTCTCCTGTTCTCCACCCTTGCAGCTGCTCCAGGAGTGCCAGGGTCACATTGCTCTGAAGAAATTACAGTTGAAATAAGATGCATCAAGTGGACTGCAGACAACAAGGCAGATAAGATGCAACAAGGGGATAAATATGTAACAAGAATGTCAGAGGAAACAGAAAAATTGTAGTGATGTCAAAATTTGGTACATGTGAACACTGCCCACAGCTGTGAAACTACAGTTAGCCATGGGGCTGTGACACACACAGAGTATTTTCTGTCCCAAGTTTACCACAGCAGTGTTTTTCATATACTTTGTATTAACACCTATACTGTTCTCTTTTCTTATACTTTTTCTCTTTTTCTATATTTTCTGTCCCAAGTTTGCCACAGCAGTGTTTTTCATATACTTTGTATTAACACTTACACTGTTCTCTTTTCTTAAGTAAGACATTTATTAGTTTTTAAATCTTTGCCACTTCCTAATCTACCTCTGCCTTTCAAGGGAATTTGCTCAAAGAGAAAGCACCTGTGTCTTTTAAGAGGCACTGTTGCCTCCTAGGATTGCTGCCACTGACAGTGTGTCACAGATCAGGCCCAGTGACACCTTCAAGAGAGTGAATTGCTTTTGCACCCCTCTTTTGTACAGTTTAAATCCAGAATTTCCTGTCAGGTGTAACAGAACATTTGCTGCATCAGATGTTGCTGAAATAACCCAAGAGCAGTTTAGAGTCCCATTTGGAGGAGTTCACCCCGAGACAAGTTTAACTTTGAATGGAAAATGGTGCCTTGGAGTTGGGTGTCACTTTGAGAGGTTCGACACAAGGAGGTTGAGAGCCAAACCCACGACTGGATCATCCATCTTGGGCAGCCTGTCATGCTATGAAAACTCACTCTGGTTTTGTCAGACTAGAAAAAAAGCTCACAAAGAAGTAACTATGGTTAAAAAATAAGTTAGAAGCACATTTTCTCTAGGGAATTAGGAACCATTTGCTGCTGATAACACTGTTCTTAATGCCCTTGTATTAATTTTAATTTTTTAAATAATTTAAAATTGAAGGGCTGCTGTACTGGATTTCTGACTGGTGATTTGAGTGTGTGTGCAAAAATGAATAATTATTTAAATATTTTAAAAGTTAAAAAAATTATTGTGCCCGCTCCAAAGATTAGTTACTAAGTATTTTGAAAAAAAAAATGTTAACATCCAAACCCAATGTAAATAAAAACTGATAACTATTGCTGTGGAAACAGCTTAATGTACAGACAGACATTAGGACACAACAATTTCTACTGAAAGCCTTAAAAGAAGAGGTTTACTATTATTCTCCCACCTTAGAGAGGGAAATAAGAGGCAGGAGATGCAAAGTAACCTGCTCCAGTAAGGCAGCAAGTGCAGAACTAGGATTACTGGGTCTTGAGTTCTCTGTCTGTTATTCACTTAAGCCCCTTGCAAGGCAATCTGTTGCACTCCAGACTGCAAATGCATTTGCTTTGGAAGACTCATGGGCAAATATATTCTTTATGTAGAACTTTAAAAAGTATTTAATAAACTCCTGATAACTAGTTCACATAAAATAATTTTAATTCATGGATTCCAGAGGCTGCAAGTATGTTAAATTATAGAAATAGTACAAGCACACTTGCATTTTATAGCACAGTGTATTTAGCACTGAGACAAAGTTGGAGTTTTTTATACAGAATCCAGAGCAAGTATAGTTCCTGGGATTTGAAAACTCATAGAAAGTCCTGAATGAAGATGAGCAGAATCACTTACTGGTCTCTGTCATTATCATTTAGGTCCCTGTTCCACACCTGCTGAAGTTCAGACATCTGGGAATGGTCACTTTTTTTGTACCAGAGCTGTGCAAAATGGATGAAGTGCCTGTATATTAACAAAATAATAGTTCAGTATCCTGTTATTCCTCTTTAACATTGGATTGGTGTGTTAAGCAAATGGAAAGTTGATTTCTGTTTGGACTGCCCATCATGGCAATCAAATTAGATATTAAAATATAGAGCATAAAAGATATATAAAATACATTTTCCACATATTTGCATGCCACAAAAGCTGCTTGTTGTGAATACTGCTTATGTTTAACACTTAATTTAGCAGCCTCACACAGAATGGATACAGAGAATCACAAGAGAGCTGTGAATTTTAACATGCTGCAGCTGTGACTGGCTGAGTCTCACCCCACACTCTTCTCCACCCAGGCTCTAATGGGTCCAGGAAACTCCCTCCCTTGCCAGGAAACCCTTTTGTATTGCAAACCAGCTTAAAAACAGAAAGATCAATACCAAGGAGCAATAACTGAAATCCTGGCCCCACTGAAATCACCGTGGGTTTTTCCCATTGACAGTTGTAGTATTCACTTACAGCTCCTGTGTCAGGCAGTCAGAGCTGGACTGAGGGACTACACACTAAAACTATCAGCAGGCACTGCCTATCGATGGTTTACTTCCTAAATTAAAGACAGAATTTTGCTGTGAGTTCATAGAACACATATAGAATAAACCTCTGGCTGTACAATTCTGAAGAAAACCTGAAAAATGAGATCAAACACAATGTAGAGACAAGTCTGCAGGGAGAGTAGAACAAAGTGACATGAGAACTTCCCTATTCTCATAGCGAGGGTTTAATCAGATAACGCCGATAATTTAAATACTAACATTGTTAATTATTTCCATGAGGACTTGTCCACCTGGGAAAGTTCTGCCGTTTACTTGAACTAGTCTTGTTACAGTAGGCTCCATTAAACTGTTTTAGGGCAGCTCTGGTTTCTTCACAAGTAGTGGCATAATTTTACATTGCATCTAACCTGGTCTGTGCAGAACGCCACAAGTCCTGATTTCCCCTTTTAAAACTAGGAGAAGGTAGGAAGGAAACTCAAAAAGAAAACTTTTTGTAACTGCTTTTCTGTGGGATCAGTGATACAAACTGATATACTTGGCAGGCACAGGATCGCTGGGTCCTTTGGAAAGGAGAAGGGAGCAGGTAGCCAAGCAGCCAGGAAGGAACTGCTGGGAGCGACAGCAGGAAAGGACTCACAGCATGCAGTGAACCAGACTGAGCGTATTGTAACACTGAACCTGTGAAGGGTGTACTCGGGTGACGTTTCAGTGGTGAAGCAAGAACCACACGGTCTGAACTGGTTTAGTTCAGTTTATACACGTGTTAACTCCCCTACACACTCAAGCTTTAAAAGATGGGGACAGATCTGTGTAGCACTCCCCAAACCATCCATCTCGTGGTGTATTTTAACCCCATTAACTCATGGAGTTTTTCTTGCCCAACAGGCAGCTGAGCTCAGGGGTTTAAGCTGGACCTACAATCTAATGAAGCCTCAATGCAGCCCAACACGGCCAGTTCTGGGGTCCTCAGTTCAGGAGGGACATTGAGGTGCTGCAGCATGTCCAGAGAAGGGCAAGAGAGCTGGTGAAGGGTCTGGAGCGCAGGTTCTGTGAGAAGCAGCTGAGGGTGTTCAGGCTGCAGAAAAGGAGGCTCGGGAGTGACATTCTCGCTCTCCACAACTCCCTGACAGGAGGGCGCAGCCGGGTGGGATCGGGCTCTTCTCCCAGACAACCAGCGATAGAACGAGAGGACAGGCTCAAGCTGTGCTGAGGAAGTTTTAGTCGGAAATCTAGGGAATTTCTTCCCGGAAAGGGTGATTAGACATCAGAGTGGGCTGCCCAGGGAGGTGGTGGAGTCGCCATCCTGGAGGTGTTTAAGGAAAGCCTGGACCTGGCGCTCAATGCCGTGGTCTAGTTGACACTGTGGTGTTGAGTCAGAGGCTGAACTGGATGATCTCAGAGGTGTTTTCCAACCTAATTGTCTCCGTGACGGTGATTCTAAGCGAGCCGGGCATTCCAGCGGCGGTGCGAGCGGCCACCCACGCTGGCGAGAGACACCTACAGACCCTCGTCAGGGAGGTGTGGGAACCTCTTTCTCGCATTCCTACTGCTTGTCCCGGGCAGGTAAAAGCCCTGCTTACCCCGCTCCCTCCCTCCATCCCTTCGCCGCCGCCCGCGCCGCCACTTCCGCCC
>JAOXXN010000395.1:7139261-7149819 GCA_026770055.1 Myrmophylax atrothorax
ACCCGCCGGGCCGGCGGGTGGAGCCGGGGCGCTGCTGCGACCCGACGCCGCTTGGGCCGGGCGCAGAGCCATGGCTGCCGCGCTGGGAGGAGGCGCAGGTGGGTGCGCGGGGGCCTCGGCCCGGGGAGCGGGGTCGGAGCGGGGCACGGGGAGCCGCGGGGTCCTGCGGGACCGCCGGGGATGGGCGCGGAGCGAGGGCGGCGAGTCCCGCGTGGCCACGGCCGGTGGGGCGGGGCGGGAGCTGCTCCGGCGCCGGGAGGCCCCGCGGCCGCCCCTCCTGCCTCTGCGAGCCCGTGTGTGGGAGCTGGTGTGGGCCCTCGGCCGGGCAGGGGCGGGAGCTGCCCCCGCTCCGGGGGGGGCCCGCGGCCGCCCCTCCCTCCTGCTCGCCCATGTGTCCGGGAGCTGGTGTGGGCCCTCGGCCGGGCAGGGGCGGGAGGGAGAGCGGCCTCGCCACTCGCGGGGCCTCCGGGGGGTGGATGTGCTTTATTTAATGGCGTTCACGGAATCAACGAGACTGGAAAAGAGCTCTGAGATCAGCGAGTCCAACCCATGACCCAGCACCACTCAGTGCCACGTCCAGGCTTTCCTTAAAATACCTCCGGGGTCAGTGGGTTTTCGTTCCCAAAGTTTTTACAGGTGCAGTGCATTGTTTGTTTGAGTAACATATCTCTAATCCAAGGTGTGGTTATAATTCATTTTACAGACTGTCCAGAAGTAGAAGGACTCACTTGAAAAGTGTAAAATTAAGTCAGTGCTTGACCCCAGGATTCTCAGGTGTTTCACTGTCCTTGTGCTTGATTAAAGCCACCTGTACACGTAGCATTTTAAATGGCAGCTTAAAGCCCTCTGTGGTTCTAATTGGTATATTAAGCAAACTTTAAAATGAAAATATTTGGTCGTGTGATTAAAGAAATGTTTGCCGTGGTCACACTGGGGTGTGCTAGAGAGGTACAGTTAAGAGAACATGTCTGTTCCTGCTGCCGTGGGCCTTGCTTTCCCTAGGAATAGCAGTTTGGAAAAAGACTGGTCAGAGTTGTCGTTTGACCCACTTGTCCTTGTCTTTACAAAAGTTTGTGGTGATTTAGTCCCTGTAAATTGTCAGTGAGAAGAGTCGTGGGTCACCCCCTGCTTTCTCACCTGTGTGTTCAACTGTGTTCCACTGTTACTGTGAAGGATAACAGATAATTACAGTTACAATTCCTATGGTAAATGTTACCATACTTAAATGTTACAAAGAAATTCCCAAATGTGGGAGTGTGGCTTTGGAAGAAGACGAGGAAGGACAGCACTGGTTGGTAAAGCAGCAGGTATTTGAGTATCTTGGGCATTGTTTTAATGGTATTAAATATACTGCAATATAGAAGTTATTTTACAAAAGTATTTGTGCTGATTTTTGTGGTTCAGGTCAGTTATATGTGATGGGAAAGCGAAATTTGAGTTCCATATTTGGAAGCTTTTGCGGCATTGCAAGGACAGAGTAGTTTAAAGAGTCACTTTTGAAGCATTTTGGTTCCTGTGTTTAAAACTGCTGCAAGTTCCATGAGCCTGGTTGCACGGGCAGAGGTGCAGGCAGCACCAGACAACCTTCAAAAAAGTGGTGAAGCTGCAGTTTCAAGATGGATTTGTCGTTGTTCTTGTGTAGAGCTCCGTTTGTGTCTGTTCTTGAGTCTGGTCCCCTTGTGCTGAGTGGGCACCAGCAGTTGTTTGTTCAGCGTTAACGCTGCACTCATCAGTAAATGGTGGCCAATTAAACACGATCCTTGCCCCATATAAACAGTTTGTCCAGCCTTGGTGAGCTCTGTGCTGCACTTGCTGAGTGAGGAAACTCAGGTGTCCCACACCTGTGTTGATGTGACTAGTTAGGGAAAATTCCTGCTTGAAGCTGTTAAATACATTTTTAAAACTCGGTAAAAAAAGTCTAGAACCTACAGAAATGGAATGTGGAGCTTTCTGGAAAGGGACTGCTATCTAAAGGCAATAGTGGTAGCATGGGAAAGAAGCTCAGAACTAAGTGGTTGTTTGGTTTAGATAATTTCAGTCATTTAAAGTTTTAAGTGTAGAAAATAATGTTTGGGATTTAGTTTTTGAATTTTTCATGGCAGGGTATCTCTTTAAAATATGAAGATAACAGCACCCTAGTGTTTTCTTAAAAAAAAAAAAAGGCAAATTAGTACAGAATAGGTTTTGGAAAAAAAATTTGTGTTGTGAAGTTGAAGACATTGCAAGGTAACAGTTGACAGAATGAGATAGTTTTGACTTTTAAGGATGCAGATCAAAATCATCTGTAAGGATATTTTGCAGGGCTGAAAAATGTGAAATGTCTGACAGTTGAACATTTAAATATATTTGTTGGAAGGAAAGTGATTTGTCTGTTGGACATCATGTGTGGTCGTTTATAATCTTTTAGGCTCTTGGGAAATACTGGGTTGATTCATAAGAATAAGATATTCATCTGTACTTTTGTGACCCGATGTGTTCATGCAGCAAAGCTTTCTAAGGATGAAGGTGAGGGCTCTTTTGGTGATTATGTTTCACAAACAAACTAGGAAGTTTACAAGCGATCTGAGGTCCCTGGGAGTAATTCAGTTTCATCTGATGTCACAAGTTCTCTTGTTAAGCAGCCTGATTCAGCCTGCCTTAATTCCAGAATATCTGTATGTTGAACCATAGAAATTGGAGGTGGGTGTGTCAGTGATGAAGCACCTTGAGGGCTCAGAGTTGCTCATTAGTTTACTGATAAGGAAGAGACAGTGGTTCCCAAACTTTGATTCACACTTTCATATAAAAACAGAACCAGAGCAAACATGTGGAATCTTACAAAGAAAACAGAGGCTTTCTTCTCACAGGGAGTCATACGGAGAAGACAAAGGGCAATGGCTACAAATTGTACCAGGAGAGGCTTCATTTGATATAAAAAAGACTTTTTTTTCAGTGAGAACAGTCAATTACTTGGAAAATTTCTTTGGGGACATGATGGAGTCTCCATTACTGGAGGTTTTCAAGATATGATTGGACAGGGTGCTGGATAATTTATCTCATCTAGACTCCTTTTCTTATGGGAGACCAGATGGTCTTTGAAGGGCCCTTCCAACCTGGACTATTCTGTGATTTAATGATCATTTGTTTATAGTGTAACATAAAAACTGTGCTGTATAGATGCTGAAATTTTTGTTGGTATTTACTGCAGTCAATTTGCAGCTGGAGTTTGATCTCATGCAGGGTGGAATGGTTACAGGGTAAGTGACAAACCACCACCAGAACAAAGCAAGGAGCTCCTCTTCATTGGCTGCCATACTGAGCTAAGGGAAAACTATTGCAAATTTTCTTACTTTCAGATTAGTTCCCTTCTGATGAACTTCAGTGGCCTAAAAGACTTTTGAGTGTAGATGTCCTTGGGGTGTGAATCATGACACAGGCTGGGGTGGAGGAGGAGCTGAATGGGGCTCCATCAACACTCCCTGCTGGGAGTTCTGTCCCAGGAGAATGGGTGTCTCCACTCCCGAGCCTGTTATGTTTACTCCTCCAGCTTGAACTAAAGGTGTCACCAGTTTGATTTCATGTGAGCATACATGATGGTTGCTGATGCACTCTTAGCAATGCAGGGACTTTAAAACCCCCTTGTGAAGCAGTTGATAAAAACGGGAGAGCAGCTTTGCTGGCTCAGCAGGCACCTTTCTCAGTGCTGTGGGCCACTGTCGAATTCAAAATCTCCAGGGTGACAAATTCAGTGGAACTTGTTGTGCTTCGGGCTATTCAGCAGCGTGTACAGGGACTGGAAATAGATTCTGTGTTTGTGCCTGGATGGAAGTGGGTGGAGTGCTGGCTGTATTTTTGTCTCTGTGTGAGTGGCATCTTACTTTATTAGATGGACTGGTGCAGCTGTTCACAATATTTTAGAGTTATATTGGAATATGCACACACTAAAACTCCTCTAAGTGCTGAGGGCCTTTATATGGAGTTTGCAGTTCATGAAATACTAAGGTGTCCTCATGGGCTGCACCAAGAACTAGTGCCAGTGTATTGCACTTAATATTGTAGTAAGAACCCTTGCCAAGAAAGTTACCACCTCAGTGAGCTTGTGACAGGGAGATTTCCTTTAAACACAACATTTTTAAATCTCTTTATACTTTTCTGACAAGCTTTCACTGAAAGTCAAGTTCTTCTGAATGTTCTCTCTTTTCAGGTCATCTGAATTAAACATAACCTTATTATCAATTGTTTTGCACAACCCAAACCAGGCTTTATTGCATCAAATATTAAGCCTCAGATTTTAGGTCACATAGAATTTGTTGTTCTGAATGAAGAGAAAACATGAAATACACTGATAGAGGAACATGTTAGGCAATTGTTAGGTTGTTACAAATAGTCACCAAATACTTAAGTCTTCTATGAGTAATTGTTTTCCAGTGTGAAGGCTCATGAAGTCTGTTCCTGAACAGATAAACTGGACTGTTCGTGTTTGCCTGTGGTGTGTTTGTGCATAACATGGGAGTAGGATTGAATGTGATTTTGTGGTGGTGTAGAGAGCTTGGTTTTCCATGGTGAGTGGGACTGTGCATGGTGGGCTTCGTACCCTGTGAGGTTTCCTGAGGAGCATCTGTGTCTGTAACACAGGTTGGCAACGTAACTCCACCTCCAACAGCAGCTGAATGAAAACTCTGGTAACAAATTGTGGCAGCATCTCACAGGAAAAAACCACAGGTCAGCAGGACCTCCTGGCCCTGAATCCATGATGTTCTTCTTCTGCATCACACAGCAAACAGTACCAAAATGTAGTTTGCTGTAGGGCTGTTTTTACAGAGTGTACTCAAGTGCTGAAAATAGAAAGTTTTTGCAATAATTAGAAGTTGCATTACCTTTTACAATAAACTACAAAGAAAAAATATTTTGTAGAAATAAAGTATTACATAAAGATAATCTGGTGAGCTGTTTATAATCTGGAGACTTGTGCTTGAAATGCTGTCAAGCTGACACCTTTAGTGTTTTGAGTGGGATAGATCAAGATGGACATGTTCCAATCAGCATTATTTGGATGAGAAAGAAGTGGTGTTTTTTCCTTTGGTAAATTACTTTCCCCCTCTAGTTTTCTGTTCTTTGTAAAAATTTTTACTAACTCTCTTACCTATCATAGAATCATATTACAGGGTTTGGTTTTATTTTGCCCAAATGCAGCGAGGCTTCATTACCTCAATAAAAGACCTGTTGGGTAAAGAGTGAGTAATACTTTTTTATCCTTGGAGCTGTAGGATCATTGTGACATCATTGTAATCTTTTGGATGAGAAGAAATCTTCAATGCTTTTTAATGCCTAAAACTAGTATCTTGATAGTGTAATATTGAAATAAACCAAAATGCGAAATTTTGGACTGTTAAGTTTGAGGCAGCATGTGGGGAAGCTTCAGGGAAGCTTTCAGGTGTATTTCTGGGAAGACTGACAATGCAGCCATCAAATGTTTTCCTTAGTCCAGAAGTCTTGGCCATCTCATTGCAGTAAAATGCTCCATCTTGGCAACAGTTGCTATGTGGGACTACATTTTTAGGCTATATTAGTAACATTTTAAGATGTTAAAAGCTCTGCAGTCTTTCTGCTGATTCATCTTCTACGCCTGTGAGACTGTGTAGCTGAAGACTTCTATTTTACATAGAAAAATGAGCGAAGGTTTTATGGAAAGGGTGTCCATAGAGTTGGAAGCTGCCATCAGCATAGCCAAGAGGAAATGAGGCTTGTATTTTGTGGATTTCTGGAGGGGATGATCTGTTCTTATTGAACAGGAAAAAATATTCAAGTTCTGAGAACATATCATGAAACCAGAACATAAGCTGTGTAGAACAACTTGCTGCACTCCTTTATGCTACACCAGGGTACGTATAAAGAAAATAGGAACCTTCTAGTGTGGGGCCCAAGTGTGTTTGTCTGTGTGTTTATTCTGGTTCACACCTGGCCAGAGCCTTGTGAGGCAGGCTGGCCTAACAAAACAGGCAGCATTACTCTGTCCCTGCAGCATCCTGAATCTTCTCTGCTGCTTTGATCATGATGGTTTTCCTAGAGCTGCAGTAGGAAGAGTCAAGTGGTGGATTGTTTGGTTTTGTTTTTTTTCTCTGTAACTGGCCTGTTGTGCTTGGTTATTCAGGTAATGCTTTTGTGATAGTTGATAGGTCTTGTTCAAATGTTTTTTGTTTTGGGTTTTTTTGCTTGTGTGGTGTTTTGTTGTTGTTGTTTGTTTTTGTTTTGTGGGTTTTTTTTGTGTTTTGTTTTGTTTTTTCCCAACTTTCTAGTGCTGCCTGGAAACTGGAAAGGGGCTTGGTGTGTTTGGTGATCACCTCTGTGTCTCCAGTTGGTACCCAGCTGATGCAAACACATCACCTTGGTGAGCTTTGCCAGGAGAGCCAGAGCTGCAGGAGGAGCTGTAGCCAGTGCATTGTGTGTCTTACCAACAATTGCTGAGTGTGGCTGCACTGAGACCACTGGAAGAACTACAGAACCTCTTCCAACTTCTGCAATAGACATTTTCATGCTTTAAAAGCTTCTGTTCATGGATTCCCACTCTTCCTTTTTTTTTCTTCTTGTCTCCTACACAGTAGTACTGAGAATTTTAATAAAAAAATTAATGTTTGGCTGTTGCTCTCAGTGGTTTTGTGCTCTGCTGATGCTGAGTTTCCTTATTTCGGTACAAGCTGATGCTTTACAGGCATTTAACCACCCTTTGCACAAATATTGACTTACAAGTTTCTCAAGGAGAAACATTTATAAATTTTATGCTGACTGTTGTTTGCTGGTGTGCTCCAATGTTATTGCCTAGACAGGTAGAAGAAAAATGAAAGTCTGTGTGGTTTCACAAATGGAGAAGAAAAGAGATGCCTCTGGAAGTCTGTTGGGCATTGCACTGCAGGTGCCAGGCCTGTGTCCATGGCAGTGCTTGCTGGTTGACAAGTGAGGAAGCTGGCAAGGAATGCTGTTGGTAGATGTGTGACTGTTGTGACCCCCTTTTCTAAAGGAAGGCTACAACCTGCTTTGGGCTCTGGCAGTTCTTAATGTCAAAATGGCATAATTTGTAATGTTCATCATGTCAGTTGTCACAGAACAAATAAGCATAAAAAATAAAAGCTGTCTCCTTGTGTCCCAAAGATCTTTGTATCGCATGTGCTGAGATGGAGAGAGAGGAGATGAGAAGAGGGAGGCAGTGGGGGCACATGTGGAGCAGTTCTTGCAAGCTGCAGTCACCTGCATCCTGCTAGAGGGAACTTGTGAAAAGGGCTTTGTTGGATGTAATTCAGCTTTGAATTTTGGTAGAAGTGGCTCATAAGTAAGGAATAGGGTGCAAGAAATTTGGAGTGGTTGGATGAGCTGGAGGTTCATGGTGTTGCTGGAGTGGCAGGGGTTCAGGTCCACAGGAGGAATTTTCCAGGAATTTGGACCCTCTTTTGGTATTTTTTCTTCACTAGCAGTAATAACAGGTTGAAGCACTTCTATGGCTGTGAAACCTACATATCTGGCCTGCAAAAATGCTATGAAGTGTACTGAAAAATATATCTTTTTGCTATAGAGAGATTTGCAGAGAAGAGTTTGGTCTGTGATTTCATGTTCTCTAGATTTAAATCTGGCTCATGTGAAGGTCTCACTGAGAGAATTGTGTACCAGGAGCTGAGATCTTCAGGTGCTGTTGGTTTGTGGTGCAGCTCTTTAGTTCTAATGTGGTGCCTGACATGAAAAAATGTATTTTGCAAGTAAGCAGGCATAGCTTGGAAAGAAGTTGGTCTTCCTGGTAGTGGTCGTTGTCTTGAGCTGTGTGAGTCACTATGTGGACACTTGTAATTTGGGTTCATGCCAAAATCTGTAGCTTTACTTTAAAAAATAATCATTGGCAGTGATGGCATGAAGTCAGTGGATTACAGGGGTGCAGCTGTAAGAACAGGGGCAGGGCAGGATAGCTGTGCCCTTCAAATGTCCGTGCACTAGGA
Source organism: Myrmophylax atrothorax (assembly GCA_026770055.1). Classification (NCBI taxonomy): domain Eukaryota; kingdom Metazoa; phylum Chordata; class Aves; order Passeriformes; family Thamnophilidae; genus Myrmophylax; species Myrmophylax atrothorax. The sequence continues at coordinate 7,147,220 of JAOXXN010000395.1, forward strand.
CAGGCACTGCATTCCATGGTTTGGAGTGACCATAAGGAGAGCAAGGTGGCCTTTTTTTTTTCAGAGGCCATAAAATTGGATAATTTGGCATTCAGGAGGAAGATGGGAAATGCTTGTGTGTATGGCTTGTCCCTGTGGGTGAAATAGGAATTGGAATAGAAGTACATTGCAATATGTAGGTGTTTGAGTAGAAAAAGGTTAGACAGCTGTTTCAATGGTGTTGGCCAATGCAAGTCAGTTTAAATATGAAAGAGGAGTTAAAACATGAACTTACCTGTAGATAGTAAAGGAAAGAACCTGATCAAGAGGAATTATTTCTTACCTAGTGTTTCAGAACAGAAGAGTTGCCACACTTGACTCATGTTGCATCATAATTGATACTGAACAGTCTTTCATAGCTGTTTTTGATGGAAAGTGCTTCAAGATCTGAATTTTCACTTTTTAATGTTTTTACCTCTTTTTAAACTTCTGTCAGTCACTAACACCAGTATTTTGATAACCTGAAGTGAAAAGTGAATAGGTTTGTCATGGCATGTGGGGAATATTCACTGAAGGATACTGGGCTGAGTTTAAAGTGCTGAAGATGGATTGGGTTTTGAAGGTTCATTAAAGAAATCAAACAAACACAAACCCCCCAGCTGATAAAACAGTTGTGTGGGATTGTACTTGGTCAGAGCTGAATGCAAATAGAGTCAGGAGGATGAGTGGCTACAGCATCTTGGTGATCACCAGTTCAGACTGTAGGACTGCAGGGCCTGGATTGCTGAACCTCCTGTATTTTGCAGACCATTAAACTGCAGCAGTTTTCCCCCTGTGTTGAGTAACTTCTGTTTGCTCATTTGTTTGATTCTTGGCAAAGTCATTACAATGTGTGGAAAGAGAGTGAATCCAGATGAGCATTCCTTGTTGGGCTGTAGCCAGAGGATGGGGGAGTGAGGGTTCAGTGTTTGGAGAGTATCTGCTTCCAGTTTATAGAGCACAAGATATGATGCCTGCAGAGCAGGTGACCTTTGCGTTTTTGTGCAGATAAATGGAAGATTTAATATTTTTAAATAACAAAATTGTCATTTGCAAACTAAGCTATGCAAGATGATTTAGTAGGCTAAACTAAGGGTACTTCTTGAGAGAAATATATGGAGCACCAGCTGTGTCTTGGAAGGCGTGTGCCTGTTTAGGCACTCGGTGTAACCTGCCTCAGGGGCTGCTCGCGGTTTCACTGCCCCCGGTGAGACAATTCACGGTGTGTTACACCTGACTGCCCTCCTCTGTTTGGAGTTGCTGGTACTGACCTGCCTGAGGTTTCCTCCTATTTTCAAAGTGCCTTTGCAGGCTTGATAGTCATGAGCTTGTGGCCCAAAGGGCAGGTGGAGATTTCGCATATACTGTTCCCTTCACCTCCATTACATCTCATTTTGTGCATTCTGGGAAGCTCCTGTCTCTGGAATGACCTTCATTGGCAAAATTTTCCAGTGGTCTGTCTCATACTCTATTTTTTCCTTGAGTAATCCTCACCTCAGCAGTGAGAAAAGGGAAAGCTGTGTAGTACCTTGTGGATTTTTTTAATTATTGAAACATGGGGTTGTTGGTTGACAGTGGCTGAACATGACCCAGCAGTGCCCCAGGTGGCCAGGAAGGCCAGTGGCATTCTGGCTTGTGTGTGTGGCCAGCAGGACAAGGGCCATCATCATCCCCCTGTACTCTGCTCTGGTGAGGCCACACCTCAAGTCCTGTGTTCAGTTTTGGGCCCCTCACTTTAGGAAAGACATTTAATCACAGAATCCCAGACTATTCTGAGTTGGAAGGGACCCACAAGGATCATCAAATCCAACTCTTGAGTCAGTGGCCCACACAGGGGATTGAACCCATGACCGTGGCATTATTATAACCGAGTTTTAACCAACTCAGCTAATCTCACATTGAGGTGCTGCAGTGTGTCCAGAGAAGGGCAGTGGAGCTGGGGAATAGTCTGGAGCACAAGTCCTGTGAACGGGGGGGGCTGGTCTGGAGAAAAGGAGGCTCAGGGGAGTCCTTGTTCTCTGCAGCTTCCTGGAAGGAGGGTGTGGACAGGTGAGGGGCAGGCCCTTCTCCCAGGTGACATGGGACAGGACAAGGAAATGGCCTCCTCAGGTTGTGCCAGGGTATGTTTAGATTAGATACTGGGAAAAAGAAATCATGGAAAGGTGTCACATGAAAAGGAGGGGCAGAAATGCAAAGATTTCATGTCTCACCTGTATTAATACAAAGTTATTAGCTATAAACATCCTTGGAACAATCCAAGCTTTATGAACCCAGCACTGCCTGTCTAACAATGGACAGAGCACAGGCTGGAAAGGTTTTCAACCTTCCTGTGAGGACCACACTTTAGCCAGGGAGAACTTACTAGCTATAAGCATCTCCAGAATATCGAAGTCTTATGAATCCAACACTGCCTGCCCAACACTGGGCAGCTCACAGGTTGGAAGAGTCTTCAACACTGCGGTGAGAACCACACTTAACAGCAAGAAAAGACCTTTCTCCACAGCAGGTCCTGAAATAACTTTTATTAATACAAGTATGTGACAGTTATTGTGGGTTTTGCATTGCAGGTGATAACATTTAGC
>JAOXXN010000395.1:7156044-7166478 GCA_026770055.1 Myrmophylax atrothorax
AAACGGTGGGGCCAGTTCTGCGCACGCTGAGCCTCACCTAAAAAAATCCACTGCGCAGGCTGGAAGGGCACACCCACCTGGGGGAGAGTCCTTCCCAAATCTTCGTTAGCGAAGTTTGGCCATACATACATATACATACATACACTGACCTTTAAGTATTGAAGTGCATGTTCTAATACATACAATTGTCAATAACAAGTGTTTATTACAGAAGGGGGAATCTCCTTATTCCTGTCACTAGGTATTTCTTTCACTGAAGGGAGAATGAGTTTAACAGTTGTTCTAAAGTTGAGCTAACCTGGACTGTAGTTATTTGTGTTGAATTTCGTTTATGGAGCAGTTGCTGTGTGGTGGCAGAGGTTTGTCAGCCAGATATTTCTGTGCTTCCTGAATTCTTGGGCACAATTATGAAAGTGGTGAAACATGCATTTGATTTTGTCGCCTTACAAATGACTGTTTGACCTTACCCTCAACTTGAGGAAGAGAAAGGAGGAAGTGTTTAGGGAAAATCTGGTCCTAAACCTGGCCTTTGGGGCTCTGAAGCCAGCTGGCCTCCCACCCACCTTGCTGAGGTGCATCTCGGGCCACGTGGTGACCTGTAGGCTGGGTCTTGCCAACAAGACATTCCCATCTCACTTGCTTCCTCCCTGGGGAGCTGGAAATCAGCAGTTTGGACAGAGTAGCCTTGAAGTGGAGGATCTGGAATGGGGACCTCTCTGTGTTTTGCCTGGCTGTGCCTGCATTTTGGCTGTGTTACTGTGTTCTTCTTAATTCTAGAGATATAGGAAGGAGAGCATATGGAAATGAAACCACAGCAGACATTTGATACATATGGTCTGTTGTTTAACTGAAAATATATATCTCTTCTTCCTAAAAGGAGGGGCTTGTGCAGGCTTTGTGGCAATTCTCCTCATGGACCCTATAAGGTGTTTGGTTCTGTTTTCTAAGGTTCAGCTTGTTACATTTTTTACTCTTTTCCAGTGAACTTGATGATGACTTGCTTGGAGAGGACTTGCTAACGGGAAAAAAGGTAAGAGATGTGCATAAAAGTGAATTGCTGCAGGTATTAAAATGGAAATGTTGTTCAACTTGGCCACTTCGGGTATTTGGTTTGGCCTCATGTATTTTAGAGTCGCCTCCCCAAAGCCCGACAGCCGCAGGTACCTGAGATCTGCCCTAGTGCCAGAGCTCTGCACCCAGGGCTGTTTCCTTTTGTGAAACACCTCCAGCTGTGGCTTTTCAAAATACACCTTTTAGAAAAACTGGTTTTTTTTCCTGAGATAGTATTTCATAACACATGGTTCAAAAAGGAGATGGTTCTCAAAATTAATTTATCTGTAGCTCATATTGACTTAACAATTGGGGGGAAAAAAAAGGCAAAACAAGAAAACCCAATTAGGCCTTCTGAGTGCCGATTAGCATGCTGGAGAATTTAACTCATGTGCCAGTTCCCTGGCTATTAAAAATCACTTGTCAGAATCGCAGCAGTATTTACCAGAGAGTAAACAAAAAGGCAGTCAGTGGTGTCTGCTAAAGATCACAGCGTGCACAACCTGCTTTGCTTTGTCTGACGAGTAGGAGGAGGGTTTCCCCTTTTACAGTGAGAGGAAAAACATGGGAGCTGCTGGAACTGGAGAACGGAAACAAGTTCTCAGTGTGTCTGCTGTGGACTCCTCATGCTGATACCCATTTCCAAAATTGAGCTCTGTGAAAAGAACTAAGTGTGTGTTTGGATTGTCAGATATCTGCAGGAGGAGACAGGATTCCTGTTTGAGAAATCAAACTGACTAGTCACCTCTTTCTGTATTTTATCTGCTACATGAACTCATTTAGAAAGTAGTTTTTAAAGTTTTAGTTGGAGATGAAAAGGTTTGCTAAGAAACCCAGATCTCTTAAGGATTGAGTTTTATTTGATGTGGTTTTTTTATAACCACACTCTGTATGTTGCAAATAAGCTGCTAGAAATTATTCTGTAAGTATTCCCTGTTGAAGATACGCAGTTCCTTAGTCTCATGTAGTGGTTTGAAAATGCAAATAAAATTGCAGGAGTGTAGGAATTGCAGACACGTGTTATGCAGTTATCAAAAACATAAGCAATTAACTTTGTTTATGTCTTTGTTGTTGAAATGCGAGTTGATAAAACCACTTGCTTACCTTAAAAATATAAAATTGCCTGTGTGAATACTAAGCAATATTAGATTCTCCAAAATATTATTTTTCTTGTGCTTTTTCTATTCTTTTTTTTCAGTTTGCCATGTTATAGGGCAGTATCTGTGGGTATGGACTTATATGGTGGGGTAATAATAGATTTCTCAGAAAGTTTTTCCTGAGCTATTTAGGGTAAACTACCTTCTACTTAATCTCTAGATAAATCTACCTTTGTATAACCTTCCTACCTCTTACTTAAGGGGTTGGAAATGTTGCTTAGCAAATCTGCAGTTATCTTTTCCTAGTGGGTAATTATTAAAAAACCCCAAAATAAATGAAACAACTGAAAGTTGTTTCATTTGACAGATAAATTAGGAGGGGTTCAGGAAAGACACAGTATTTACTTCTATTTTTTTCTTCCCTTACAAAGTAGTCATGATTTTTCAATTTTCTCCAGTCTGTATCTCTGGTCTCTAGAAATTGCAGTAACTTCATGCATTTTCATGACTTGCCTAATGCATCAAGGTCACAAGGCCATGAACTGGAGCTAACCTTTCTTCCTGCCTGGTCTTTAAGTGAGTTGTCATCTTTGACTGTATTTGAGAATGGATCAGGGAAAAATGTTGATAGATAAGGAAATCTCCAAACTCAAATTTGCATAAGATTGTCAGAGATGTATTTTAAGGTTTGTTGTCTTGTGTATTTTTGTCATCAAATTAGGTAATTTCATTGAAGGTGTTGCCTTAGTCTGGGTTGTGTTCTTAACACTTAGTGTTCAGAAGTTTCAGTAGTTTGAGTACCTGGCGAGTTAAAATTTCTATCTTTTGTGTTCATTATTGACTTTTTCTGAAACCTAGAATCAATCAGACTTGTCAGATGAGGAGCTGAATGACGATCTTCTGCAAAGTGACAATGAAGAGGAACAAGAATTTCGGTATTTCTTTCCTAAATCTTGTTTTGGATAATTCAGAGCTATTAATGACTACTGCAACTTGTAACAGATAACTACTAAATGAAAGTTACTGCTATATACTTAAAATGGTTCTGGTTTCCACTTAGCCAGTTACAGAAATTTACAGAACGTTGTTCTGTGCAGCCTCAATATTGTTGTAAGCTTCCTTCTCCTGTAAAGTCCCTTTCTGCCATCTTTCCTTGAAAAATACCTTACCTCCTAAATCCCTGAGGAGGGGAATTGCACACTTTGCAAGGCTTTACCTGTGGCTTAACTATTTGTGTCCAATTACATGGCAGAAAATTTTGAGCAGAGTTTATAGGCTGGAGCAGGCACTTTGTGGGAGTTCACTGAGGATCCTGCTCTGGGAATACTCTGTGGTGCTGCAGCTCCATGGCTGAGCTATGGGCATGACAACTCAAAATGAGTGCCTTGTTGTTTTTATTTTTCAAGCTGGATTGAAGCAGGAGGGAAGATGCTTATGATGCCAGAGTGATGCAGTACCACTGCTGCTTTTAATGGCCTGTGTGTTTTTCCAGCTTTTCCTTTATTTATTGCATGTCATATGGAGGGGTATGAATGTATATATAACATATGTAGATACCTGTGTATCTCTGACGTCTTCTGCCATAATTAGGATAAGGAGTCCTGTCCCTGTGTTGGACTGATGGTGGTGTGATAAAATGCTCCAGCCATCAATCTCTCCATTGGCTGCTGTTTTATTACCTGCAGGAGTGAGGGTTGGACTATTCCCTTCAAACTGGGGAATCCCAGTTGGTCCTTGCTGTTTCTGCACTCTGTATCCTCCTTGAGACCTCTGGACAGCAGGGATGGCTGAGTGATAATATTGCTCAGTGGAAGGAGGCTTCTGTAGACAAGTTTTGCATTTTTAGCAGTTTTATTGCCAGAGAGTGAGACCCTTTCCCTTCTCCTGCTATTTTCATTCAACCTCAATCTTCTGTAGTTGGGAGGATAATGATAATCCTGCATAATGTCTTCATTTTTGTGTTAAATCTTCTCCGTCTTAGAGATGCAAATAGCTCAGAGCTGCCTCAATCTTGTTCCCCCAAATGTAGGAAAATGGTGAATAATAGGAATGGAACTTAAAAAAAAAATCTAAAAATATCTTTGTTTTCCTTATACCCAGAGCCCTCAAATAAAGAAGAGTTCCCCCTTTCCACTTTCCTAACTAGTCTGCAGTTGGTTAGTTGCTCTTCTGTGTGTTGATGGCACTAGCTGTTGTAAACAGTAAATTCTGAGCTTTGCTTTGCCTGCAAATTATAAATTTGTCAGTTTTTGTATTGATTGTTTTTTTCAGTGTCTGTACCAGTGCTGATACTAAGTTAAGAAAGTCTTAGGCATTTAAAATACTGTTATTGACTATATATTTTATACTCTTTTAAGTAGAACATTAGATATATCATAAAAATGTAAATGTGAATTCAAGATAATCAAGAATGAACTATATTAATACATTTAGTAAAAAATATTTTACTAGAGTGTTCTGAAAGATTGGGAAAACAGATGTGTTTTTTGTTAGTCTTGGAATTAAAATTGAATATGGTCTGCTTTGGTTACCAAGCAGGACTTTTGCCAGTTTGACCTGCTAAACCGTCTGGCTGGTTTGATTCCCCTGGTCAAACAGCCTGCAGCCGGTGATAAGCTGCGGTACAGGATGCATTAGGAGAACATGGCATGGAGTCAAATAGTGTATGGCGTGTAATTCTGTCCACCAACGTAGAGAATTTACGTTTTTGGCTTTGTTTGGCTAAGTCTTTGTGAGCAGTTGACTGTTACACTTCAGCCTCTGAATTTTCCCCCCTATCCCACAGCTCTCCAGGTGTCACTGTGAGCCTCAATGCCACATCTGGCCTCCTGACATCGTACAGACTCTCCGAGTCCATCAATGACCCGTCACTAGAACATGAGTCTGAGTATGACCAAGGGGAAGATGAAATTGGTTATGACAAATCTGAAGCACCTGAAGAATATGCTTCAGAGTATGCAGAGGAAGGACATTACGAAGGCAATGATGCCGAACTGACAGAAGACCAAATAGAATATGGGGAGGAGCCTGGAGAAGAAGATGAAGTGCTAGACCTTGAAATCAATGAACCCCTCGATGAATTTCCAGTGAGTTTCTTTCTATTGTATCTTCAAAGATAACATTGCTTTGCCTGCATAGGGTTTTAGACTGATTTAAAATCTGTTTACCTCCCTAGGGAGGAGGGGAAATTAGACCTATTATCACTGTCTGCCAGTTTCTTTATCTAGGCTGTGACAAAGTTTGTGTTGACAGCTTGTTTGGCGGTAGGTAATGCTCCTTTGTCATGCGGGAAGGCAGTTGAGAATCATGACCTTGAGGATTGTATCCTTAAGGAAGAAAACAGCTTTGTGTGGTGGAGATACACTGCCAATTGTTAGAAGTACTTAATGCAAAAGCTTTTATCCAGGCTTTAGACAAGATCTGATAAAGTCCTTCGAAGGTGAAAAGATTATTGACCTGCTAAAGACATCTTTAAGGTGCTAATATCCCAAAGTGATTGATGTCCTGCTCGTTCATCCTTTTTGTAACTGAGAACTGTCTAAACCTGAATAAAGAGATTGGAGGTTAGTTCAGAAAATGTCACCTGCATAATTCAATACAATTTAAGCAGTGTATTAGAGAACATGCACTGGCTTTAATTGCTAGTGAAATGATTTAATCTTAATTAAACCTGTATGTGATCGGTGAGGTGTTTAAAAATAGAAGCAAAATTACTTGAAGATTTTGCTACTTTATGTTCATAATTTTACAGAGTTGAACCTCCTCATATGGAAGCACTTTGCACAATGTTTTAAGAATGTTTATATTTTGTTGGGGTAAAATCTGATATTAATGTGTATGTGCTATAGATGCTCATTTGTTTTGGTAAGAAAGTACTGGAGTGCTTGCTTCCTGAATTTGTAATCAGGAGATGTAGATATATAGAAGTTGGGACCCAGTATTATATGGGATCTTTATTATGACATTAGAATATGAATGAAAACTGTTGATTTTGATGATGTTGAAATTACTGCCTTGTTAAAAGCCCTGCTAATCATGCTGTATATATGTCATATCACTTAAAATTGACAGTTCTGATAGAGACAATACTTGTCATCCAGTCTGGAAGCCATAACAAAGCAGCCAGGTTTGCAATTCTGTACAGTTGGTCTGTATCTTTTCACCTTCATGTGGTGTTGCTTTAGGATGAAGATTACATGCAGTCGTATAATGAGCAAGCAATGGAAGAACAAGGAGAATATACAGCTGATGAGGAGCTGGAGGAATCCGAGACAATGGCAAATGAATCAGAAGAGGTATGTTGTGAATTTAGTGGAAACTTAACTAATTCTTTTAGAGTTTGATTTCCTAGAATTGCACCTCTTACTGAGTAAGGACTGATGTACTTTGCGAGTGCATTGGTGGTATTACTCTTTGCATGAGATGAATTGTGACAGCATATGTATTGTCAGATGCTCTCTTCCCCCTTGGAATGAAAATCATTAGGAAGAGGCTAAAATGTGCATATGGAATGTTGGCTTTGACATTAGTAACTTCAGGGGCCTATTTGGGTCAGAGAATGATGTTAACACTGCGTGCTGTCTGTTAAATCTATTAGCTGTGGTACCTCACTTTCCAAGTGGATCATTTGTGCTGTTCAGAGTGTAAATACAGTTCTTGGTTATCTCCCTTTGAGAGGAGGAGTGTGACCACGGAAAATTTGGTATTTTAGAATGGCAAAGGTCAGATTGTTGTTTTGAAAGAAGTTGTGTTGGCATTGAATTTCTTGTGAAATTTATCCCACCACTTCTCTGTGTTTGGTTGTGCTGGCAAAATGCCAACTACTGAAACACAGAGTCAGAGTCTGTCCCCCCCAAAGGGAAAAGGGAAACAAGGAAAAAACCCCTAGACTTAAAACAGAAAACTGGATTATATGTTTACATGAAAAAGGGAAAATTAAAAGTAAACTGCAATATAGCACACACCCACACTAGTTAGATATTAAAAATAATTCTTTCACCTCCCCACCCAACAGAAAACTGAACCCCTCCAAACGCAAATCTTACTATTCTGGCTACAAAGTCACCCAAGAGAACTCAACCTGCCTAGGGACAGACCCAAACAGAGAGAAAGCCAAGAATAAATGTTTTACTTTCCTGAGACAACATAGCAGTGAAGAGGAGGGCAGCAGCGTCCTCTCAGTACTATGGCCATGGTCACGAGAGAGAGAAGTTCCCTCCTCCCTCTTTGTTGTATTTGAGATGATGTCAGAACATGGTATGGAATACCATTGGGCAGGAAAATTCAGCTGGCCTGACCCAGCTTGAGTCAGTTGATAATCCAAGACCTCCTCTAAAAATTAAAGCCTGAATTTAGGCCTACTTAAACCCAGGACATTGTCTTAGTAAAAAAGAATGAGTTCCTTCATTTGCAAGAAGAAGGCTTATGCCTAAGACTGCCAAGTGTGCATTCACTGATTATAGCCTAGAACAGTGGTATCATACCTGTTTTTAATTTGCAGCAAGTTTTTGATGGGGGATTTTTTCCTTTCCCCACCAGGAATCTGCTTTAATATTACTTTTATTCCAGTTCTTAATTAAATAGGATTGAATGGATTACCTGCTGAGAAGTGTAGGCAGAGCGTTTTTCCTCTTTGGAGCTTTAACTCATCAGGAAATTAATTCCTCAAAGACACAGCAGTGTTGCTGTATGAAGTTCTAACAAGTGGGTGTGCTGTGATGCTCTAGCTGTATTTTAGTAAAACAAGATTTTTGGTGGGTAGAGATCTGCACTGAAAGGGGCCACCTGCATTGTTCAGTCTTCACTGTTGCAAGCATGACATCCTGCACCAAGTAAACCTTAATGTAGTTATTTCCTACTTCCCAAGTGTTAAATTTACCCTTCAAAAGAACTTGGAATATCTAAAAACTTTTTGTTCATTCACTGGATTATATATACTTTCTTTATGATATTCTGGGAGTGGACAGATACGTTTTTGCTTTCTACAGTCACAGTCTGAGATGACAGACACAATGAAATGAAAAATGAAGGACATAGCTGGGATTCACTGTCAAATTTACTGCCTTAAAAAAGTACAGTTTGATTTTTAGAGTGTGAATTAGTGAGAATTCTGTAATAATTATGTTGTCTAGATTCATACAATTCAGAATTAAATTCCTTTAGTTAAGAGGTACCATTAATGCAAGTTTTCAATTGATTTTATTAATAGAACTTTTGCAGAATTTGTTTATTATATAATGTGAGCGTTTTGGCCATATCTTTATTTGGTTACTCTACATTCCGGCATTATTCTAATGGTCTGCAGATTGCCACAGGTTTTTCTTTCCAGAATAGGACCATCTTTTTATTCCATTATTTTTTCATATTTCCTTTACATTTGACAGTAGGCTCCCAACTGCCCTCTCTAGATGAGAATACCACCAAGAGGGAGAACCTCTGTGGAGTATCCACTTGTGTTTGTTGCAAGGTTGGATGCCACCCCCAGCTCTGAAGAGTGTTGTTCTTTGTTTGAGTGTTAGATAACAGCACTCTTCCTTAAATCTCAACATTCGCTGCTGGTAAACAAGGTTGGGATTCTGCTGTAGAAAATGCAACACAAGAATGGATCTGTAATGGATGCAAAGAAATAGCATTATTATCTCTTGATTGAAATTTGGCATGTGAACAACTGAGAGCAAGCTGTCAGAATGTTTGGTGGTGGTGTATTTTAAGCAGTTTCCACATTAAAACCAAATAAAGCTTCTTACTATATTGCATGAAAAAAATTTGTAAACCAAGCGAGAAGCTGGATGGGAAGTTGGAACACGATAGCAGGAAACAAGTGAATAAGGAAAGTAAGACACCTGTTAGGAGTGGTCAGGTGGGAGGTATGAGGAAAAGGCAGGTAAAGTTTGTGCTTGAAACAGTGCTAGAACTTGGATTTTAGATAAATAACTCTCTCTGTGGAGCTTCCTTGAAAAATGTAGCACTGGTTCAGTAAATATTTTTGCCTTCTTAAGGTACAAAGGAAAAACAATCAATACCCAGAAGTTTAAACAGCAAATGGGTGTGGTGGAACAGTCACATGAGGCAATATGTCCTAAATATTTTTAGAGGAAAAATATCACTAATTACTTCTGTGAAATGTGGATGTGAAAATGAAATAAAAATAAGACCTCCTGAAATTAGAATTTGTAATTTCTTTGTTTTATAGTGGAACTAATCTGTGAAGTGTATGATAGGGGATTTGTCATTGCATAAATTTAAACCATGGCTTGGGTTATGCTTATAAGAAATGGAGAGGACTTCAGTAAAGAAAACATTTCATGAAAATGTCCTGCATACTACTTTTCTTTTGACAGAATGGGGGCTTGGAAAAAAGGCCAGTGCATCTGTCTGTATTGTTCCATCTGCATTTAGCTAACACTTCTGCATTTTAGTTCTGTTGTTCAAGTTTGAAGACACTACTTGTCAACTTAGAGGAAAATTATGAAAAAAGTGCAGATCAAAGCAGCCAATTTTAAAACATAATGAAAGGCACTTAAGGTTTATTATTTTACTCCCATTTCTGTTCTGTGGAGTTGAGGTGTCCTTGGGATAGATGTAACATCCCCTCATCTACCCTCTTATTTTTTGATTCCCTAGGATTGAACAATTGCTGCTGGTTCAGTGTTAACCTCTACTAAATGCCTCCACTGCCTATATTCCAGCTAGTTAATAAAAGTTCTTTGTTTCACCTTTGTAATGTTTCTGGTTTAGCCTTTACAACATTTACCTGTTTTGCACGTTTCCTGTATCTGGCACTGAGCTCCCCGGGGCACTTGGCAGTCCCAGTTTTGGGAGGATCCCGGTGACTGGTGTGTTCTGTTGCTTTCTGTTGGCTCTGTCTGTTACCAGCCCTGCTGAGTCCTGCTGAGTCCTCCTGTCTGGGGAGGAGCACTCACCCCTCCACAGTGGATCATAACCCAGCAGGACAAGGTCTGGTCAGTGGCTGAGATTTATAGAATAGCTATTTAATGAGGATGGCAGGAACCTCTGCCCTTGTGGTAGAAGAAAGGTCATTCCTTTTCTTTGTAAGGGTCAGCAAAGCTCTTTGGTAGCTTTGTGCAAGGTGTCAGAATGGGAAATGTAAAGTTCGCTTTGAGGAGAGCTGCTGAGAAGCCTTGACTGGTGAGTCCAGTCAGGTGACCTCAAGTGGCCATTCAGGGGCTGTTTATGTATATGCAGAGATGTCCATGATTGTATGTATGGCCCGACTTTGCGAACAAAGCTTTGGGCAGGGCTCTCCCCAGGTGGGTGTGCCCTTCCA